>CAIGQZ010007154.1:19580950-19595943 GCA_903798205.1 Danio tinwini | reverse complement strand
TTATTATTATTATTATTATTATTATTATTATTATTATTATTATTATTACTACTACGTTACTATGTTTTATTATTCAAATAGCCAAATTCTGACTAAGGAAAGTTGAATGTGCCAGTTTGTTATTTGCCTAATAAATTACACTAGGCTATAGTTCTTAATTTAAAACTTAAACAGATTCCAATTTTTTTCTAATGATATATTATGTAATAAATTTAAATAATAAAAAAAGTATTTATTTATATTTCTTTAATCTAAATCTATAGGAAATATTTTAGTACATTAAAAAGGGTGGTTATGATGACTATCTGAGCTAAGCTCATCCAGCTAATAATAGTGTTTAAAATATCACCAAAATGCAGTAATTAAATCTCATAATTAACTAGAAAATTAGGCGAATAACTGCAAAAAATGTCACATTTTATGAAAAAAGAACCATCCCTTTCACCAGGATGGCTCCGGGCCTGGTAAGCACATGTAATGTGTAAGAAAAAGACTCAAATAACATGGCTTGTGTTTTAGTAAAGCATGTTAAACAGATGGAATTTCCCAATTAACTAGTTTAGTGCATAAAGATTATATATAATATAGTTAATTTTTATGTAATGAATAATAACTACACAAACTCTTTTCTGCTTTTTCCCCCCACACGTAACACCAGAAAATAAAGCTTAATCAATTGTATGTATTGTGATTGTAATTGTTAATGTACAGTGCTTAGCATATATGAGTTCACCCCCCACAAATCTCTCATTTAAATTAATATTTTCTATAGGATGCTTTACAATATTATATTTGTGCATATACATTAGTTTAGTCAGTACTCAAGCCAAATCTAGAGCTAATCTAACAAAATAACCTACAATAATGAGTCAAAAATTAGTAGCCCAAATTTAAAGTTAGGGGAACAAATTTAATAAAATGTTCAAAAATAGCAAAAATCAAGAAAAAAAAAAAAAAAAAAAATATATATATATATATATATATATATATATATATAAATTATATTTTGCATAAATTTACATGTTTTATCTTTCCATTTCTAAAGATGTTCTGTGACAAAATTATTATTTAATAAATATATCTGTTTAATAAATTTGTTTTGTTTAAAAGCAACAATATATATTACCCATATTCACTAAGAAATGGATAAAAATATTCATTTTCAAGCTTATTTATGCTGAGCACTGTATTACTACAGCTTATAACATTACATTTTACAAAGGCAACTTCTCATGTGGCTGATTATGGTAACCACTGTTCCGGTTTCTTGTGTTTTGGCATCTGCTATTTCTGAAATAATATTACAGCAACCAAAGGCTCATTATGATCTGTGATTTTTAAACCAACAGTGTCAACAAAGGTGTCGTGTTTGTGTTATGTTTGGAAAGCAGCTTCACAGTGCACACCATTACAAACTTGCCAAGTTCACGTACAGTGTTATATGCTTATAAAGAATATGTGGGCTTGAGTGATCCAAACTATTGATTTAATACAGTATGTAGATGCAGGTTGTGATATTTTGGTATGTGGATTATAGACATGAGCTGATAACCAACTTCAAAGACTACATAGACCTGACAAGCAACTTCATAGATAGTTAATTCAGAAATCAGCAACTAGGATAGTTACCTGCTTGTGTGCTTCTGATCACATAACTCCAATTCCCTTTCACCTGCACTGGCTCCCTGTTTACTATCGCATACAATACCAAATCCTCCTCTTAACATACAAAGCTCTTCATAGCTTGGCACCTCACTATATTTCTGATCTTCTTCATTTGTACACTCACTGAGATCATCATCTGCTGAATTGTTATCTGTTACAAACTTTAAGATGAAGTCATTTGGTGGCAGGGCTTTTAGTTGCACAGCACCAAAGTTATGGAACACCCTGCCTTTGCACATTCACCAGGTGGACACTATTTCCAATTTTAAATCTCATATAGAAACTTTTTTGTTTAGGATAGCTTTTAATGATTTGCTGGTTTAATATCATGTTGATTGTTTTTTTTGTTACTGCTTGTATTTATATGCTGTGCTTGCGAAATGCTGTAAGGTGTGCTTGAGTGCTTTGAAAGGCGTCTGTAAATAAAAGGTATTATTATTACTATTAACCGGTTTTAAGGTTTAACGCAGTTTGGAAAATTCAAGGTTTTAAAACCGCGTAAAAAATTTCTGTTATACCATTCCTAAGGTATATGTAAGTTTTTTTTTATGTGTTTTTTTAAATGTGTTGTCATGGAATCTGTGTTTTTGAAACTAATGAAGAGAGCAGAAGTCAATAATTTATTTTAATTATTTAGCCTGACATGTTTACTGCTCCAAAATATTATAAATGTTTCCTAAAATAAAATATATATATACATTTAAAAATTACATATTTTAGAGCACTAATCACATACTGTGATACCGTGAAACCATTATATTTTTTATCCAAGGTTATCATACTATCAGAAACATATACTGATAGACATAGACTTATTTATGTCCAAGATTAAGGATTTGATTTAAGTTTATTATAGGCTTGCTCTTGAGAAAAACAAGATTGAGAAAAACAAATGAGTCAAGCTCATACCTCGTTCCCTGTCATCATCTTCCAGAAGATCTCGGGTGCTTATTTACTGTAAATGATTAAAAAACAACTGGCTGTTCAATTCAGTTCTAAATACACTGAATATATTTTTCACAAATGTGGGCAATACTTGCATTTTTCAGGACGTAATTGGGTTGTTGGAATGCTGACACTCCCATAAATTACTGAAGAGTGTTTACAGAAAAGGATTAAGCACTAAAAGAACTAAAGCTTGTGTACGTGGCCTTGATGCTTCTCACTTTGAAGCATCTGCCTGTCAAAAGTCTCAAGGCCTTGCCCATAACCTGTACCTAGATTGATGTTTTCTTAGAAATCTTTTTAACTTAATATTAGATCTTAGATCTTAGAGCTCTCACAGCATTTCCTCTGTCAGCTTGTCTTTTTTTAGCACTAACCACACCAATCTAATGTGATCTAGGTGCGTGCAGCTGGACTATATATCACCGTTCTGCTGGACTCAAACTGCTATGATGCCGTTCTGTCAGATGTGGCATCTCTTGACCAGACCAGCTATGCTCAGGTTCTCATGAAGAGAATCTTCAACATGATTCTGCCCAGTCACAACCCTGAATCAGAGAAGAAACGAGCAGAGATGTAAGATTCTGATAACATCTACACTGAAAAAAAATGATGTCTGCAAAATTGTTGCAAATAATTATAAATTAATTTACTAATGTTCAATTAAATTAGTTTGTTTGAATTCAACCCAAATAAATTGTTTACAACCACTTAAAAAAAAAAGTAAATCCAAGGAATCATCTTTGAATCATTTTTTTCAGTGTGGTACAGTATGTCTGTCTTGAGGAGTTAAAGGATGTTAAATACTTATTTGAAAGCTGAAATAATAATGTACTTAATGTGTTTGATTAGGCATTTTCAAGGGGCTTCTTTGACACAACTCTCCATCTCGATGCAGAACAACCTCCGCCTGCTTATGACCCCTTCAGAAATGGGGCTAAAAACATCTGAGTGGAAAAAAGATGGACTGTTTAATCTTTGCTACAGCTTGCTCTTTAAGTATGTCAATCTCAAAATCAACATACCAGTAACCAATGAAGATTATAAAAGCTTTTCATCTCACCACATGCCTTTCGAAACTATTACAGCTTTGCACATCTAGCTGAACCACAGCTGCAAGCAGAGTTTCAATAATGAGGCTGTTATTATCATGCTTAGCAAAAACTGTAAAATCTAAACTTGATGATGAAGTTTGCAATAAAACTTAATGGCAGCTTCCTGACAACTAGGGGTGTAACGGATCACGGTTGATCCGTGATTCGTATGGATCACAACCCCCGGTTCAGAACACATGTGGCCCACAAATTAATATATATTTTTTACTGGTAGATTAATAAAAAATTTGTAACGATTGCAGAGAGATCGCCTCTCGCTTCATTCAAATTGCATGTATGAAAGCATTTAAGCACTTAGGTTATTAAAGGTGTTTTGCTTGTTTAGCCTGCATCAATGCATTCAGTGTAAGCTGCACGATTAATTACTAAAAGATTGGAATCTCAACACCCACGCAACATAAATTATAAATGATGGTAATTTGCATATGTTTATTAATCCTTCAAATTGCTGCACTCAAATAGGCAAAAATCGAAGAAATAGATTCAGTCTTTAGTCTTTGAGTTAGTTATGAAGTTACAAACAGTCAAATTACTGGAATAACAGCTTATAGTTTAGATATAACCACTGATGTTTATGATAAACATTAAAATAACCGTCATATGCATTAACGATGCTCAAAAAGTTGGAGGCAGCAACTACATTATTTACCCAATAGGTGGCGACAACCAGCCATCTGGCAAAGTATGCCACAAAATAATTCTTCAAAAATGACACATTTAGCAATGAAACATGAAGTTTTATAAATGAAAAATTTAATCATTTATTAAAAACAAGACTAAAAAATAAATATGGATTGTACAAATCATAATGTTAGCTTAATATATTTTTAGTCATCAGCAACAGTAGTAAAATTTAATTTTTCACAGTACTGAATATTTTACAATAAATTTTTATTCAGCTGTTTATTTTTTCATTTTATTTTTTAGTAAAATTACAGGTTCTAAGTTCTGTTTGATAAAACTTCTTCAGTTCTTGCAGTACTGTTTTTGTAATAAATGGAAAGCAAATTACATTTGTCTCCTCCCTTTTTGGCTGATCTGAAAAATGGTCGGATCCGTGACTAAAAAACAACTACTGGCAACCATATTATAATTTACCTTATTAAAGCAGGTTCTTAAAGTAATGACCTCATTTTAATTACTGTACCTGTTATGCAACAGATCATTGTAAAAAGCTTCACTTACGCACTGCTTGAGTATTACGCAGGTTTAATACTTGATTTGACATTTATTCTGTAGCCATCAACAAGCAGAGACTCTCCCACCCAAAAGCTGCCATTATAATTATCACTCTCTATTGTACAGATAAGTCCTGTTGTCAAGCCTCCCCAAGATGTGTGAGTTATCTCACGTACACCTTCAGGACATGCAGTAAAACATGGTGTTTTGTGACAGTGGTGAAAATTAAAGACTTGAATGTTGTTCCACTGATTTTAACATGATTAAGGGCAACTTCATTCGTTTTTTTATTGTGTTTTTCAAGCTTTGTGACTTTTCTTCTACAGGACTGGCTATCTCACAGTGTTTGGCGCAGAGAAGAACAATAGTGCAGCTCTAACACAAATTTACGAGGAGTTTCGCCAGTTCGACAAGCTTTTGCCTAAACTTGCTCGAACTACAGTCAACAAAGGTAATGATGTTTCAGTTGAAAAAGTGCCAATAAAAGCAAATGTTCATTTTTTATTATTAAATTCAATTAATTCATATGTTATTTCACTAAGTTGTGTGTGTGTGTGCGTGCATTTTTTAGAAGAGAAACAAATTGCAAGTGCAGCACGAGAAAAACTGTGGAAATGGCTGACTCCATCAGGTTTAGATAAAAAGCCAAGACAGCAGTCATGGTTGGGAAGCTACATACAGCAACTTCAAGAGGAAGGCATTGATGCTGAGATGCAGAGGAGAGCGATGTTGCTGCAGCTCTGGGTCACACAGGTCAGTTCCTCTATGTCTACCACTTATGCCTAATTTTCTCTTATTCAGTACAGTACGATTCGGTATGGGTCAGCCTGATCAAGCTTGAATTTCCACTGCCAAGAGTACCCTTACTTGGTTGGTGTGGTATATGCCAAAAAAAGAGATCAACATCATTTTTAGCTTAAAAGGCACCTATGGTGAAAAATCTACTTTTCAAGCTGTTTGAGTAGACATGTGTATGTATGGTGTATAGACCGTTATATTGGGGTGATATAAACACACCCAGTTCTTTTTTTTTCAATTTAACAACATAAAAACGGTGGACCAATTGGAGCCATTTTGAGACAGACTTGACGTAGGAGTGCAGTCCCCCCGCCCACCAATATTGATTGACAGCTGCGTATTAACATGTCTCCGTAGTAACGTTTGTAATCATATCCACAAGACAGGACGTGCGCAAATCAACCCTAAATAAAAGGTCTGTTCAGTTTAGGATCATCAATCATCATCAAATGTGATCAAGAGTGAGTTTGACAAGTTTAAAATGTTTTAAAACAGTGCTTGTGTGTAATGAATTACAGCGATTTACTTCAGCTTTACTTCATCAACACAGCCACGTGTCAGAACAATAATAAAAGATGCTTCAATCCCGGTTTGTGGACGTTAAATCAGGTTTATTTTGTACATTATCATAACAGATATCCATACAGCAGTGGATATTAACCTGTATCCTGTCACATTTGCATGCAAAGACAGTGCAAAGCTAAACGCGCGCGCTGTATGTATGTGCGTGTGCGTCTGCGATGTGTGTGTGTGTCTGTGTGTGTGCGTGAACTTTGTAACGACATCGTGTGTGACTCATCCTGCAGCTCCACACAACAAATGCATCAAATACTCATTGGTAAAGCTCTTACTGTAGTTTTTGTCACAAATGTTACGTGAGATCTGCTTCCTTTATGTCTGTGTCAGTTGTCTGAGGCAGCCGAGGGCGGAGACTGAGGCACGCATGTGGAAACGGTGGGCGGGGAGGACTAGCCTTAAAGGCGCAGTACATAAAAACAGCAAAAATCTATTGAGAGCTATAAAACACCATCTAGTGACAGCTATAATAAATAATCTGATGGGTGTTTTGAGCTGAAACTTTACAGACACATTCTGGGGACACAAAAGACTCATTAAATCTGGAAAAAGGGGTAACCTAGGTGCCCTTTAAAGAAGAAAGCCTTATGGCCCATTCACATATGTTTTGCATGCTCAACTTCTTTTTATCAAATGTAGATAAGTGTCAAATGTGAGGAATTGGTTTTTAGATGAGACATGTGAACGACCCCAGGGACATACAGCAGATAGTGTTCTTGCTTCTTGGCATGTGGTTATTTGTTACAAAAAGGCGATGAAGGTTTGTTTGAGTTCAGGTTGACCATGGTTTATTGCTGGGTCTCGTCATTGTATTATTACAGGGTTGTGTTTCAGCTGTGTATTTAAAGATGGCGTTTCCTGTGTTTTCATTCTCTTGTCTTGTTGCACGAACAAGTATTAATTCTCTGTAAATAGTGTTCAACAGCGAGTCTAGGTCTAACCTTTTGGTGCTGAACTGTTGTGCTAGGTAACCTTACGAAAGGGTCCCAAAAAGTGGTATGGTACAGTTTACTGTTTTGGTATTTCTAACAGTAGAAATTAAAATAAATGCATACCATGCTGTACTGTACCGAATCGTTCCGCTCAGTGGAAAACAAGCCATCAGTTGCCCTTTTCACAACACGTACTGAGATTTAAGTGTGGTTTATTTATCAACTAATTTCAAGAGGATCACATGCTTATGATCAACATGGCTGGCACCTTATTAGTTCCGTAATCTGCTCTATTAGATGATTATGGACACACTATAAATAACCAGAGCTTTCACTCCAGTTATCTTCGTCTCGAAGTACCCCCCCTTCTACCCCTACTTCCACCCTTTTTCCTATAGGGCGACACGGTGGCCCAGTGACTAGCACTGTTGCCTCACAGCAAGAACGCCGCCGGTTCAACCTCCTATTGGGCTGGTTGGCGTTTCTGTGCGGAGTTTGCATGTTCTCCCCATGTTCGCTTGGGTTTCCCCCGGGTTCCCTGGTTTCCTCCCACCATCTAAAAAAATACACCATAGCCAATCGACTAAACTAAATTATTACTTAAGACAACATTAGTTTACACTTCTCACACGGCGACAAGCAGGGGAGTTCTCGAGACCTTCCTGAGCTCGAACTCCCCTCTCGCCCTTCTAACGGGAGGGAGCCCCGGGTTTGAGGATATTACGAGCTCAGGGCTCTCTCCCGGGACAGCATGCCAATTACGCTTTATTGATCATCAGCTAAGTGTGAACCCTTGAAAATGAATAAATTGCTAAATAGACTGATGAAAATATTCTGTCACAGTAAAAATCATTTAGCTCATTGTTAAACTGTCTATGTGTAGAATTCATAAGCCTTTGTTATTAGTGACATCGGTGGCCATTAAGTGAACTTCATAGTCAGAGCAAAATCATTCATTCATTCATTTTTCTTCGGCTTAGTCCCTTTATTCATCAGGGGTTGCCACAGCAGAATGAACCACCAACATATCCAGCATATGTTTTATGCAGTGGATGCCCTTCCAGCTGCAGCCCAACACTAGGAAACATACACTCTCACATTCACACACATACACTATGGCCAGTTTAGCTTATTCAATTCACCTGTACCGCATGTCTTTGGACTTGTGGGGGAAACCGGAGCACCCGGAAGAAACCCACACGGACACGGGGAGAACATGCAAACTGCAAACAGAAATTCCAGCTGGGGCTCGAACCAGCGACCTTCTGGCTGTGAAGCAACTGTGCAAACCACTGAGCCACCGTGTCACCTAGAGCAAAATCCTTTTTGTTAATTATCTGATTATAAACAAAAAAGAAGTTGGAAAGACCTGTGCAGTGATAAACTGATTATAAACATCCAGACAGCGCTCACAAAGCTGAAAGCAACATTCAAATGAAAATGTAAATATGTGCTGCGCCTTTTCCTGATATTATCAAAATCAACAACACAAATGACATCAGTGAGAAAACAACAGGTCTGATAGTAGCAAAATGAATATGTTTGGATGCCAGCAGACAAGGTAAATAAAAATACACTGTTAAGTTAGTTTGATTACAGTATAGTCTTTCTGAAACTATAAACTACATGTTACGTGTTTAAGTTATTAAGATATTAAATGGATGAAACGTAACAATCAGTATAGTGCTGCTGGATAAAAAAAAAATAAGACAACTACTTGGTAACTGAACAAAAAGTATTTATTAAATAAAATGTTAAACAATGAATATAGGAAATTATTAGATGAATATAATGAATATAAATAATTAGAACAAAACGATCTAACTAAACCCCAACCCACTAGACTAACTGAACAAAGAAAAATGCAAAAACAAAACCGTAATCTTCAGCACGCTGCTTAACTAAACTTCATAACTGCACAAAAACATAATTACACATGTGGCAACAACTCCAACCTAACTAACAGAAAAAAAAACTAGCTGCTCAAGATTACTGAATCTCTCATAAAGTACACACGGTTAGCCATTAGCAACACAAGACCTGATATAATCCAATTCTCATAAAGATAGTTCAACTTCTAAATAGATATTCAACTAAGCTGTACAAGCTTAACTAATAACTCGATCACTCGAGAGAAATACACACAGCAGCAACGACAACAACAATTTAACTAAACACAAGTGAACAGGCCGGCCGACACAAGGTGAGGAGTTTGGTTGTGAGCCAAGCATTCCTTAAGAACAGCGCAAGCACACGGCTTTTATACCCGTCAGACCAGCTCCCGATTGGTGCGTCGATTGCGTCATTGTTATGATTGACAGCTGGTTTCATCCAATGTTCGCACACCTAAAATAGGACAGAAAAGACACGGAAGAGAGAGAAGAGAACGCAAAACAGAAAACAACCTACAAAACACCACAAAACATACGTGAAACGTAACATACACTATATGCTGTACGGGCAGCACGGTGGTACAGTGGGTAGCACAATCGCCTCACAGCAAGAAGGTCGCTGGTTCTAGCCCCGGCTGGGTCAGTTGGCATTTCTGTGTGGAGTTTGCATGTTCTCCCCGTGTTGGCATGGGTTTCCTCCGGGTGCTCCGGTTTTCCCCACAAGTCCAAAAACATGTTGTATGTGTGTAAATGAGTGTGTATGGATGCTTCCCAGTGATGGGGTGCAGCTGGAAGGGCATCCGCTGCGTAAAACATGGCGGTTGTCGGTTCATTCCGCTGTGGCGTCTCCAGATTAATAAAAGGACTAAGCTGAAAAGAAAATTAATGAATGAATGAATACTGCACATGTGATGCTTTTTTGGATCAGCCTGACATAACAGTATAAAACAGCTATTTTGGGATTGCATTGGACATTATAAAGCAGCTCGCACACCAGAAGCACCGCTCTGTG
This sequence comes from Danio tinwini, assembly GCA_903798205.1. Taxonomy (NCBI): domain Eukaryota; kingdom Metazoa; phylum Chordata; class Actinopteri; order Cypriniformes; family Danionidae; genus Danio; species Danio tinwini. Next base: position 19,585,829 of record CAIGQZ010007154.1, on the reverse strand, counting down.
ACACGCCGCGCCATGCATTTCAGAATTCTAAACATATGCTTCTATCAGGGTACACACACTGGCGCCGCAAGTTGGCGGCTGTCCATGGCGCCCAACCACGACTCAGGACACTGTTCATATTTCTGCCGCGCCACAGAGCGCCATCTGATTATTTTCGTTTTTTAAATAGCCTGCGAATGTGCGCGTCTGGTGTGCGATACTTTCATGTGAGCGCCGTGTCGCAGCGCTGAGTGGCGCATCCGGTGTGTGACGCCTTTAAGGGTTCATTTAATATGTTACAGAATGAGAAGAGGTTCTGTGGAGCACATTAATGTCATCATTTTTTGGTTTTCCAAACTCAAATCCTTCCATTAAAATCAGTCTACACACTTTATAAACAATCTATAACATTTGGAAATAGTTTCATTTAAGATCTCTTGAAAAAAGTATTTTATACAATAATACATGCATTCACTGTCACTTGATCAATTTAATGTATCCTTGCAAATGGGTTTCCTAATAGATTTCTTTCTAAATAAAAAAGGCTAATATTTTGAATGGTAGTGTACCTTATTTCTCTTTTTTACATAACATGAAAGTGGATACTTTATATTACCTGGCCCCAAAATAGACAAAAACACATTTGGCTTCAAAACACTTGCTAATTTTTTATCCATTCAGGAGCTTTGCAGTAAAATAACCAGTTAATGTCCTTGTATGGAAACTCTTTTTTTGCATTTGCATGTGTTTGAACCAAATGAACTACTCTGTAAAGCAATAGTTCATTCATATGAACATTATGGTTAACTATTGCTTTTAAAGTAAATTCCTTTTGTCTGAAAGCATGCTTAATCATAATTAAAACTACACACTGCTGACACACTAATACCTTGAGGTTGCCATAGGGATAGGCTGTTTTGCACTCCTGCGATCTTACTGTAAACAAAAGAGCCTGTCACTTCTGGAATGCAGGAGTGTGTGATTTCAGTTCCTGACTTTTCTCAGAGTACATGAACACAAAACCTGACAGGCTGCCCAAAGCACACCTGAGACGCTATAGCCCGAGGACAAACAACACACACTGAATGATTGCATTGTTACTAGAGGAAATTATGCAAAGGAGGTGTTGATGATTCACTTGAATCTACAATACATTATGGAACAGAATTATGTGCACATTAGAGATGTTGAAATTAAGCTTGTTAACACATTCATTTACACATGAAATATCTAAATATACACCACAAGGCACAAATTCAAACTCATCCAACAATGAAAACTGTCATCATTTGCTCAATCACAAATTATTCTAAGATTTAAAAATATTAGGGACAAAGTGATGTTACATATGACAAAATGAGATTAAAAGGAGAGATTAAAAGGTGGTTTATATATACAAAGGGAAACATAGCCAAATGACGTTGGAGTAAAAACTGTTCCCACTTTTAAAGTTTGTGCATAGATCTAATTTTCCAAGCCATCAGGCAGCAATACTTTAATTTAACCACATGAGAGCAGTATAACTAAAGAGAAAAGGCTTCACTGCATAATTATTAGTGTTTACTAATTTTATGCTTGCTCATATTTACATCAGCTTGATTGCACATATCTGATACCACTAATGCATAATGTGATTAGCTGAGGAGTGTGCAGTTGATTTTGAGGTGTATTAAATTATGGTAACACTTTATTTTGATGGTCCATTTGAGTATTAAAATACTGTCTGCTTAATACATGTCTGTTGATACTGCTCCTTCAACAAACATTTAACTGACTATAAGGTACATGTCAACTTACACTTACCTCAACTCTAACCCCAACCCCAACCTGACAGTCTACTTACAATCTATTGAGAATAAGTTGGCATGTAGATGCAATGTAACTTCAATTCAACAAACGGACCATCAAAATAAAGTGTGACCTAATTTATTTATATATTTATTCACTTATATTAAGTAAAGATGCATTAAATAGTAAAGTAACAGTTTATATTACAAAGAAAAATATTACTAAATTATATTACTTAACCAAAACCTATAAAATCTAGAATATTAATGATTGCAATGAGGACATTGCAAAAGACAATGAGTAACAGCTGCTAAAAATTAAGCTTAATATTATATTACCTAATGTACAGTGCTTAGGATATATGAGTACACCCCTCACAAATCTCTCAATTAAATTAATATTTTCTATAGGAAGCTTTACAATATTATACATGTGCATGTACATTAGATTAGTACAGTATTAAAATCTGGAGCTAATCTAACAAAATAACATGATAACGGTCCAAAAACTAGTATACACCCAAGTTTATATGTTAGAGGAAAATATTAAATTATTTTTTTTAAAGAGCTAAATTCAAGAGAAACAACAAAAGTTTAAAATTTTGTTGAAATTTTGTAGTTTATAATTTATTTATCTAATATTTTGCATGAATTTAAATGTGTTATCTTTCCATTCTTTAAAGATGTCTGACGACTAAAATGTAAAATTATAAAAATATATTTAAAATCTGTTTTGTTCAAATGCACCAAAATATATGACACATATTCACTGAGAAATGGATAAAAATATTCATTTTCAAAATGGGGTGTACTCATTCATGCTGAGCATAATACATTTATATAATACCTAATGTATTTAAAAATGCTAAACAAATGGTAATATTTTATAAATTGTAATATAATATATTGTCATGTAATAAATTGTAATAATTTATATTTTAAAATATTACTTTATTTTAATACATTTTAATGAATACAATTATAAATATTTGAAATGATAAAATTTTTATGACAAAACTGCACCTTAGTGATTTATAATGCCCAGTAAAACATATGAACCTAGATGCTTTATTATACACTTGAAGTCAGAATTATTGGCCCCCCCAGAATTATTAGCCCCCCTTTTTATTTTTTCCCCAATTTCTATTTAACAGAGGATATAGCTTAAAGGGGCTAAAAAATAGCTTGACGGGGCTTAAAAGTTTGACCTTAAAATGGTTCTTAAAAAATTTAAAACTGCTTTTGTTCTAGCCGAAATAAAACAAATAAGACATTTCAGAAAGAAAAAATATTATCAGACATACTGTAAAATGTCCATGACCTGTTAAACATAATTTGGGAAATATTTAAAAAGAAAAAAAAATCAAAGGGGGGCTATTCATTCTGACTTCAACTGTACATATGCTGTGAAAGACAGCATGTCATATAAATCCAGCATGTGATGTCATTTTAAAATATGATGTAGTGCGTGTATTGTAATAGCAGCATAAGCACTAGGAATTTCCCCTCACAGGAAGCATTCATTGTGCTTTATCATGATATCAGCAGGTTTACTGACAGACTGATTCACCTAACAGAGTCCTCACCCCTCTCTGACCTTGTCTGTCAGCAAGGAATCCCCTTAAACCCGCAGCGATTGCTGTATGACAGGTTTAACGGCGTTGCTGTACACACACACACTGACAGCACTGCTGATATAAAACCGTTTATGGAGAACCAATATGCTGCATGTTAGAGCTTATATGAAACATCATAAATCTCACCATGAGTCAGGTCACTTTAGGCATTTAAATAAGTATGCTACAGGCTTTAAAGAGTAGACGTTCAGTGTGGATTTTTTTTTTTTGGTTGTAAGTAATTTAAGGTATGTTTATGTCCTCAGGGAAATGCAGGCCCTGCTGCATTTTGGGTAATGGGCTACTTACTCACCCACCCTGAAGCTCTGAGGGCTGTAAGAGAGGAAATCCAAGGTGGAAAACACCTTCGTCTGGAAGAGAGACAGAAAAACACTCCAGTCTTTGGTAGGTCACGTCAGTGAGGTGGTTAAAATAATACTCTTGTAAAACAGAGACAGATATTTAAAAAATATACAGACCACAAGTAAGACGTTCCTAACAGGTTAACTAAAACATAATTATGTAAGGTAATATTCATTCATTTTCTTTTCGGCTTAGTCCCTTTATTAATCCGGGGTTGCCACAGCGGAATGAACCGCCAACTTATCCAGCATATGTTTCACGCAGTGGATGCCCTTTCAGCCGCAACCCGTCTCTGGGAAACATCCATGCACGCTCATTCACACTCATACACTACAGACAATTTAGCCTATACCCAATTCACCTGTACCGCATGTCTTTGGACTGTGGGGGAAACCGGAGCACCCGGAGGAAACCCACGCAAACATAGGGAGAACATGCAAACTCCACACAGAAACGCCAACTGATCCAGCCGAGGCTCAAACCAGCGACCTTCTTGCTGTAAGGCGACAGCACTACCTACTGCGCTACTGCGTCACCTGTAGGGTAATATATATAGTGCAAATATGAATTTAAATACCTGTTTCTAAATTTCATCTCTCTAGTGAAAAACAAGCAGAATGACCAAGAATGTAATGCTGTATATTGTATATTTTGTTGAGACATTTCTTAAGTTGAGCGGTTTCATTATGTAATATATCATTCATGTTTATTTGGTGCTGTAACTAGTAGCATGCCACATCAAAGTGCCTCAAAATATAATTTATTGTTTGTAGGTCCTCATAAAGTGGAAAATGCATTTGATAAATGTGACTGTTTTGGTTCATCGAAAGTAACAAAAGACAAAGCTTCTTGAATTTGATAATGTCTACATAGTCGCTTTAGACAAAAGTGTCTGCTAAATTTATGTAAATGTAAGATCTACTATGTGATTTAAGTATCTTTACCTATTGGTATGCATGAAGAGGTAAAAAAAAATGCACATAGTGAGTTGAAAGGCCATTGCTGAACATTTTTGTTATAGATAGATAGGCAGATAGACAAACAGAGCAACAGACAGACAGACAGACAGACAGACAGACAGACAGGTAGACAGATAGATAGATAGATAGATAGATAGATAGATAGATAGATAGA
>CAIGQZ010007154.1:19548602-19580940 GCA_903798205.1 Danio tinwini | reverse complement strand
TAGATAGATAGATAGATAGATAGATAGATAGATAGATAGATAGATAGTGCAAAAATGAGACAGACAGACAGACAGATGGACAAACAGATAGACAGACGGATAGACAGACAGACGGACAGACGGATGGATGGATGGATGGATGGATGGACGGACGGACGGACGGACAGATAGGCAGGCAGGCAGACAGACAGATAGATAGTGCAAAAATTGCAGACCGACAGACAGACAGAAAGATGGACAGACTGATAGATGGACAGAGAGATAGATATATGGACAGGCAGATGGATATATGGACAGGCAGATGGATATATGGACAGACAGACATATGCATATATGGACAGACAGACAGACAGACAAACAAATAGATAGATAATAGTGCACAAAATACAGACAGACAGACAGGCAGGCTGACAGACAGACAAGACAGACAGACAGACAGATATACTGTATGCAAAAATCAGTCCCATTTGACTAAAATGACAGTAAATGTTGTTTTTACAGATAGTGTTATTTGTGAGACGCTGCGTTTAACTGCAGCTGCCCTCATCACTAGGGATGTGACGCAGGACAAGAAGATTCATTTAAGCAATGGGCAAGAATACCATCTCCGACGGGGCGATCGGCTGTGCATTTTCCCCTTCATCAGCCCGCAAATGGACCCACAGATTCACCAACAGCCAGAGGTGCACTTTCATACTAAAATCAACCAGGCAGAAAGATGAGAATTACTTGGAGGAGAAATCAATTCATTATCCAGAGAAGATTTTAGATCAATTTAAAATGTGTATTGATTTTCACTTGATCAAAATACTGTAGGTGCAATTTAAATAGACTAGCAGCTGTAAGAGAAATTCAAAAACATTATTATCTGATAGAACTGCAAGCATATGTTTAAAATTAAAATGATATATTTCTAGTATTTTTGTGGTTTTGTTCAGTAAGCTACTGTTTTAAAATACATTTTAATATAAAACGATGCAGTTTAGAGCATAAAATTACAATTGGGCATAACGAAAAAAAATGTTAAAACAAAATAAGACATTACCAACATTTTAACTTTTCAATCAAATGAAAACATTATTTTAATCAATTGTGTCATTTTGTGAGGAAAAAAAAACATGATTTATATTTATATGAAATTTGCTAAACAGTGTTATCAGACTTTTATAGGAACTTCATACAACATATATAAACATGTCTTATTTAAACCTGATAAATTCAGTAAATCCATAGAAATTTCATTTATTTATTTTTGACAATGATGAATTTCTTCTTATATTGCTTGAGCACACCTCACATTATTGACTTAACCTAACCTTGTTTATCTTGAACTTTATTGACATCCACTATTATAATCAGGCTTGAATTACATTCTGTACAGGTCAAAGGGCTAACCTAGTGAAATATCTAGGATTAGCCATTCAAGTGCTGCCACTGGCACAAAGACAAAGAGGGGGAAGGGGTCACAGTTTATAGTCACTGCTGCTGCTATCTGTGAGAAACAGACGCACACAACATAAACACATCATTGGCACCATGAGCCAAAGATCTGATCCAAGCTTCCATGTCAAGTCATTCCATGTGAAATACAGGGAAATAATCTTGTGAGCGAACATACCGCTGCTTTGCAAATTTTTCATCTCTGGACAATCTGATGACTGTTGGGTTCCACAAATATCATCCCACTAATCAAAAACTCAATTGTTAATTATGTTTATCTCTTTTTGATGCAACAGATGTTCCAGTTTGACCGCTTTCTTAATGCTGACGGGACAGAGAAGAAGGACTTTTTTAAGTATGGGGCAAGGGTGAAATATCCCTCTGTGCCATGGGGAACCAAAGATAACCTCTGTCCAGGACGCCATTTTGCAGTTCATGCAATTAAAGAGTGAGTATGACTGTGTTCATTTCAAATATCACACTCGTTTGTGGGCCAAATCCAATCATTTCAATTGGAATCCAGTTTTGTGGGAGGAAAAAGTTTCCCATGCAGATGTGTTTAACTTGGCCATGCAGATTCAACATGTCAACTGACAGAAAGCTGCTTACATACAGTACATACAGTTGAAATCAGAATTATTAGCCCCCCTTTAATTTTTCTTCTTTTTTAAATATTTCCCAATTGATATTGTACAGAGCAAGGAAATTTTCATAGTATGTTTGATAATATTTTTTCTTCGGGAGAAAGTCTTGTTTATTTTATTTCAGCTAGAATAAAAGCAGTTTTAATTTTTTTAAAAACCATTTTAAGGTCAAAATTATTAGCCCCTTTAAGCTATATTTTTCTACGATAGTCTACAGAACAAACCATCATTATACAATAACTTGCCTAATTACCCTAACCTGCCTAGTTAACCTAATTGCCCTAGTTAAGCCTTTAAATGTCACTTTAAGCTGTATATAGGTGTCTTGAAAAATATCTAGTAAAATATTATTTACTGTCATCATGTCAAAGATAAAATAAATCAGTTATTAGAAATGAGTTATTAAAACTATTATGCTTACAAATGTGTTGAAAAACGTAATCTCTGTTAAACAGCAGTTGGGGAAAAAATAAACAGTGGGGCTAATAATTCTGACTTATATACAGTACATTGCTACTATACAAACAATGATAAATAGCACTTTTGGACCCATTAACACCAGGCATTAGGATGTGTTTTGTCAATCCAGTGACATGAGGATGATGACAGATGCCACATCCAGAGGTAGTTGAAAATACATTTAATCATAGTGTTTTATAGTATAAGCACTGATGTGGCCAAATCCATTCAAACGGCAACAAAATGTCAACTATTAGCTGAAAATGTGACTATTATTTAAGAGATTTTTACCAAAACAAGGCATTCAATTGAGCCGTAAATATTACGAAATGAAAGGTATATCAAAATTCAAACAAATAAAGGCAATAGATTTACTAAATGTATGTTTGGGGGTGGCGCAGTGGGTAGCTCTGTCGCCTTACAGCAGGAAGGTTGCTGGTTCAGTTGGAATTTCTGTGTGGAGTTTGCATGTTCTCCCCATGTTGGCATGGGTTTCCTCCATGTGCTACGGTTTCCCCCACCAAGTCCAAAGACATACGCTATAGGTGAATTGGGTAAACTAGATTGTCTGTAGCTTATATGTGTATATCCTGGTCCTCCAGGTTGGGGGTTAAGCGTTGGGCTTGGGCTAGGCGATTAATCGAAAAGTAATCAATCGACATTCAGAACCTATAATCAATCTAATTTTTCCAGGACGATTTTTTCAAATACTTTTCTTACATGTCACGTGACCCTGCACAGTTAAAGGCTGCAGCTGATTTCTACTTATGCGACCACTTTGCAGCCACGTCTGATCTCTGGTCAAGTAGAACGATGGACCCATTCTTGAGCCTTACTTTGCACTTCATTGACGATGATTGCAAGCTGCGCCAGAGATGCCTTGAGATGGCATATTGTCCATTACATTAAATTATTATTCACATTAAAATATTTGTTTACAGAAGATGCAAGAAATGCACTGTTTAAAATATTATTTACAGGGTATGCAAGAGTTTTTTTAGAAGAGATGCTGCTTATTTTCTACATTTAATATGAACAACATTGAAAATAATTGATTTTGTTTCCAACTGTTTTTTTTATTTATTTATTTGACATCGACATCACAATTACACTGGAAAACCAAATGCATTTGTTTAAGTGTTTTAGCAAACTTGCTAGTTTTCAACACCTGTCCTCAGGAGGCTTGACAAAATTGACAAAATGGAAATATAATATTACATATACACAACATTATAATTCTTTACATGAAATTACTGAAGTCAAAAGCAAATGCAACATGATCCAACAAACTAATAGTAGACTATTTGTGCAAACACTGCTGTTTTGTTTTTAACCACTTTTTAGGAACGCTACTAAAAATATTGATATTACTTTCTGATTTTAGGCTAACAGGTAAATCACTACACAGTTTGGCTCCCTTTACAGAGAAAACAGATTGACCAAATGAGGTCTTACACTTTGGCACTAGACAGTCACCATTAGCAGTTGCTCGTGTGACTCTATGAGAGGTTTGAGGCCTACTGATTAGATCAGAAAACAGCATTGGAACATGGTTATTTAAGCTTTTAAAAAACAATTCAAGATAATTAAATTTAATAAAACTATCAAAACTAAAAAGGTTGCGTTTACATAAAACTTCAAAATGATGTCATTGCATAGGCTTTAAGTCCATAATTTTAATAGCTTGTTTATATATTGAGTCAATAGGCTTCAATGTAGTTAAAGAGGCTTGTGACCATGATGTAATGCAATATGACAGTGAGAGAATATCATTGTGTGCATGTATAATTTTGCAGTTTGATGTTTAAAACCTTATAATAAAACGAAAACAGTTTAGACTTGACTTAACTTTCTTTCTTATATTTGTAACATGACTATCAAAAGTGTCAAGTTTATTTATTTTCACTTTCTTATAAGAAAAAAAAGTTACTGTTGGTTTTAGGCAATGTGTGTTTTCATTTCAGTTGATCAATGTTGATGTACAATACATAATCATAGATAGTACACAGTGTGTGTTTCCTTCAGTTATTTTAAAATCAAGTAATGCACCCTTCATTTAGAAATCTCTCACTTGTAATATGTGAGCATATTTACTGTCCAAATCTTTTCAGTGAACTATATAAATAAAATAAATGAATAAAATAATCAAGTTAAAATGTTCAATTAATTGAGATTTAGATTTTTGGCCAAATCGCCCAGCCCTACATTGGGCTACCGACTCACCTTGTAAAAACTAGATGTTACGCCAACACCATCATGGTGCGGCTAAATATCAACTTCAATATAAAGGGCCCTAGGAGTAAGTAAATGTATGTTTGGAAAAATTAATGCATCTTGATTGACCATCTGTGATCATTTTTTTGGTGTCTAAAACTTCACTAGTTCGACAACACTTTCGTTCAGTCACAGCCATATCACCCTGCAGCCCAAGACTGGTTACTCACTGAAGCTAAGCAGTATGTGGATGGGAGACCACATGGGAAAATTAGTTTGCTGTTAAAAGTGGTGTTAGTGAGGCCAGCAAGGGGCACTCAACCTGTGGTAGGTGTGAGTCCTAATGCCCCAGTAAATGTAAAGGGCAACTGCTAGTGAGCATCGTCTTTCGGATGAGACCATAAACAGAAGTCCTGACTTTCTGTGTTCATTAAAAATCCCATGGCACTTCTCGTAAAGAGTAGGGGTGTAAAGGGCATCTGCTGCATAAAAAAAAATGCTGGAATAGTTGGTAGTTCATTCTGCTGTGGTGACCCCTGATAAATAAGAAACTAAACTGAGTAAATGGTCAACAATAATAACATTTGGAATTATTTTGTCATTTTCTAATCCCTTTAGGCTTGTGTTCACCATCCTGACTCGATTTGAAGTGGAACTGTGTGACAAGAATGCAGCGCTGCCATTGGTGGATCCCAGTCGATACGGCTTTGGCATTCTCCAACCAGCCGGCGATCTAGAGATACGCTACAGAATACGATTTTGACAGCATTAATATACCAAACCTGATTAATAACAATAATAATTTACAACTGTACAGATAACAACAACCCTGAGTCCATGTTGAGTGCTTACTGCAGAAATAAATATTGTATTTAATAAATAAATATTGTTTTTTTTTAATAAACTCTGGTTTAGTCAATCATTGTCTCTCTGGATCTCATGCCATTAGAGTTGTCTAAAGAAGTCTCTAGAACATGTATAATCATCACCTTTTGATTATCCATCTAAAATGTCCCTCTTTACATTCTTTTGTTTTAATAGCTCAGTGGTTAGCACTGTCACCTCACAGAAACAAGGTAGCTAGGTCAAGTCCGGGCTGGGTCAGCTGGCATTTCTGTGTGGCCTTCATATGTTCTCCTTGTGTTGGCGTGGGATTCCTCCGGGTGCTCAGGTGTCCCCCACAAGTCCAAAGACATGTACTATGGGTGAATTGAATAAACTAAATTAGCCATAGTATATGTGTGTGTGAATGAGAGTGTGTATGGATGTTTCCCAATACTGGGTGGGTTGCAACTGGAAGAGCATCTACTGTGTAAAATATATGCTGGATAAGTTGGTGGTTAATTTCGCTGTGGCAACACCAGATGAATTAAGGAACTAAGCCAAAGAAAAATTAATTAATTAATGAATTATTTTGTTTTCTCATTGAATGTACTTTTAACTTCATAACATGCTTTAAATGCATTCTATGGTCTTATTCTACAGTATGTTTGTCAGAGACAAAAGTTAAAATACTACTACAGCTAATGGTCACATGCATGCCTGCTTTGTTATACAACAAAGTTAAAGCTTCGATCTGTCTACAGTGTTTTGACTAGGTTAAAGGAACAGAGGTCACCCCAGGGCAAAATGCACTTTTTTTCCCCAAAAACTTTATAGCAACAAGCACCACCTCATAACTGTCCTAACCACTAGTTTCCTGGAAAATATTGTTTAAAAATGCCATGCATACTAATCAAAGTTTTGATTTCATATAATGTAATTTATTCTAAAATGTATAATAAAAATGTCAGATTTAGGCAAAAATCCCTAAAATGATAACAGTAATATTTAGACAAAACATTTATCTAATCTTGTAAAATGTATTTATGAGTTTATAATAACCAGTTATTTTAGGTTATTACTGCATATACACTACCGGTCACAAGTTTGGGGTCAGTACGATGTTTAAATGTATTAAAATAAGCTTCTCCTGCTCACCAAGGCTGCATATATTTAATCAGAAATACAGTACAAATTGTTAAATTGTGAATAACTGTTCAGAAGTAGTCTATAATTTAATTTAATAATTTATTCCAGTCATTTTAAAGATGAATTTTCAGCTTCATTACTTCAGTCATGTGATTCTTCAGAAATCAGTCTAATAATAATAATAATAATAATTGTTATTATTATTATTATTATTATTATTATTATTATTATTATTATCGTTATTATTATTATTATTGTTATTATTATTATTATTATTATTATTATTATTATTATTGATGTAATAGTAATAAAAGCAATATTGACTTGAGTAATAATTTCATTAGAAACTACATACAATTAGAAATTTTAATTTAGAAACTTTAAAAAAACTTTTTAATTTTATTATTAAATTTTAATGTTATAAATATCTAACAATTTAGCATTGGTTTTTTTTTTTTTTTTACATAAAATAAATACCGCCTTCATGAACAGAATAATTTTCTTAAAAAAATAAAAAAACTCACCCCATACTTTTGACCGGTAGTGTACATCTAAATTAAAAAAAAAATTGACACTATTTTCAATATGAAGTTGCAAGTAAATTTTGCAATTACAATAAAATGTAATACTTCAACCCTCTCCACAGTTCATTAACTAATTGTTTGAGGTACAAGTCTCACATTTATACAGTTTGTTTAGATTTATTACACTGTAAAACCCAAAAAGTTAAGGTAACTCAAACCACTTGAGGAAATTGATTGCAACAAACCATTTAAGTTCAAAAACTAATCCTAATGAGTACTGTGAACTTAATCCATTTGAGTAAACAAAGCAATTTGAGCACAGTAAAATCCAATAAGCGAAGCAAACTCAAACCAACTAAGTACTGTAAAACCCAATAAGTTAAGGCAACTCAAACTGTTTGAGGAAACCGATTGCAACAAACTATTTGAGTTAAAAAAAACTAGTCTATATGAGTACTGTGAACTTGCTCCATTTAAGTTAAAGTAATGAGATATTTAATTAACTTCAACACTGAGTTCAAAACTCTTTTCAAATGAGTAGAATTAACTTTCAATAAATTTGAGCACACTACATTTATTTCAATTGATAAAGTTGACTGTTGGGTTTTACAGTATAGATCCTTCTTTGATTTTCTCATGGTTTAAAGTAAATCATGTGCTATGTGTTAGTAATCTACTTTCAGGAAATGTACATTTCATATACAGCTTTTCATAACCTTAAATGTAATAATCCTCCTAGTGTCTTTAACAGAGACATCTTACAACTTGCATCTGTTCCTTAAAAGATTTAAGATGCAGCTGAAGCAGGAAATGTAATTTTCAGGTGATAAATAAAAAAGAACTATTGCATAAACATAATTTACTATCATAAATATTAATACCATAAAAATGTTACATAAAATAATTCATTCATTCATTTTCCTTCAGCTTAATGCCTTTATCAAGGGTCGCCACAGCGGAATGAACCGCCAACTTATTCAGCATATGTTTTAGGCAGTGGATATAAAATAATTCTGAAACTAAAATTAGAAAGTATACAGTGTTATGTTTTTACACTTCTATGCAAGAGGCACCTGGGGTCTGATCTTAAAACTCTCGCAGCAGATCATGGAGGTAAATCAGGATGGATTATTTGTTCTGTTGGCTCAAATTCAATAGAAGGTCTTCTGAAATGTGATGATTGGAGACCAAAGAGCATCTCAGTACAGCTGCTGTGATTCGTCACGGCGAAATATTAAATTAATCTCACACATTCAAGGAGCTGCAGCGACGCCTGAACCTAGGCTGCTTCAGACCTGCACCAAGAAGCCGATGCCGTCCTCCCTAACGCAAAACAGGGCTATAGTTTTCAGCATTGCCCTCTCTTCAGGCGCCATTTTCACACAGGTTACTCGTAACGACACAGAAGGAGCTGCTCCAAGAGCCTCTCGGTGAGGGTGGCAAAAGGGTTAAACGCGCCGTCTCTCTTCCATTGGGCGGCGAGACTATGGAGATCCAGCCATCTGCAAGGAAAGCAGCTGTCGACTTCACGCAAGACACGTTAGACAGCAGTGAATGAAAACAGCGTGGATTCGCCCCAAGACTTGTTGATCTTTTTTTCCTCGAGAAACGAGCGGAGCGGTATGTGTTTGTGTGGAGAAGACGCACGAGCTGCTGTGCGCCGGCTGTGTTTAAACTGTGACGTCCTTGCGCTTTCTTCCATTTAACTGCTTTATTTCACGCCGCTGTCAGCAATGAGTCTCCACAAATTAAGGTGGGCACTTGTGTAGCTTTGTTTTTTTTTTAGTATATGCAGTTTTAAATGTGTTTATCGTGTGGTTAACATTGAATTGGAAATTTCTGAAAAGTGTGACATGGTGTGTAAATTGGCCATACGCTTGTTCTAAACACTATTTACGCACAGTTTCTGTACACTATACAAATACCTTCCGCTGCCATTAGGATACTATTTTGTGGCGTCTGAAGATGGGTTTTCCTCTGTGCATGATGCAGGATCAATACTGGTTGCCACTCCTACACCGTTTAAATAATTTTAATGTCTAGCGATGACCCTTTGCTATGATGTCTAGACTTAAATCTCTGTTATGCACCCAGAAAATTCTCGTATATAGCGTCACTTTTATTCTACTGGATGAGACATGAAAATAATATTATAAGCGCAAGGGCATTGACACATTGATGCCAGTGATGACTGCCTGATGCGATTACTAACATTTTATCCGAGAAGCAACGCGCGATGCTTATTAAAACCTATTTTAATTAGCTTAGCGGTGTGTAATATAGGCTAAGCCAAAATGTCTATCATGTCATCATGTTTTCCTGCTGTTTCGCTTGTTGTTGTTGCTGCAGCAGCTGTACGGTTGGGCTCCAGCCGACGTTACACTTAACTCTTTAGTTACAAGGTATTGAAATTCAATATAACCTTTTAATCTTTTACTGAATAGGTAATGGAGTCTTTCAATAAACTGTGGGGAGTTCTCAAACCGCAGAGGTACTGAAATGATGTTGATTATTATTAGCCGGTTGCTTTTAGAGGATTACAGGTGGAGCGCGCGCGTTTCAGTATCTTATATTTGGAGTCAAATGTTTTTGTTGTGTTTTGGGAGTTTCTAGAGACGAACAGGCGTTTAACTTCGACAGATATTTCCCTTCAGGAAAGCAGCAGGCGATTCAGCACCACGCCAGTGGACAGCGACATATCGGGCTTTGGGATTCGTAAGGAATTGAATGAGTGTGATTCATCTTAACGATTATGATTCCTTTAATGGCTCTATTAATGACGCTTCTTGTGCTTTCATTTTAATATGGTAGCCTTGGCCAATATTTAAAAGTCGTATTGCATTTCCTGACTTCAGTCGTCTGTTGTGAAATAAGATTATATCAGGATAATATCAATATAACATCATTTAATTCAATGTCAAATTTCTATTTTAAAAAGTGGCTTGGGTCCCTCAGTATAGGCATATTTCTAATAGGCTACAGACCAGTTTACACAGACATTTAATGACTTTTCACATTAAAATGATGACAGACAATTTACTAGATTCTCGCTGTACATTTTGGATCCATTAAGAATTAACTCAATCAGATCAATGCAAAAGAAATTGCTAAATTCGTTTAGGGTCAGAACTATACTGATTCAGTTGTTAACCTCAAATCCTAATTAGTAGCATATTGATTCACTTCTGCTAGTTTTGCTAGTAAAAAAAGCTTCTGCTATAGTTGGATTAAGAATCAATTATTATTAGTAGTAGTAGTAGTAGTAGCAGTAGTAGTAGTAACAACAGATGTTAGTGGTAATATATTGTAATGTAGTTTAATAGTTGCATACTGTAGTTATAAAACTTAGCAGAGCATCTAAAGAGGCTATATGTAAGAATCTTCATAATTATATTTGTATTGCCAATGTGTACAGCTTGTAACAAAACTTAAATGAGACTTTCAGCTTATTTACGAAAACCTACAGAATGATTATTATATAAGGGATTCAAGATGTTTTTGCATTGAAAATAAAAGTGATATGTTTACGTACACTCCTGTGAACCATCTATGACACATGAAATGAATGCGTATAATGTTCAAGGTAATGCCAAAGAAGCTATTCAGCACTGTAAAAGTCAAATATGTCACACACAAAAAAGCACATTCACGTTATAATATCACATGGCCTGGTTTATATAGGTCATAATCTTAAATATACTTCACAATCAACCTATCGTTGCTGTTGTTTTAATTAGCTGATTTGATTCCATTTCAATTCATCCTTATTTCTATAGCGCTTTTAAATGTAGATTGTGTCAAAGCAGCTTAACATAGAAGTTCTAGTAGATTGAAACTGCTTGAGTCCAGTTTTCCGAGTTGAAATCTGATGGTCAACAGTGAACTGCAGAGTTTGTGCAAATACATCCACATTGTTATGATCAGATGCTTTTATAACTGCTTTCTTCTCATCACAGTCATTTTAGTTGTGTGTTTATTTTGTTATTGAGAGGAAAGAGCACACAGCACAGCACATATTTACATTTATCTAAGCACTGCTCTCAGCAGCATGAACAGCATCTAGATGGTCTTTTTCAGTATGTAGTTTCAAAGGTATTTTGCAGTAACTTTTAATTCTAATCAAAATAACAAAAAAGAAGTTTGTGAGAAACATTTCATGTAACTTTTTTGTTTTGCAGTGTAATTCTGTTTGTTAACTAAAGAATTCTGTGTTTGGTAAAACGCTCACTAATTAATTGTTTTAAATAAGCTACATGGCCCTGTTTGATTCAACTTTAAAGTCTTATAAGAGTTTATATCTATTGTCTATGAGTTGAGGTTTATAGGGATTTTAAGTTAGTATTAATAACCTCAAATGTTTTTAAAATGAACTCAAATGTTTTTATTTGACAACTAAATTAGAAAGCAAGCTAAAAAAACTATGAAAAATGCAAATATAATACATTTATTCATGTGTGTGTAATAGAACAAATGAACATTAAATGCACTAATTTAGCTAGTGGAGCAAGTAGGCCATTTTGAAATGAATGCATAAAATACAGTTTACTTATAAAAACTTTTACTTCCAATACTGGATATAAAGTGTTTTAATAAACATCTGCAAATATCTATTCAGATTAGCAGGATAAATAAGGTTTCATTTCATGACTTGAAGTTAATATTAAATATACTATTATGCATGTATATAAGTATATTATGTAATCAATGACATGCATTGCACAAATGTCAGATTGTCAAGGATAAAGAATCTCACAGAACATGTTCATGCATTGGAGAAATGAGTAACGCAAGTACATAATTCATATTTAACCCAGGCTCATTCTGAAAATGTAGACCTACATACATTACTGGAGAGCGCCAAATACGTCCCAGGAGCTATGTTTTTTTTTGCAATTTTTGTTTTCGCGAATCCACCAGAGGCCGCTGTGTACGCTTTTTAAGATCTCAAATTTCTCTCGCAAGAGCCATTTGCACCTGCTCTTCTCACGTAAACCCACCAGAGGCCGCTGTCGAATGACTGACTGACCCACCCCCCCTCCTTCCCTAAACCCAACCAATAGTGTTTTCAAAAGCACAAATTGACCTGCCCACCCATTTCCTAAACCCAGCCAACAGTTTTAAAAAGCAATCCAGAAAAAGAAAAACCCTCATCTGATTTTTACCACGTTTTCAGATTTTACCACATTCTCACCCTGTTATTAACTTATTAAATTTTTTGCCTTCTGTTTTTGTCTTACCCGCTTTCTGGAACCGTTCTTCACCGAACTCGAACCCTGTCATCGTGGTCAGCTCCTCTCTGCACCTCAGGTCTGCCTACATACATGGCGAGCTAACTGGACAAACTGGTAACAGCAAGAAAGCTGTCCACATGGAGGCAAGCGGTCAGCTGGTAGGCGAAAAAGAACAGTCATACCGCCTCTTAGCGTTCGTTTTAAAGTTGAAATGCAGCCATACGTACCTCTGGCTACATAATTCACGATCTCCAGAAACATATGTATAGGGCTACGTTTTCAGAATGAGCCTGTGTTGTTCATTTTCTATTTATTAGTTTGGATGCAAAAAAGTAAAATTTACTAGTGCTGTCAAAACGATTAATAGCGATTAATGCATCCACAATTAAAGTTTGTATTTACATAATGTATGTGTACTCAGTGTGTATATGTAAAAAAAATTATAAAATACATTTATATTTTTTGTATTAGATATAAATATTTAATTTATAAATACATATTGTGCATCACAGCAAGAAGGTCGCTGGTTTGAGCATCGGCTGGATAGGTTGGCATTTCTGTGTGGAGTTTGCATGTTCTACCCATGTTGGTGTGGGTTTCCTCCGGGTGCTCCGGTTTCCTTCAAAATTCCAAAGATATGCAATATAGGTAAATTGGGTAAACAAAAAGTGTCCGTAGTGTATGGATGTTTCCCAGTGATGGGTTGCAGCTAGAAGGGCATCCACTGTGTAAAACATATGCTGGATAAGTTTGCGGTTCATTCCGCTGTGGCAACCCCAGATTAATAAAGGAACTAAGCCGAAAATAAAGTGAATTTAAAGGATAAATACACATTTTCTCAAATATATACAAGTGTGTGTGTGTTTACAAGCTTTTGTTTTGGATGTGATTAATCACAATTAATCTTTTTACAGCACTAATATTTACTAAAGAATCTTGTTGTATTCAAAAATAATAATCAATTTGACACCTTATTTTAAAAAGTTGACCATTTTTTTACAAAATACAAAAACTAACTAAACTTTCCTATACAAGGAAAATACAACCATCCTACTATACATATAACACTTTAATAACCAAGCAAACTTGTTTTTTCCTTTCTTCCTTGACAGCTCAAACAGAATGAAACAGCTCGGAAAACCACTATCCACACCGCCTGTCCCACGGCCAAACTCATAGTGTAGTCCTACACAAACACACAAGATGGAGAAACCCTCGGCAGGAATGAGTAAAGTTGGCTCTCGTTCAACAGCCTCTCTGCCCCCGGAGCCTGTGGATATAATCCGGAGTATGTCCTGCTACCGGCGTGTCAAACTGAACGTAGGTGGTCTACCGCATGAGGTCCTGTGGAGAACCCTGGACCGACTGCCGCGCACGCGACTGGGCAAGCTGCGAGACTGCAAAACCCACGAATCCCTCATGGAAGTATGCGACGACTACAACCTGGAGGACAACGAGTACTTTTTTGACCGGCACCCCGGGGCCTTCACTTCCATACTGAACTTCTACCGCACTGGGAAGCTGCACATGATGGAGGAGATGTGCGCCCTGTCCTTCAGCCAGGAGCTGGACTACTGGGGAGTGGATGAGATCTACTTGGAGTCGTGCTGCCAGGCTAGATACCATCAAAAGAAGGAGCAGATGAACGAGGAGCTCAAGCGAGAAGCTGATACGCTGAAGGACCGAGAGGGTGAAGAATTCGATAACACGTGCTGTTCAGAGAAAAGGAAGAAATTATGGGATCTACTGGAGAAACCAGGATCGTCTGTAGCAGCCAAGGTAAACATCAGTATATACACTTTATCATCTAGTCAGACTCAGACATAAACACACATTTAGGCCTTTAGAAGGTCGACAATGCTATGCATACAGTAGATTTAGAAAGAAAAGCAAATTATAATTATATTAATTTCTGGTTATTATAAATGATCAGACATGTATTATAAGTAGGGTTGTTGTGATAACATTAATTAGTATTATGATACTATACTCTGATATGATGTATCAGTAGCTGAAGTATTGCAATATTGCAATTCATAACTAAAATTATAAGAAAATTGTCAAAAATACTATATTTTATGTTATAATAGGCCTACTTTAATTAAATTTATAATTCCCTTAAAGCCAAAAAGTATTATTTGCACCTCACTTCATACATTAAAATAAAGACACAAATTATGCTGAATAAAATTTTTTACAAAAGAGCATTTTTTCCAAAAAAATTTGGCTATATGAAGTGCTCAAAATTGCTGTTTTGGGCATTTCATCTATTTCTTTTCAGTCTTATCAGGTAACAATCCAAAGTAATTCAAAATTTCACTCTGTGAGTCGTTCTTTTAAAGAGATCATAGCAGTCGCTGGTAAATCATATTAACAGGAACAGAAATGAACCAATTTAGATGTGCGTTCGAACCGAAGCGATAGAAAACGTGTAGTAGGCTACCATAAAGGCGCAAATTATACACAGTGTGCAACCTTAAAGGGCTCCACAGACTATTAAAATAAAATAGTCTATTGTTGCACAAACATATGAGCATTTTAGGGACTTTTCATACATGAAATATTATCTATTGGAGATAAATCCTTAATGACGATACTACCGTTTATGTGGCTACCGTCACTGTGGCACCGCCAGTATTTTGGAGCCATCGTATCACGATACTACCATAATACCGGTAAAACGTGCAACCCTAATTATAAGTGGTGGGAATTACAACACAACCTCTCGGCAATTCTTAACTTTTTTTATTTAGGGGCTAATTCGGATGAATTCATACGATCTCATTCGTACAATTTGCTACGATTTGCTCTAGGGCTGCATGATATTGGAAAAATCGAACGTTGCGTTATTTTTATATTCTGAGATATATATATATATATGTACTGGGATATGAATGCAAGATGAGTTGAATAACTATTTGGAAAGAATTAATAATTTTAAATCTATTGGGAAGATTCTGTAGATATAATATAAATATAATAAACTATCTACACGCATAGATAAATACAATAAACCAAAAGGTAGAAATTAAATAAACAGAGTTGTATTGTTTTCCAGAGGAGTCGAACTCAGGTATACAGTAATTCAGTAACTGATTAATCAAATGTAAAATAATACTGCATAGTCTTAGTTTCATAAACAATTCAATAAAAATTAATCGTTGTTCATTTGTTTTTAAGTTACAAGCTGTACAATTTGTTTCGCTTTTAAACCCCTCACACAGTCACAGTCCTCAAAAAACAGTTGCGAAATGGTCAATTATAATCCAGACTCAACATTGCGTATACTCGCGATGTAACTATTGCGAATGATAACATTGCAATATCGATGCTGAAACAATATATTGTACAGCCCTAAGTAATTAGCTTATCCCTCCAATGACGGTTGGGTTTAGGGGTGGGGTTAGGTCCTTCCTAAAATCATACATTTTCCTACTGAACTGAACTCGAACATATTCGTACACAGGACTTTACATTAACGCCCGCCAACCCACCAAACGCAGGTAGATTTCAGCTCTGGCAGGTTAGACAGACACCTCCACTAGCCACTTTGGCTGGTTAAAAATCATTTTTAAATTGTAGTTTTCTTAAAAGCAGGGTTCGATAATAAGCATGGCCCAATATTCGTGCAAATGCAATCTTAGAATTGAGAAGCAGCATGACAAAAATAATTGTATAGCCGTTCGATTACCGAATGAGAGGATAATCACTCTCGCCAACAGCTGATGTGATGCACGCAACTGTTTAAAACACGTGCACTACTGTTTTCTTGCTTGAAACAACTGTGCCTAGAAATGCAACTGGTGTGATCGGTTCTCTTTCAAATAGACTAGACATATTATGCTCATGCACCCAGAGTCCTGCTGCTCTCAAGAGCTCCAGATTGGTTTTTGTAAGCAGCACCGGTTGCTTTCGCTTTAACTATTATTTAAACAGGATATAGGATATTAATTTACAATTTATGTGTAGTTAACTGGTGTTAACTGTTTTTTTTTTTTGTTTGTTTTGTTTTAAGAAATGTTTTGTTAAATAAAATGTATATTATACAGCTATATTTTGCTTGTTTTGACATTAAAATTTGTGGCTAAGAAATAATTATTTATTTATTTTTAGTGTGGTTAGAGATAAATACAATCTAGCAAGCTCATACACAAAAGTAAAATGAAATAGGAGGCGTGTGGACATTCCACAAAATCTAAATCAAATAATTTTAGCATGTCAAAGTCATATTTATGCATATACAAATATTTTTTTATAAAATTGTGGCTAGTGAAAATGGCGAGTGGCTAGTAACGTTGGAAAACTACTAGCCACAGTGGCTGGTGATCAAAAAGTTAATGTCAAGCCCTGTTCGTACAAATTAGCCACTAAACTGACAAAATGTAAAATAGTTACGTTTCCTTGTGAAATCAGGCTGGGAATTAAGTTATGATTAGGCCCACACAAAATCTGCACGTGCAGAAATCCGCAGATTTTTAGCCCTTTTTTTATTTATCATTGATTGAGTCTATTTATTTACTTGCGTAAATGTGTGTAAATTTATAGTTATTCAATATGTAAATATATATTTATTATTTAATAAATGTATATTTATATTTATCACACATTTTTGTAATATTATTGACTGATATGAAAATGTTCACATGATTTATTTATAATACAGTTTGTAAAGTAATATTTTCTGTATTTTAGTGGATATATTATATGAGAGACTTGCTTTGTTTACCAAATAAGTGGATCTAATTGGATTTGCATTGTAAGCATTAAATAAAAGTTAAAAAGGTGTTATTTTTATTTCAGATATTAAGTTTTAAGTTACGATTTTTCAAAAATCATTCTAGATCATTCTAGATTTTTGACAAAATTCTGCACAGAATAGCAAAAAATGTCCGCAGATTTTGTCTGGCCCTAGTTATGATATACTTTTTTTATTTTTGGCATTTTTGACTATTACGATAAGACAGTTTACAGTAGTCAAATTTTGAAGGGGATCAAAACATTTCATCAAAGTTGTCCTAGAACTATTGAACAACACCACTTCTTGAAACAACACCACTTCTTTTTTCGATCCGTTTAAAAAGCTGACTACGGTATATTGACAGGAGGTGGGGGATTTGGGAAAGCTTACTGAGCACCAGGTTATTGGTGCCAACAGTAAGTTATTATAGTTATATGGATCATGTGATTATATAAAAAAACGTGGTATGTCCTAACAGATGACTGTTTAGTTATTGTTTAGAAAAAAAAAGTGTGTTTGGGTGATCTTAAAATTTGGTGATCTTAAGGAGTGGCTCTTTTTGACGCATCAGCAACAATATTCATAGCCACACCCCTCTTACCGTTAGTTTGCTATGAGTGAATGATTGCACAAAACGAAATCCTCAGCCCCTACTCAAGATTTCAGTTTCAGTTGAAAATGCATCATCATACTAAAATGAAAAACTTCTGATTCAGACTTTAAAAATAAAGGTTC
Organism: Danio tinwini; assembly: GCA_903798205.1. Taxonomy (NCBI): domain Eukaryota; kingdom Metazoa; phylum Chordata; class Actinopteri; order Cypriniformes; family Danionidae; genus Danio; species Danio tinwini. The sequence goes on along the minus strand of CAIGQZ010007154.1, from coordinate 19,562,984 downwards.
TTCATTAGCATTGACGGTTTAATGATATATTTAACATCTAAAAAGCTTTCAATTACACAAAAGATTCTTTAAAGTAGATTTTTTAGATATGTAAATTGCTCTTTGTGCTCTTTTTTTTAAAGAACTCTTCACAAAAAGATGTACCAAAAACATTTTAATTTTTACAAAGGCATTACTGTGAAAACAAAAACCCATTTAGAAACATTTAAATGGTGACTGCTCTGCTAATGGAATCATGGAATCAAATACATTTCTATATTAATATGGTACTTACTGATTATCTTAATGAAATCACTGTGATGAATGAGTTAGTGTTGTCACGATACTGCAATTCGATACCAATCAGTACAGAAATTTTTAAAACGTCCATTTCCCGCTAACATTTGAGCGATGTGGAGCACATTCTTAAACAGTGCTGATCTGCCATTGTGTTCACATGCTCAACAGAAATAACTGTGATTGGCCGTGAAGGTCATCGGTTCACGAACTCACTGCTGCTTACTCTGTGTAACCAGAGATACAGGGACACTGGAGCGTTTAAAAGCTGCAATTCATCAGTGGATTGCTCATATGTCAGCTTATAGACAAACAAGCTGATCGACGTGACTTTAAAACGCTCCAGTGTCCCTGTATCTGTGGTTACACTCAGTTAACAGAGATGAGTTCGGAGAACTGATGACCTTTACGGTCAATCACAGTAATTTCTGTTGAGCATGTGAACACAATGGCAAATCAGCCCTGTTTAAGAATGTGCTCCACATCGCTCAAATGTGTGAAATGGACAATTAAAAAATGTCAGTACCGATTGGTATCGAATTCCAGTATCGTGACAACCCTAGAATGAGTTAGGTCAAAAGTAATCTAAAAGTAATCAAACGAGTTAGTAACTGTAATAGATTAGATTTTAACATTTTCTTGATCAGTTGTGGACCACAAATCGTAAGGAATCTTACTAGCACTATGTATTATATAGAACAGCCCTCAGCGTTGCTTGTCAAATGTCTTCCATCTGACAAGATAAAACCTCCAATGTCCACATAAGCATATATCAACACTCAATTACCTTAAAAGGGCAATGTAAAAAGTGCAGTTCAAGTCGTTGGACTCTAACCAAATCGCTGCAGTCGTGTAATCAATCACAACAGAGTGGCACTCTCATGCTTCTCACATAATTCAACACATAGTACTTCCATGTAATTGTTCAGACTTAGAGCTTGCATGGGTCAATCACAGGTGCATGCCTATAACGTCCAGTATGACATCTTAGGTCATAAATCAATAAGAAAGGCATCTTGGTGGAATGCCATTGCAAGAGATGTTTTTTTTTTTTTTTACTTTTTTTCCTCTCTGTGTCGGCCATCTATTTTGCATGCTCTAATTCCATAATTGTGTACCTGTGCTGATATGTAGTCACATGGGATTGGGAGGGACAGTTGAGTACAAGACTGTCCTTGCAGTTACCAGGCAACAGAAAGATGACTCTATCGCTTTGAAAGGAAGCACTATAAGTCTCTAAAGGACAAAGTTAGTGTTTCAGGGTGTTTGAGTGGTTTATGGCTGAAGTGGACCGCAGTTTTGGCACGTGCGCGCACTCGTGCTGCTTTTTTGACTTTTTCTTCCTCCATCTCTCCCTCCCTCTTTCTTCAGGCTCCTTCCCTGCACCTCTGGCTAAATGTCAGGGAAATGTCACATTAATTATCCTCCATGAGACTTTGTGTCCCATTCTGTTTGGAGAGACCCCCCCCCCTCCCCTCTGATTCTCAGTGGAACGGGCTCTGTCTACATCTGCCTCAAATCAGATTTCGCTGCATGGCCCTACCGCACAATAAGATTATGTCAGACCGTCGTCTTATCATTGCAAATTACCGCCCGGTCATATTTCAAAGCTAGACCTTTCCAGTGTTCCCTAGACTTGCATAAACATGCTATTTAATGCATACTAACAGTGTATTATTTAATAGCATCACAATATAGGAAGTGTTAGTTTGCTTTATTAAAGCCTTTTGCTGATCGTTGTGATGCTTCAGTTGAGGTGTGAACGCTGGGGCAGTCAATGTTGTTTTTAATTAAATCATACATGCAGTTTATTATGCAATATAGTCTACCTTGATTTAGGGACGTTTATCACCAGGACTGACTTACTGTATTGTAAATCTAGATTGTGAATTTATGGTCTATGGATTTAAAGCATGCATCATCACTATGTAAAGATAAATAACATGATCCATTAATGATTTATTTAAATTACTTCATTTGATAAAAAAAACAGCAGAATAAAATATTTTAGACAACAGGTTCTCTAATCATTTATTCATTTTCTTTTCGGCTTAGTCCTTTTATTAATCTAGGGTCGCCACAGCAGAATGAACTGCCAACTTTATCCAGCACATGTTTTACGCAGCGGATGCCCTTTCAGCTGCAACCCATCACTGGGAAACATCCATACACACTCATTCACACATTTAGCTTACTCAATTCACCTATACCGCATGTCTTTGGACTGTGGGGGAAACAGGAGCACCCGGAGGAAACCCACGCCAACATGGGGAGAACATGCAAACTTCACACAGAAATGTCATTTGACCCAGCCGAGGCTCGAACGAGCAACCTTCTTGTTGTGAGGCGATCGTGCTACCCACTGCGCCACCTTGCAGCCCAGGGTTAATTGAGTAAGCTAAATTGTCCGCAGTGTATGTGTGTGAATGAGTGTGTATGGGTGTTTCTCAGTGATGGGTTGCAGCTGGAAGGGCATCCTCTGCGTAAAACATATGCTGGATAAGTTGGCGGTTCATTCCGCTGTGGCGACCCCTGATTATTAAAGTGACTGAGCCGAAAAGAAAATGAATGAATGAATGAATGAATGTATAATGAACTTATTACAGTAAAAGAAAAAACCCATTTATAACAGAATGGAGTTTTACTAGTTAAGCTGCATTGTCCTGTGTCTGATGAGTGTCAGTATTTATATAAAAAAATCTGATTCAGTAACAACATTACATTTCAGTTTACTTGTTTTGTAGCTCAGAAAAAAAAGGTTACATTAAATTAGAAATGATCTCTGTAATGATCTCTATAAAAGACCCCAGCCCTGCCCATCATTCTCACTCTCTTCTCATGGTGGGCTAAATCACAGATTTTCATGGGCCAACTGGCCTGTTGGCCCTAGTTTGGGCATTTCTAGACTAATGTAACATACAGAAGCTCTAAATATAAAGATATTTAATTTATTCTTTATATTTTGTTGTTGTTTTACTTACGAATGATGAAAACTCTTTTTTTATAAGAAATGGCCAAAACTTTTTAATATTTTTTTAAAATGTTAAACAAGTGATTAGTATGTACTAACTCCATTTTCTGGGAAGTTAAATAGTTTTTGTATGTCAAATATGCCTGAGATTTTATTGTGCTGTTACACCGAATAACATTTTAGTGGGTGTCTTCTGTAAATCATGGTAAAAAAAGATTAATTTAGTAATTATATTCATTCATTCATTTTCCTTCAGCTTAGTCTCTTTATTCATCAGGGTTTGCCACAGCAGAATGAACAGTCAACTTATCCACCTTATGTTTTACACAGTGAATGCCCTTTTAGCTGCAACCCAGTACTGGGAAACACACTCATACACTACAGCCAGTGGTGTTTTACTCAGGATTTGTACTTTAGTAAGTAGTTTTATAAATGTGTACTTTTACTTTCCCTTAAGTACATTCTTAGTGCTGTATTGGTACTTTTACTCCACTACCTTTCCATTAACATGCAGTCACTACTTTATTTTGTCTTGTCTATGTGGATTGGCTGAGTAAAAAATAAGTCCTGTGATTCCTGTCCAATCAAATTGCACATAGAAAAGTAAATCACATCATACTGAACATTATTTTATTCAATTCACCTATAGCGCATTACTTTGGACTGTGGGGAGTGAAACGAGCGAACTTGGAGAGAACATGCACACTCCAGACAGAAATGCTAACCGACTCAGCCGGGACTCTTCTTGATGTGAGGCGACAGTGCCGCCCACTCAAAATTATATTTTCTTCATAAAATAAAAGTAAGCCGGACACATTGTAATTTATAAGGGATTAAAAAAAATACAAATTTAAATGAAAGCTCTATTAGGTTACACTTTATTTTGATGGTCCATTTGAATATTAGTAGACTGTCTGCTTAATATCTGCTGATACTGCTCCTTCAACAGACATTTAACTGACTAGAAGAAACTTTGCAAGTACATGTCAACTTACACTAATCCTTACCCTAACCCCAACCTAAAGGCTCGTACACACCGGGACGCTTTATTTTATCATTTATCGTCAGCGTTTTCCAAGACGTTTTTCCGGATTCAAACCCAAGCGATTTTCACAGGTGTCGAGCAGTAGAGTATGCAAAATCACTCCTTGACGTTAGATGGCGCTACACAACTTTAAGCTTCTGACACCCGCTTGTAACACAGAGAAAGAAGACAAAGTTGACATGATGAAGAAATGATTATTGTTCACCAGTGCAATAAGCAGCTCCACGTTCATCACGCCTCTGGGCATCTTTTTTAATGTGCGCTCGCATTGACAGTGTTGCGCTTGAGCGCCTCCAAGTGCTGTTTACTGTAACTTTAGCAGCTCCGTGCACGTGATCAAAAGTGCCAATCTAATTGGTGGAGTAGGTTTTGACGTGGCGCGTCAAAACAAAAAAACGAGCATGAGGCGTTTTTTTAAAAATGATGCTTTTGCTCCTGCCGTTTTGCATGTTGGTGTACACGATCACATTGACGCCCTTTATTTAGTCACGAGGCGTTAAACGTCAACGGAAAACGCGAGCAAAAAACGTCTCGGTGTGCACGGGCCTTTACACTGTGATATTTTTTATAATCCTAAACGATTGTAGCATGTCAGACTGCATGAACATGGCTTCCATATCACACTGTAAAATCTCAGCTGTCATAAAGTCAGACTGAACGATAATGAAGACGCGCCAAACATGAAAAAAAAAGGCCCCGGAGATTGACGTCATCCACCCGTGACACTTTCACTATCCCGCGTTCTGAAATGATTCCTCACAGCAAACGTAAACAATCTGTAGTGGATATTTTGCACATGGCGTGTCTCAATAATCATACCAGAAAGAAAAAAAAACTGTTTTGACATTTCCCTGCGGTCAGTTGAATTGTCGCATTGATTGCGTCATCAAATTCGGAGCTCCTATTGGTTCTTGGATAGACGCTGAAATATTCGGACACTACCAGAACTTCATTGGAGGATAAATTGGATTGCAATGGGCACTAAGCGGCTGTCTGTGAACATGTCAAACCAGCGATCACAGATCACTGATTTCAGCTTGGGATTTGAGGAATCTTTTAGGATTTTCCAAATTTGTCTCAGATGATGAAATCATGGCTGACATCTCACAGTGTGAGCAGGGCTTTAAATTCAACAAACGGACCATCGAAATAAAATGTGACCCTCTATTACATTGTATTACAACCTGAAATATTAAACATTCACGGACATATGCATTATAATGCTTAAAATATGCACCTTGGCAGACAAACTGCTGGTATTAAAAAAATCCTTGCTAAATGCAGAGAAATGACAAATCATCCCAGATTAAACCCAATTAAAGGTGGTGCTGTAAGTTCAAGCTTTAAGCACGAATAGGTCAAGATAAAGTAATTAGCAAATGTAATTTTCAACAAATTTCATTTATGATTTAGCTCATCTCATTTATTGGAGACCCCACAGCTCTGACCCGGCCCTGCGCCTGATGATGTGGATATTTCATGACTCTCAAAGATGTCACAAAACACAGATCTTATTTACTGTCCCCATTAGATATAAAAGGAAGTAATCACTTACTGGATGTGGCAATTTACAGCCACTGCCCTTCCAGAAGCCCTTGCAGCACTGAAATATTGGTATTTTCCTTCTGGTTTGTACAGCGTTCTGCGATACCTCAGAGCTGAAACTGTATCAAATAAATGTTATATGAATATTATAACTAATTTGATAGTTAAAATACTAATACATCATACGGCATGTTAAAAATACCCAAAGGTGACCCTGTTTACTGTGATAGAGACAACCTTTCTTCGTGTTCTTGTGCGATTTTATTACTATTATGTTCGAGGGATATTAATTCTTATGAGGGATACAGATAATAAGCCATCCATCCTATTGCTGCAACATTTATGAGGATATCTGACTAGTGCCTGTAAAGGTGTCTAGTGTCAGGATGGCTGACCCAAAAATAGAAAACTACGGAAAGACTCTGCTTTTGTGACCAGGGCTGGGATCAATTCCATTGCAGTTTAGCCAGTTCATATGGTATATGGTAAATGGGATCTCATTCTGCGACTGAATGCGATGAAGCAAATTTGAAATTGCTGCTAATAAATTTTAAATCTCCACTTGTGAGCATTAATCACAGTCATCGGCAATGGCAAATGAGTAATTTGTGTAGTTCATGAAACTGTGTTGTTAATGAGTAGAAGAAGGTTTTTAATACATCATTATAAAAGCAGGTAAATTGTTAATTGCACTATACAACTCTATAAAAGTCTAGCTTTTTTATTACTCAACGTTACCTTTTAAAGTGCACCTATTTTACAAGATGTAAGACTTTTGTGTCTCCAGAATGTGTCTGTAAAGTTTCAGCTCAAAATACCCATCAGATTATTTATTATAACCTCCAGAATCTGCCAATTTTGGTGTCTAAGTATCAAAGATGGCAAAAGCACACACATCCTTTACTCAAGTAGAAATACAGATGCTCATGTTTAAAACGACTCTAGTAAAAGTTAAAGTACTGATTACACTTTTGTGCTGAAGTAAAAGAAAAAGAAGTACGGCCTGAAATATGTACTTAGGTAAAAAGTATTAATTATTACTACCTGTTTTGGTTTCCCGGTGGTAACTGCACTGTACATCGTGTACAGTTGTGCTCAAAAGTTTACACACCCCTTGGAGAATTAGTTAAAATGTGAATAATTTGAACAAAATAAAAAAGATCATACAAAATGTATGCTGTTCTTTTTATTTAGTATTGTCCCGAGTAGGATATTTTACATAAAAGATGTTTACATATAGTTCACTACACAAAAATTTTGAAATTATTAAAATAACACTTTACAAATATGTACATACCCATGGTTTTCAATACTCTGTGTGGTTTCCTGATGATCTGTCATAAAGTCATTTAATGCTGTTAATATATTTTTGCATCATCTTTTTGTTGTTTACGTGATTAGTTCCTAATCCTTGGCATTGCTTTTTTATTCATAAATCACCCAGTATAAATACTTTTGATGTTCTAAAATATATATATATATATCTAACAATCTATCTAAAATAATGAAGACAACAGTGTATACACATGCTAAAACTATAAAAAAGTTTGAATTCTGCACTAGGAACTTGTGGGAAACAAAGGAAATAAATCTTAACGCAAAACGTATTCATAAAGTATTTTATTGCTTTAGTAGTAACTAAACAAACATTGATAAAAAACACACACAAGTGCCAGATTTGAAAAAAAAAAAGGCGTCTCTTGTTTAACCTGTGGTTCGATCGACCAAAACGCATCTTAATACCGGGTTTAAATATGACATTGGTCATGTTTATCGCTGACTCCCTCTGTCTCTTATCCATGTTCGCCATTCTAGCCATTTCCATAGTAAGCTGAATAAACAAGCCAACTTACGACATGTGATCAGAGATTGAAAAAGCCGCACACTGCCGCATGCAGGCACGCAATGACAAATAGATTGACTGAATCAAAAAGCTGTTTAAATTGCGCAATGACAAGAAATAATATGGATCGCGCCTCAAAACGCATTAAAACGAAAGTAACGAGCCCGATTAAAAAATGTAAGGAGTAGAAAGTACAGATATTTGTGTAAAAATGTAAGGAGTAAAAGTAAAAAGTTGTCAGGAAACGAAATAGTAAATAGTAAAGTACTGATACCCGAAAAAATCTACTTAAGTACAGCAACAAAGTATTTGTACTTCGTTACTTCCCATCTCTGCTGAGTATACTGAAGCTGTTTTTGTAGCCTGTGGCTTTAAATGCAAATGAGCTGCTTCTCCCCGCACACCGTTCCCACGTGCGTGTCTGCTTCCCATCATGCGAGATTTCAGATAAACAGCATAGTGACAAAGACAGAATCGGATGAAGCTGAAATACAGCTCAAAAACACCAAGTAGGTTTATTTTATGCATTTGTGGTGGAGCTTATTCAAGCCTTTCTGAAATGATGAGTCTTATTTTAACGTCAAGAAATAAAATGTAAAAAAGAGACATGTTGGGTTTATATCACTCCAATATGACAATGGACACACTATACCTACACACAGTTCTGTCCAAACAACTTACAAAAGATAATTTTCATCATAGGTGCCCTTTAATGAAATGCTTTCTTCTAGACAACAGTGCTATTAACTAATTAACACTTACATAGACACAACAGCTGTGCCCCAATTCTGTGGCTGCCTCCTTCAAAGAACCCAAATTTTGAGAAAGTGTCTGATCAGAGCAATGTTAAATGGGGCTGTCTGGCATACTGAGAACTGAGCTTGTTGTCTAGCAATTTTGACAGCTACCCATTGACAAGCAACAGTAATATCTGTACTAGATTCTGAATATGATATTTCATTGATATTAAACTGAAAACAAAATAGCATTCAGCCTGAATCTAAATACATTGACCCTTGCCATTTATGTACACATTACAAATATATCCTATGAAATAGCATCTGCAACTTTGAGGTATTTGTATTTGTAATATTTGTATATAGATGAATGCTAGAGTAAATTGAAACACAATAGTTACATTCATTCATTTTCCTTTGGTTTAGTCCCTTATTTATCAGTGGTCGCCACAGTGGAATGAACCGCCAACTGCTCCATTATATGTTTTACGCAGTGGATGCCCTTCCAGCTGCAACCCAGTACTGGGAAACATCCATGAATTCTTGCATTTACACATGCACTCATACGCTACAGCCAATTTAGTTAATCGAATTCACCTATAGCGCATGTCTTTGGACTGTTGGAGAAGCAGCTGGAGGAAACCCACACCAACACGGGGAGAACATGCAAACACCACATAGAAACGCCAACTGGCCCAGCTGGGACTCGAACCAGCAACCTTCTCTCTGTGAGGTGACAGTGCTAACCACTGAGCCACCATGCCACATTACAATAGTTACATGTACAAGTGTAATCCAGCGATTTCTCTAAAAAAATAAACACCCCAACATGACTGGTGCACGATTAATCTCGTGGTGGTCCGGACAGTGAAGGATATATCTTTTGTATCCTTCATTGCCCAAGAAACGAAGGTCACATTTTGTAGCCATATAGAATAAGCCCTTGAATTGTGACTGCCCTCACCATGCTGCAGTTAAACATTCAGACAAAATTTTCTACTTTTTATATGCATTTTGGGCATTCATTTACAAAATAATGATGTTTTGTGGCCCTAAAACATAAACAGTGTTTAAAGGAGCAAGTTTTTAAAGCCAGTGCCAATATTGTCACTATGAAAATGCAATTATCTGAAAACTGTGACATGCATATTTCATGCTCAGTTTATTGGCAAAACGGTAGACAACTGGAATTATGGTGTTACAAAATGACATTGTCAATTTTTTGGCCTGGCAAGCACAATGCAGCACTTTTTGGGTATCTTTGTGGATATGTGTAAACATGAGCTGTTTTGACAATGTTGCTGTTGACATTTCATTTTTGTGTTAATTGGCGGTTCATTTTGCTGTGGCGACCCCTGATAAAGAATGGTAAGCCAAAAGAAAGTGAGAGAGTGCTTGTTGTCATGTTAAAGAGCAGCTATTTTGCATTGTAAAAGGTCATATTTTGGTTTTAGGGGTCTCCAACAACAGGCTGATATGCATGCAAGGTCAAAAAACATTTATTGTCTTACAATATGCATTTATTTGCACCTAATTATCCCAACGACTCCCATATAATTTGATTAGTGATTCATTTGTTCCCAAACCCCTCCTAAACGCGAAGCTAATCTGCGCTGATTGGTTCAACGACCCAGCATATTACTCTACTCCTAACACTAACCCCAAGTAAAAATAGCAACACACATTCAGCATTCATCCACACAGTGGCAAAGTTGGACTATTTTGACTAATTGACCATGCCACGCATGAGGAATGGCTGATGGTGGCCATAGCAAAGTCAAACAGCAGAGGATCACGAGTTCAAAAACGCATTAAAATCAGTAAAAGAAGAAGCACGCATCACGTTTTTAACATGGTTTTGGGCGCAATATGTGAATAGCCCCATAAATATTTAACCTGAGAGATACAGTACAAGCACTGATCTATAATAGATAAGTGATTACAAGCCGCACGGAGCGATTACAAGTTGCAACACACATAAAATACATATTTTGCAAACTACACAAAACGAGGCAACAATTTTAATGACACTTATATGTTATGATAAGGAGAAAGAAGAAACTGGTCCATATGAGCTGTAACAGTTACTGACAAAGTCCCTGTCAAAGTCTGACAAAGAAAATCCCATACATAATAGTCTCTGCTGCTTCTTCCTCTAATAGCAAACGGCCGACGAATCCCACATTGCAGCTTAGGTTATTGTATCAAAAATCAGAAAAATGACAGGAACAAACACAGCACACGGTTGACTGTGTTGTTGTTGTTGTGAAAATTAACTTTAACCCTTTATTTGCCGCAGTCAAATCTCCATCTGTCAGTGATCGTCATCTTCATGTCATGATCAGTCCTGTAAACCCTCACGCTCCACTAGTGTCTGAGGGAAAATATTTGGTGATGTACCATATCGACATCGATGCGTTTAAAAAAATGATCTGAAACCAACACGATTCATTTATTTGACTCTGAATCGACTATTTTGTTAAAGAATTAATAGTTTAACATGTTGCACTTTCAGATTTAAACCTCAGCTGCAGTTTCCATTCACTTAGTGCTGTCTTACACACTGCATGGAAGCTCATTTTCAAAAATCCATAATAGGGGCTCTTTAACATAACATATCTTTTCAGAGGCACTCTCAAAAATTTTATTTTTGACTCTTTTTTTTTTTACACAGGCCAGTTACATATGAGAAAACATAACTTCACAACATATATAGTCCTTTCCAGTTTCTCAGAAAGTGCTCACCTTTCCAAAGACTTAAAAAGACTGTATTTCTTATGGTGTTTCATTTAAGTAATCTGCTTTAAAAAAATTATTATCCCAAAACACAAAATAAAGTTACAAATAATTTGACTCTGTATTGATATGAATTAAGATTTAATTAGTTAATTCCCCTTTCTGACATTTAAATTCTGAGAAGAAATATAAAGAATAGCATTTAATTTACATTAGCTGTACTTCAGTTAGCACGGCGAAAGAGTTTTGAACAATGCGTGATATGAATATAAAATCACCTAGCAAAACAGCCTGTGATTATGCATTGTTTTTTGCTACCACAGTTAATTATTTTGGCATGTATCTTGAAGACTCGTGCATTATTAGAAGGTGTCCTGCAGTTACGGTGCTGCTCTCGGCAGCTGCTTCATTGAAGCTCATCGTGGTATGGGTCTTAACCTGTGGTTTGTGCGGTTAGGAGAGCTTAATTACCTGTGACACACAAGTTAAGATGTGAACTTTTTATTGTGAATCACGCAGTCATGAATTACAACAGTGCGATATGAATCATCTAATGCTTGGTGAGCTTTGCATCTAAACGCCACCAGCCATGTGGCTTGTTATTGTGCAATAGGCTCTCTAATACACTTTTTTTCTCATCTCATTCACCTCATTTATGAAAGTGGGTCAGTAAAGTGTCTTTCAGTGTTGAATATGGCCACGTTTGGGAAAGACGTGATGTATTTTTACCTAATGATAACAGCTGTGCTATTTTTGGTTTGCATTTCCAAAATGATGAGAGTAATAAAGGTGTTCTCTTTTGATTTGTAGATCACATTTTTTGGAGCTTGAGCCCCGTCTTATTAATAACAGCCCATATTCCTGCATATATAATTAATCATTTTTTAATTAAACCTCATTAGGAGGTGATTTGTAGCATTTAGGAGTCTAGCCAGTCTTGGAGTTTAATGAATAGAGAAGTGTAATTTTTTATTTATTTTTTTGCAGACATATCAATGCAAGTTGTTAAAATGAGATGTGACTGCAGAGCTCTAGAGACATTTACCATCATCCACCAACAGCCTTTATCTGTGCAAAATAGTTATGAATCAGAAAGCTGTTTTTAAGCCTGCTCTTCTCTCTTTCTCTCTCTTGCTTGTGCACACTTATACCGAAAACATGCCGCAAGTCAGAAATACAAGAGTCTCATGTCAGTGTCTCGGCATGAACAGAAGCGACTTTTCTAGTACAGCGTGTCTGGCTTTGACATTAAAGAGCTGTTTTGTGCTACAGTTAAAGAAACAGTTCCGCCAAAAATACAAATTCTGTCATCATATGCTCACCCGTATGCCATTGCAACACTGTGTGAGTGTTTTCTGTGAAATACAAACCCTGAAATTCTGAAGAATCCCAGGTAGCAAAGAATTCTGGCCCAGATTTGGCATAAAGCTGACACAGCAGGCATTCTTCCGGCACTAGCATACAGCAGGTGGGCCAAACATGGCCTGGGCTATGTAGGGCACACAAGATTTGGGCCAGATTTAAAATGTAGTATTTGGCCCAGATGTAAAAAATTGATATGTGGGCCACGTAAGTTTGGCCTATCTTGACTCACATTTAAAATAAATTACAATTATTTTTGAGTAAAGAAAAAAATTCTACCAATCTGGTCACTTGCCCATAAAAGCATGCCCATAGTTTGCCTAAATCATTATGGGTTCATGGCTGTATCAATTTCATTGCAATTGTGACACACCAACATATCTGGCCCAGTTCAGGCCCAGTTATGAGTTATTTACTTGGCTGAGACTCGACCCAGGTATGGTCCAAGTTTGGCCCTTGTTTGGAAGCCTGACTTGGTCCACTCATGTACCGTAATTCACTACAGCATGTGGGCCAAGCAAAACCCAATTGTGTGGGCCAGAGCTGGGCCAGAGAAATGTTGCTATGTGGGATGTGCTGGGCTCTCTTCTATGCAGATCTAAAACTGGGAGATGAACATAAAATAAACACTTACAATATCCTAAAATGGTCCACATGATTCAAGTTCACTGAAGCTTTGTTTTAATTAACCATAAATACATTTATGGCCATGCTTGTGAAAGTTTATAAGGCCACGTTTACCCTTTGAAATAAGGTTGCATGATATTGAAAAAAATTCTACATTTAGTTTTTGTGCGATATGTATTGCGATATGAATATAATTCCGCCAGATGGTTTAATAGTGCTATTTTGATAAGAAATCATGAATTTTGACTCAGATTGGTGATTCTGTAGGGGAGTGAATGATGGATAGGTGGACATGGTGGATCAGTGGTTAGTACCGTCGCCTCACAACAAACCAAACCAAATTGGCCGTAGTGTATGTGTGTGAATAAGTGTGTATGAATGTTTCCCAGTAGTGGGTTGCAGCTGGAAGGGCATTCACTGCGTTAAACATATGCTGGATTCATTCTGCAATGCCGACCCCTGATGAACAAAGTAACTAAGCCGAAGGAAAATTAATAAATGAATGAATCATGGATAAAAAATAATAAACAAATTACAAGCAAAAATAAATACTATAGAGCCAAGCAAAACAAGTAAAACAAACAGGTTATGGTTTTCTGAAGTGTCAAACACTGGTACCTTTTAAAAAGGTACACTTTTGTAAAATACAGGTGGATTTTAGTACCTTTAGAATACATGTTTGTACCTTTAAGGTTCACTTTTGTGCCTTTCGGTTACTATGAAGCACACATTTGCACTTTTTGTTTATTAATATGTTCCTTTAAGGACTTGTTGAAAAGGACCCCAGTGACAGATTTTGTACCTTTATTTCTGAGTGTGCAGTATTCAGGTACAGAAATCGAATAATCAAATGTAATGTAAAATGTAAAGTAAAACTGTATGGCCTTCATTGTATTGATTATTAAGTATAATTATTGTTTATTAAAGTTACAAATGTACTTTTTTGTGCCTGAATGCTTCAATATCTCTTGAAATGCCTTTAAAACACATGCAAATAATAAACTTTCACTTTAAAATTTGAATGACTCCACAAATCTCATGCATTCTCAACTATAGATCAACAACTTGCTACTGTATAATCCAAAGCAACATTGCCTATCCTGCAATGCGACTATTGCAGACGCACGCATTGCAATATCGATACTGAAACGATATATAATGCAGCTCTACTTTAAAATGTACAAACTGAGAACCTAGCATCTAGCATCTTGCATAATTGGTATTGGCTCTTTTTAACCAA
>CAIGQZ010007154.1:19507035-19548202 GCA_903798205.1 Danio tinwini | reverse complement strand
CTATCTAGTCGATAATAAAGGTGCCTTTTTTTTATTATTTTTTTTTTTATTTTAATTATTATTATAATTTTTTTTTGAAGACTGCATTGAAGAGTGGTTTTGGAATGTTGCCATGTCCACTTGTTATAAACAAAGCTTAAAGGGCCATGAAATTAAGATAAAGTTTTTCAGATGTTAGTATGACTAACATCTAAAACATTAGTATCACTAGTATCGTTTTTAGGATATCTATAAGCTAGTGCGCACCAAGTAGTGACATAATTCGCGTTTAGACGATATAACACCAATATAACCATGTAAAGCTTGTAATCTTCTGCCTAAGTGGTCACCGCATACTTTCTCATAAAAAAATGTTACTAATCAAATGCTCTCTAGTATCTGACATGGCCCACCCTCTTTAGGACACTTCACATCTGATGCGCATGAGCTCAACCACTCTCACTGGCAGAGCTGTGAGAAAACGAAACACTATTAGCTGTTATTTAAAAAGGGGAGCAGCTATACTATGACCCACCCTCTCCATGTTTTGCCTGAGATTACTTCAAACTAGGAATAAAAATGCACATTTCAAAGTACTTCACCAGACCTTTAAGTGTCTTTGCTTTATTTATTTTTTTTGTTAAAATTTATTATGGGTTTGTTCTTACTGAAGTTGTTTTCTAGTCTAGTTTTCTAGATCTGGCAACACTAAAGAGTAAAAGAATACTTGTGATTTCTTGCCCTGTTCATACAAGAGAGGCAACTTTGATATGCATTTAAATATGTCATTAAAACTCAATCTGTAGTGTGTTGACCTTATTAAGCGTGCTCTTTTCTGTTTGTTTAAGAAATCCCTATTCATTTGATTATGGGAAAATGACTAGGAATAATAAACAGGAGTAAATAGTCAAACTACTTGCTCCATGGGCTGCAAGATATAAAAAAAAATGACATTGTGATGTTTTATTTTTCTACTCAATATATTGCAATATTGAGTATA
The DNA here is from genome assembly GCA_903798205.1 of Danio tinwini. Taxonomy (NCBI): domain Eukaryota; kingdom Metazoa; phylum Chordata; class Actinopteri; order Cypriniformes; family Danionidae; genus Danio; species Danio tinwini. The sequence goes on along the minus strand of CAIGQZ010007154.1, from coordinate 19,547,223 downwards.
ATTTCACCAGATGAAATGAATGTCTCTATTGATAAATAATTAATAATTTTAGATACATTGGGATGACTTTGTAAGGGTGTGCATCTGCATAAAATATAATAAACTAATCACAAACATTGATAAATACAGAACAGCAAAGATACAAATAAAATAGCTGTATGATTTTGGAAGTATAGCAATATTGAATAATCAAATTTAAAAAATCAATGAAAGTGAATGAGACTGGAAGTCTTGATCCAATAAGGTTTCAATGCCTGCGCTCCCTCAAACGTGAAAGAATAAGGTCAATACACTGTAGATTTTTTTTTTTTAAATGTGTTGGCTAAATCGTTGAATGTGGTTGTCACTCTCCTAAATGACTGAAATGTGTGTGTACAGAACAGGATTAAAATAGTATACGTGAACTGACAACTGAATTTAGCTGCAGTGTATGTGGCCAAAATGAATCAGAATCATGAAACACACTTACTGACTCACTGAAATGTAACATTATCAGATGGAACATAACACTGACTTAAATTACAATCTGTTTCTGACACAAAATAATATTTAGTGTCAGAAGGCTCAGTGAAGACCTAGTTCAAATTTCCTTGTTGCATGGATAAAGCACAAAAACAAATTTTATTAAGTTCAGAAAGACATAAAGGTGAGTAAATGCCCTGCAGGCACAGGACGTCAACATGATGTCATATTGACATTGTACTCCAACGTACCCCAATGTCGTGGGGACGTTGGATTTTCTTTGAAAATGAATGCTGATGTCAATGCTCAATGTCCAACCTAAAAATCAACCAAATATCAACGTCTAATCATGTTACACATTGACGTTGTGTGGACATTACCACTAGGACATCTATCAGATGTTGGACTTTGGTCACTTTCCAACACAACCTAAAATATACCAAATATCAACATAATTTTACAGTATTATTGGACGTCAAAATAACGTTATTTTTTAGACTAGACATTGAATTTTGGTCACCTGACATCATGACCTAAATCTAACCTAATATTAACGTCTTATGATGTTGTGTGCCTGCTGGGTGATGACATAATTTAGATTTCTCGATGAACTGTCTCTTTATTTAGCATTCTGGCATTTTTATCTCTGCAGAATTGTGACATTTTTGTGCATCATTGCAAGCGAAATTCTCCTTTTAGAAAGGATTTCACACATCAAAGCTTTCATTAAGGTTCTTTTCTATATATTACCAGAGCTTAAATATATATTATCACAGTTTAACCATATGCAAAAGTATCAAAATACTATGTTAAAAACAATGCACTTTCCAATAAACAGTTTAACTATCTAAAGGTCTACATACAGTAAGTGTTAATCCATCCCTAATCACAGCATTCCCATTCACCTACACAATTGGCAGCAGAGCCTCTGTTGCCATGGCAAACTCCATCGGTTTCCAGGGCAATGGCTTGTGTCTCTGTGTTGAAGTAAGAGTATGTAGTGTGCAGCGAGTACATAATGAAGCTTACATTGATTTCCTAATTGAAACTTGCGAGTTAGAACGAAAGTCAGAAATTCTGCATCGTGTATGAAATATCACAGTCACACCTCTCTCTGTCTAGTGTATGCTTGTTAGGCAGGAAATTGCAGGGAATAGGATAAAAAAAAAACAATTATCAGCATGCTTACCCAGGGATGGGCAAAAATACATTGAATGTATTTTAAAATAAAATACCAAATACCTTAATTTTAGATGTATCAAAATAAACTACAAAATACAGCAGCCACAAATGTATGAAAATAAAATACAGTATGTATTTTAAAAATACTACGAAGTGAGGTTTATTTATAAACTAATTTTGAGAGGATCACGTGATTATGATTGAACACGACTGGCTCCGCAATAACTATGTATGATCCACCAATCAGACAATTCTTAACTCACTATAAAGAGCCAGGGTTTCTCACTACCGTCATCTTCAATTTGAAGAATCCCCCCTTCCACCCCTACTCTTGCACCTTTACCTTCATAGGGCAGCATGGCACCCCAGTGTCTAACACTGTTGCCTCACAGCAAGAACGTCACCAGTTCTAGTCCTTTAACTGGCCGGCTGTCGTTTCTGTGCGAAGTTTGCATGTTCTTCCAGTGCTCTCGTGGGTTTCCCCTGGGTTCTCCGGTTTCCTCCCACATTCCAAAAAACATGCACTACAAGTTAATTGATCAATCTAAAATTAGCACTACTATCAAACTCTCATCCACCAGCATATCTCTTTATAGCAATCAATTCTGTCATCAGCAAGGGGGAGTTCTCGAGATCTACCTGAGCTCAAAGCTCCCCTCTTGCCCTGCAAACGGGAGGAAGCCCTGGGCTCTCTCCCGGGACAGCATGCCAAACTTGCTTATAATCAATCATCAGCTAAGTGTGAACTCTTGAAATACTTTAGGAGCATGACATTTCTTTGCAAATCCTCCATCAATTAGACCTATTCAATTAATCCCTTTACCATTAAACTAATTGAGTGAAATAAACAATAGCCCCCTGTTCCGGAATTTCCTGAACGACTTTACCGGTGATTTCATAAAAAAGGTGTTCACACATGCAATGGCGATTCTACAGAGGGGCTGGGGGGGGGGGGTGCTGGTCAACAAACTTGGCCCCCCTCTGGCCCCTCTAAATTTGAAAGCTTATTTTTGTGTCACAACTAAAACGCCATGGAGAAGCGAGATCAGCCAGAGGCGGAGATATGACTGACCTCTCTTGCATGCTCGCTGTGTCGCTCTCTCTGCCGGTGCTGCGCGCATTAGTTTCCCACATTTGTCAGAAGTTAAACCCCAAATTGACACAAGTAATGAGAAAAAAAGTCACCTTAAGTCATGCTCATGTTGTGAAAAAACTATCAAAATGTCCACCGTTTATATATTAGATTATATTAGACTTCTGTTTTCAAAACAGAGATTTTACACTTTAAAATAGGAAGTCCTCGGCTATGAGTGTACACAGTCTTACGTTAGGAAATGCAGTCTTGAATTTAAATTCTTTCTAATAACTACTTTTTTTGTCTTTCCCATGGTAATAGTTAATGCATAATATTTTACTAGTTATTTTGCAAGACGGTTATAATCAGATTAAAGTGTAATTTAAATACTTCACTAGGTTATGTTAACTAGAAAAGTTAGAATAATTAGTCAAGTTATTGTATAATTGGTTTAATGTGTTGACAATCAAAAATATACAGTAAATATTTCTTAAGGAGGCTAATATTACTGACCTTAAAATTGTTTCTTAAACATTTTTAAACTGCTTTCATAGAAGACCAGTTATCTTATATCTTATTATTGTGTTACCAAACCATGAAACAATATTATATGTGAGAACACTCTCTATTAATGATCTATATGCCATGTTTAAAGTCTGTGTACTAAGATTAAAACTGCTCAACTTGTGGAGGAGACTGAGGCGCTGACTTGCCTTCTTATAAACAGCCTCTAAATTACTATAAAAATTCAGTTTGTTATTAATTGTGCCTATTCTTAAAAATTGAGACCTGCACAACTATTTTTTCCATTTATGATGACTGCTTTATAAAAGCTAGTATCTTCTGCTCTTGTTTGACTCCCCAGACATAGCTCTTTTGTTTTTCCAATATTAAGATATAATGAACTTTTGTCAAAACAATCTGTGATACTATTAATATATTTAAAATATAAGAAGCTATTCATTTAACCTCTTTATATTTTAAAAGGGTATTAAAAAAAGAGATAATTAAAATCTTTTGTTCACAAAATCTTTCAGAAATCTTTTTTTTTTTGCTATTGAACTCCTCAATACTCAATGTAAAAGCCATATTAGGAGATTTTGATTATTAAATATATGCGTTTCATATGTTGTGACATCTTAAAGCTTACATCTTTCCTCTTCATTAACTATACAGACCTAGTGATCAATTACTGGCATATGAAACAGCCAATGAAGTATTGTAGGGATTGCAACTGTAGGACTTTTTTATGTTGTTTGTTTTAATGACAAACATTTGGCATCAGCAATCCATCCAAAAGTACTAATATTTGTACAGTATACTCTTTTTCCTAAGATGTTTTCAATTCTTCTCAAAATGGAAGTCAATAACGTTCAAAGTACCAATGAGAGGGTGCATTTATTTGTCTTGATGTAGATTCAAAACACTAAAGTATTATGATACAAAATATTAAGTCATTTTCATAAACCCTATCAAATACAAATTACAAAATAATATTTAGTATTTAAAATATGCATTTGAAGTACAGTTGAAGTCAGAATTATTAGCCCCCCTTTGATGTTTTTTGATGTTTAACAGAGCAAGGAAATTTTCACAGTATGTCTGATAATATTTTTTCTAGAGAAAGTCTTATTAGTTTTATTTTGACTAGAATGAAAGCAGTTATTAATTTTTTTAAAACATTTAAGGTCAAAATTATTAGCCCCTTTAGGCTATTTTTTCCCGGTAGTCTACAGAGCAAACCATCATTATACAATAACTTGCCTAATTACCCTAACCTGCCTAGTTAACCTAATTGCCCTAGTTAAGCCTTTAAATGTCACTTTAAGCTGTATATAAGTGCCTTGAAAAATATCTAGTAAAATATTATTTACTGTCATCATGACAAAAATAAAATAAATCAGTTATTAGAGATGAGTTATTAAAACTATTATATTTAGAAATGTGTTGAAAAAATCTTCTCTTCGATAAACAGAAATTCGGGGAAAAAATAAACAGCGGGCTAATAATTCAGGGGGGCTAATAATTTTGACTTCAACTGTACATGTATCATAAATACTGCCCTCTACAGACCCATTTGAAGAAGATTTTAGATTTCGATTTTTGTATTAAATGCTTTCTAAAATGCAGTTTATTATGCAAATTAGGCATATTCTAACTACTGTAAATATTTGCATTCATTTAGCACAAAGAAAATGATAAAAGAATGGATGGTCAGAGTCAAAATTTTTTACTTTTTGTGACATTATAAACAATGTTTTTTTACAGAGGGGATTTGTGGATTTTTATCACTGAATAATTCAAAAAACACTGTGGACAGCTAGAGTAAATTACAAATGTTGTCTACAATCAGTTCATTTATGCATCATCATATCTCTCTGTAAAAACCTTTAGGATACAGATATGAATAAAATTGTAAGTGCTGCTGAAGTGGAGATTTAGAGCTCAGCGATAAAGAAAAACACTTATTTTGAGAAAGCAGCCTTTACAATGTAATTGTATTTGAATTCCACAGATACACAAATTGAGATAGTGTGACAAAAGAAATGCTTAAAAGTCAAATTTTTATATTTTCTTTACCTTACACTTTATGCAAAGGCAAAAAGCCTATCATCTTAAAACTGACAGGTGCATGGAAATAAATTCTGCCTGCAGTTTCTTGCCTTAAGTGGAGCAAAAAAAATTGGAAAACTATAGCAACCTCTTTTTTTTGGTAGTCATGATCCTTAGATACTGAATCATATTAACGCACCAGTTCGGTGTTCTCATTGATAAATACATTACACATACAGGTACTGACCCCTTCTAAATAGTCATTAACCTTCTCAAGATGACTTGAATCAATATAATGTCATAAAATTTTACTGTGCTTCATCCTAGATATCCATACAGCAGCATGTACTCATCAGATTTCTGCAATGTTTATTAAAACATGTTTAAAATACAAATCCTTTTAGTGGTACAGTATTGGCAAAGTTGAAAATATTCAAAAAGAAACATACATAGCATTTGGGGCGGCACTATAATAAAGTATTACTGTTATGGCATTATATATGTATACTCACTGGCCACTTTATTAGGTAAACCTTACTAGTACTGAGTTCGACCCTTTTTTGCCTTCAGAACTGCCTTAATCCTTCATGGCATAGATTTAACAAAGCACTGGAAATATTCCTCAGAGATTTTGATCCATATTGACATGATAGCATCAGGCAGTTGCTGCAGATTTGTCAGCTGCACATCCATAATGCATATCTCCCGTTCGACCACATCCCAAAGGTGCTCTATTGGATTGAGCTCTGGTGATTGTGGAGGCCATTTGAGTACAGTTAACTCATTGTCATGTTCGAGAAACCAGTCTGAGATGATTTGTGTTTTATGACGTGATGCATTTGTTATCCTGCTGGAACTAGCCATCAGAAGACGGGTACACTGCGGTCATAAAGGGATGGACATGGTCAGCAACAATAGGCTGTGGCATTGACACAATTCCTAATTGGTATTAATGGGCCCAAAGTGTGTCAAGAAAATATCCCTAACACCATTACACCAACAGCAGCAGCCTGAACCGTTGATACATGAAAGAATGGATAAATGCTTTCATGTTGCTGATGCCAAATTCTGACCCCACCATCTAAATGTTGCAGGAAAAATTGAGACTCATCAGATCAGGCATTGTTTTTCCAATCTTCTATTGCTCAATTTTGATGATTCTGTGTGAATTATAGCCTCAGTTTCCTGTTCTTAGCTAACAGGTGTGGCACCCGGTGTGGTCTTCTGCTGCTGTAGCCCATCTGCATCAAGGTTGGACGTGCTGTGCATTCAAAGATGTATAAATTGTATAAAATGATGTATATTCAGACTCTTCTGCATACTTCAGTTGTAACGAGTGGTTATTTGAGTTATTGTTGCCTTTCTATCAGCTCGAACTAGTCTGGCCATTCTCCTCTGACCTCTGACATCAACAAGGCAATTGCTCCCACAGAACTGCCGCTCACTGGATATTTTCTCTTTTTCGGAACATTCTCTGTAAACCCTAGAGATGGTTGTGTGTGAAAATCCCAGTGGATCAGCAGTTTCTGAAATAACTATGAAATAACAACAACCATACCAAATTCAAAGTCACTTTAATCACCTTTCTCCCCCATTCTGATGCTCAGTTTAAACTTCAACAGATCATCTTGGCCATGTCTACATGCCTAAATGTATTGAGTTGATGCCATGTGATTGGCTGATTAGAAATTTGCATTAACGAGCAGTTGGACAGGTGTACCTAATAAAATGGCCAGTGAGTGTATATACTAGGCATTATATATGTATATAATATGCATTATATATGCACATACTAATATTCAATAATCATAGAAGGAAATATCCTAAAATGTGGAGAATGTTTATGTACATCTGTATATTTTCTTTGTGTATATTCCCCAAATAATAATAAAAAAATATATATATTTTTATAAATAAATGTATTATTATTGAGCACATTCCTATTAATATTAAACACAAAAAGAGTCTAACCAATATATTTCAGTCTCTCCATGTCAAATGATTACTCTCATACTAAATGTGATCACTTGTAATAAATTGTGTAATTTACTAAGTGAAACTTCTTTCTGCATTATTTTTTCACGTTACTCATGTACATGTTATTGATACTGTGCTATAGCATTGTTAAATTAACACAAAACAAATTAAGAAAGACTGAGTTGGCAGAGGTTCATGTTCACAATCGGTCCTGATCGCCCTGTACTCAGCGTCTCTGGAGACAATACGTCAATACTATGCTGTCTCAATAATACTGCGCTATCTCTGTCGACTGGGCTGGGCTCTGGCTTTTTTTTTTAGCATCCGCAATGCCCAAGGACAGCACAACCTAACCAGACCATTTCCAGTACTGCTGGATTTTTCCCTTTAGTTGAAATTTGCTGAGTAGCAAAGTTGAGTTCCAAATATGAAAACATATATAATATGGCATCAGTCATTTGTTTGTTATTTTGCTTGAAGCATAAGCTAACATTTAACACTCAAAGGCTAACTTTACACATATCTTTTTCACTGCATCACTAATGTGCTTTCCAACGCATACATTATACTGCTGACAGCTGGATCGATGCAAATGAGCGCATATATAAACCCTCTCTAAATTTACAGTTCTACCAAAAAAAAGATCCACACTTGCTAAAATGCACCCTCCAAAAATATGCCTTGATGTAAACAACCACGAAAGCTCAAATCAAAAGGCAGGGAGTGATTTTGATTGGCTAAAAAAACTGTAGATCACCGTCTTGACTATTTATTGCTGTTTACAAAGCCTTTGGCTGTTACAAGGACGGGTCTGATTTCTCAGGACACACACAACTAGTGATCTGTCAGGTGGAAGGGACAATTTATGCATGCTTTTCCAAATAAAACGCCTACATCGTACGCCTTTAATTGCCTTACAAGAACTATCTGCCACCTCCAGAAATGTGAGCACTTGCATAATGCATAATAGAGCTTCTTTCATAATGTGTAAATCGCATATGAAAATAAACAGAAGCAGTAAATCTGATACAGACGCACTGCTTTTAATTAACACGATTTGACGAGTCATTTTTTGTGCCCTCTAAGAGCTGCATTACTGTCAGGTGGAATAAGTAATAGCAGACCCACAACTAAATAACAGGGCTTTCTCTGGCATGGTGAAAATGTTCCTGTTCTGCCGTCTTACTTAACCTTTTGAAATGACATTAGACACAAGGTCTATGTGATGTTGATGCATCAAGTACTTTCATTTATTGACCTTCATTTTCCTACCCGAAGGTAACATTGTTATGTTGTTTAGCTTGGTCAGTGTGTTGCATATGTTAAATATACAAGTAGAGAAATATTGAACATGTTCTTAGAATAACTAAGAATTTGTTCCAAGAAAAACTAAGCAAAATAAGAACTATTACATCTATACGTTTTGAATAGTTTTCCCATGGGAGACACATTTGTTTTGCTTTTACAGTTCTTGTAAAAGTTGTAAAACATGTACTGTATGTTTTATAAATGTGCCTAATATCATTATTATATAACATTTTAAATTAAGTGTATCACCTGTGTGCATACAGCCCGCTTACCTTAGTAAAAACGTGGTGAAAAAAGCTATAGCTGCCAATTACAAATACCCTATTACTTTTTCATAGACGGCACAAATGAGGTACAAGTCTATCAAATGCCTGCAAGTCCCTTCACGAACAGAGAACAATGTTTAATATTCTTTTTTGTCCTGAAGTACAGCGAAAAGCAGCCCATAGAGTGACATGCTATAAATGTTAAGGTGAGTGTAAAGGAGTTCAAGAAGGAAAGTAAATATACAGTTAAATGTGGTCAGATGAAGAAAAAGAAAAAAATCATCACAAAAAATCATTGGATATACGTTAATGTAAAACGATCTTGTTAAAATGTCTTTAAAGATGTTAACATTTCTATATATTTTTTTACAAATTTATTCACACATTTGCATTACTGAGAGCAGGAAAGGGACAGGCAGCACTGCTAAGTATCTTGTTGGACATCAATTAAGCAAACAAAATAATTTTTTGAATTTTGAATGTTGAGAACTTTTTAAATAAAAATGTTTTTTAATAGAAATAAAAGATTGTAATAGAAAAAAAAAGATTTGCTAGTACTGCAAATAAACGCATTGTATAATAATGGATAAATGGATAAGGATTCAAATGTGTTTATCCAATAAACGAATAAATAAATAAACATACTGTGCTATGTAGAATTAAAAAAATGAGCCAATTACTGAAATACGGAAATATAGCTACTATTTAAAGTAAACTGAATTTAAATTAACTGTGTGAAATCTCACTTTTTAAGCATGTGTTACAACTAACCCTCTGTCTGTTACAACTTGCCCCGCAGGTGAGGTAAATAGTAAAAGTTTTACTCCTGGCACTTTTGGCAATACTGCACAGAAACCATAGGTCCGGTGATCATAATTCCAGTGCTCATTTGCAGGAGAGGCTTGTGTGTTATTGGTAAAAAAATATGGTTTGTCTAACCCTATTACTTTGTTCATTATTTGACCAAAACCAAAAAGTGTTACTTTGTGCCGCGATCTCTCCTAACCAATTAAAAAAAATCAAGAGTGTGATGTAACTGGTGTGTTTTATGCCGTAGAATAAAATGTGAAAGTATCTTGAGTTTGTGGTAACCACAAAGCTTATTTTAGCAATTTAACCAAGATCCCATTCAAAAAACCCATCGACTTTGGGACGAGGGAACCAGAACTGCTAAAATGCTAACTAGCTTTCAGGTTTTTGCATACAAATTGACGTCATAGTTCCTCCACTCTATACAGTATGAATGTGAGCATTGTGAATGGAACTCATACGTACTACATCCGCTATTTTGTCATGATGAGTTGCGTCGCTTCACTCCCATTCATGAATTTCCTCATGGGGCATCATGGGATAGCGCAGCATGTATCGAATGCACACTTCAGAATCTCCCCTGGAGTAGTAGGTCATGCGGGTACTTCTCGCATAATGATTTTCAAATTCTATGAACTCGGACTTACTACTCGGCTCGCATAATGTTTTTATATATAATGTTTTATACTATATAGCATGGAAGTATGCGATTTCGGACGCAGCCATGGTTAACTTGTGAATGTATCACAAATCACGCTGCACTACTTGGCTTCCTCAACCTTAGATACTTCCTTTGCACAATATCTCCTATGTAGAAATAATTGTATAGTCTGTCTTGGGTTACAGTATGTATATAGTTTGCGTATGTATAGCATATGCAATGATAGGAGTTATTATAGCTTGATTACTGCTCCGGTATGTTTGTTGTATAGGTTTAAAATAGGTATTACGTCCAGTGTTGTGTTCATATTTATGACTATGTATACTTATGGTCCTGCTAAACAACATTTTGGAGTCACTGTATGTCCACACATATAGCGGAATGGCAATAAAGCTCAACTTGACTTGAAAATGCCTCGCTGTCTATCAGGCAACTGCTTTTTAAAACAGAATCTGCCTCCTTGAGCTGGACATTTTAACCCGTTAAAAGTAACTGTACATTGTCTTCAGTTCCAATTGGGAAACATTATATGGGGATCAAGTTTTCTAATAGAAAAGTACGTCTGCTTTTTGGTATTGCTACCACTTCTAGATATACGATAATAGACAACAAGCTTTGAAACTCTTGTATAGCTCTTTGTCTAATATGAGCTCTGGCTAAATTAGCAGACACATCTTGTATGTAAGCGATTATGAAATGATGAGAAAGTTCCGGCATATAAAAGAAGGCTAATCTAGAGAGAGATAATCAAAGATGGTTTCAGTCAGCGTATCAGAGAGGAACATGGTGTCTCATTCTATTGAAGTCTTTCCCAGGTTGTTAATACTCCATTGAGACATGAGCTGACTGAAACAGGAACAGACTGAGAGTGTGTGATAAACACAGGAAGGTGTATGTGTGTGTGGGAATATTAAGGTCTTAAAGGAATTCAGTGGGGAAAAAAATGAATTCACATTGCAGGAATTGGTAGCTTGGCTATTCCGAGTTGTGTTGTCACAATATCAAAATTTGGATTCGGATACGATACCTAAATTATGTATCACGATAGGGGCGACACAGTGGCTCAGTCGCTGGTTTGAGTCCCAGCTGGGTTAGTTGGAGTTTCAGTGTGGAATTTTCCTGTTCTCTCCGTGTTCGCGCACACACTCATTGTGCCATAGAAGCAGCTTGCTGTCTCTCACACTGCCCCCTATTGTCGACCACTCAGAACTACAGCTGTCAGTCATGACGTTGCTAATAAATTTAGGAATAGTATCACTTTGAGAACCAGAGTACTTCAATACCATTTTAGTACTGGTAATTCCGAGCACATTGTGTTATATTACTGAGACAGAAAGACTAAGGCCCAATCCCAATTCTACCCCTTAGCCCTTCCCCTTACCCAGTTTCCGGAGGTAAGGCCCCGGAACAGATCAGCGTAATGGAATACCATATCCGGCATGTTACCAGACGAGGGAGAGGTGTCGCGGACAAAAGTGAAGAGGGGTGGGAGGGTGGTTGGGTGAGTCGCGGACAAAAGTGAAGAACCCAGGGGAGGTAGGGTCGGGGTTTTGGGTGATGGGCGGTTGTCGCAGACGAAGTAGAATGGGGAGTCGCAAAAGAAGGTGAAAAGAGGGGGTGCATGTGAGGAGGGGGATTGGTAAAATGAGGTGCCAGATTAGATTTCACAGATCAGGAACCAGCTTATTCCGGCACAAATTGCCCCTACCCCTTGTTTTGCACATTCACATGAAGGGGTAGGTACAATAAAATAAAAACAGCTAAATTTCGCTAGTCCCCCAACATACTTTCACGTCTGACACTCAAATCCCCTGTCGGAAAAGTCTAGTGGCTGGGAATGATCTTTTTACATTGTCTTTTTTTATGTTATTGTTGTTATCATGTGCTTACGTTGATGAATATGGCCAGGATGTAAATGCACAGTACAGTTAAGAGCTTATTGCCATATTATATCTTTATGATAACACGATATATGCCTTCAGTGATTTCCTGAAGATAAATACCCACAAACAACGCAATTTACCATGCATTTAATTCATTTAAATAATAATGCTATTTAATATAATAATAATTATATTATATTAATAATAATAATAATAATATGTATCAATCTATGCATATATGAAAAAAAGACCAGAAAATGAATAATAAAGTCTATACTATAATGCTCGACTCATCTGCTGAAGTAATTTTTCAGCAATACTAATTGGTTTTCATAACTGAAATAATCTCATCTTTTTTTGAATTGACTGACTCTTAAGTTTGTATAGTTAAAAAAAATCCCTCCATTTCTTTCTCTACTGCATAGAAATTCCATTCGGATGAGCAGCAGGCTAATAAATCACAGGAACGACAAATAGAAAGGAACAGGGTTCAACAGTTTCCCATGTTGTCATTTTATTCTGTCTCTGCCACTTGGCTTGTCATGTTTATAGTGACAGGTAGCTCTCACTGTGCTATGTTATAGTCGGCGCAATCAATAGAAACGACCGTAAAACACACTACACAAGGCCTTCTGAAGCACGGAGAGCATCTTTAGTGCAGACCCTTCTCTGGGTGTCAGAGATTGGATTGCCGCTGGAATGGATTTGACAGCGAAGCAAAGGCCAGGGGTACAAATAAATGGCTTTCAAAGATGGGAAATGTTTATCAAAACCAATGTGTGATTACAAGACATAAGCGAGAGATTAGTCCTGAGGCTAGAACCACACTTGTATATGGAAAAGGTCTTCATATTTTAGAATACAAAAGGACTCTGTACAGACTTTAACCCAGCTTACTGACTTTGAGATGTGCTGGAAAACATGTGGTTTGCCAAATAGGGGCTTCCCTTTAACGATTTATGTGCAAAACTGGAATGTGGCATTAAAACTTTAAAACAAAATTTAAGAGTAAAGTACCATTTCCATCCAATGAGTCAAAGAGAACAAAATTGTCATGTCCTGAAAAACTGGCAGCAAATATCAATAAAGAAAAATTATGCGGTAGAAGAAGCCACTTTGGCCGTTTTGTCTTTTTATAAAAAATTACTTGTGCCTCAGAAGACAAAATGTAATGAACGCACTGTGGTTTTTGGATATGTGAGACAGTTCTGAGAGGAAATGATATTTAAGAATGACCACACAATGTGGTTGGTTTGCTAGTTTTCCATTAATGCTGGCCATTTTTATTATCACATAATCTGTTAAAACGAAATTACATTACTTTTTTAATGCACATGCTAGAATTTACTCTGTAAATGTGCTTCCATCATAGTTTTTATGCATTTCCTATGGGATAAAAGATTTATCTTATTCTTTTGTGCAATAATATCCAGCTACAGACCCTCAGACCCACACACGTTTCAGCACACACAATCCAAGACAGACGATTTAGGCAGGGGCAACCGTATATGGTTACGACTGATGTTAATGTTATTAACGTCTGATTGGACCTCGTCATCAGTAAAAAAAATGTATATATATATATGATGGGTTGCAGCTGGAAGTGCATCCGCTGCGTAAAACATATGATGGATAAGTTGGCAGTTCATTCTGTGTGGCGACCCTTTAGATTATTAAAGGGACTAAGCCAAAAAGAAAATGAATGAATGAATGAATAAATAATAAATAGTGTACACAATAGACAACAGTGTATACTATTTAACAAATGTGGCAATCAAGATGGGCGAATGGGGAACATTGTTTTCGATCGCCATTCAATATAATAGACTGAACACGTGATCAGTGATCATAGATGATAGTTCAGTCATTATTTATCTGACAAAGTCAATATAGCTCGTTTGCTGGCTTTGCTGAAACATTTTTCAGAAGTATATAAACAATCTAAATGGGACGGGTTTAATTTATTTAATGGATTCATTGTAATGAAGGAAATAATAGCAAGTTAATATGTATAGGCTATAATACATTTTTATATGTCATAAAACATCTTTTGACTTTTAATAAATGTATAACACTATTTTAATATTTTACTCCAGTGATTGAATAGTATTTATTTGCTTAAATAATAGTAATGTGTTATTACTAATTATTTTTACTTGCATAATATAAGTACCAAAACTGCACAGATGTTAAAATTATCGTTACGATATAATAATGAAATAATGACTGAAATGGGAAACCCTAAACTGTTCAGTCATGGACGGTCTTGATCGCCATATTTGCAAAATACATTTTGTGGCGATAATGCTCCTAAGGAGTTAGTTGTATTTAAACAAGAAAAAATAGAAGACAGATCCGTCGTTAACTTTATATGGTTGTCCCTGCATAGATTGTGTGTCCTAGATTGTGTGTGCTAAAACGTTTGTGGGTCTGCATGTCTGCAGCTGGACATATCTCCATTTGTGTGCATAAGTATTGTACAATTCGAAAATCTATGTGCATTTTGACATTTTCATAAAGCATTTTTTAACGCAGTATTCCAAAATGCACATAAAAATGGGTGGATGAACATTTATCTATTGTCAATTCAAGATCTGTCATACACAAATACACAAAACCACTAATTAAAGCATATCTAGATGAAAATGAACATTGTGACATTGCATATGGTTGTCAAATGTGATCAAATTTCATCCCAAAGAAAGATAACTCTCTCCCCCTTTGGAGTATGTAAAATCTCCTCCAGCTCATCTCAAAGGCTTTCAGTTGGATTCAGGCCAATTGGTGGTCAACTGATATGTGAAAATGAAGCCTGCTTCCAGAATTTGAGCCTGATAAATATTTGCATTGTCATCCTGGAATATAACCATGGGATACGTCTTCTGACTGTTGTTCATGTAATAAAGAAGCAACCATTGACTCTTACAGTAAGTGTTTGCATACTAAAATCCAAAAAGCAAGTACTGTTTTGCCAAGCTATAATATATTATCAGAAAATATCACAGCTTAACTATTCAAAGTTCAAAGGCTGGACATCTGATGGCACACAATTCGGGAAACACTTCAAGTGTGAATGAAAGCTGTTGCATTTGTAATAATTAGTAGCGAGTTGTAAAAGTATGTGTATTCTATGACATGATCTCTTTAAAATCCATTTAAGAGATTTACATGCCCGTCTGTTATTGTAGAGACATCAACCTTACAATTTCACGACTTTAAACGACAATTCACACTACACTGACAGACGACGATAAACATTGACAGCTGCCAGATCACAACCAATCACTTTTCAGATATTCTATGACATAAAGCTTCTACAATCACAAAAAGACACCAACAGGGTGATACACTAATCCAGCAAAACCCAACAAAGGGTCTGCTGCATCTGGCCTTAAAGGAACACTCCACTTTTTTAACTATAGCCTCATTTTACAACTCTCCTAGAGTTAAAGAGTTGAGCTTTACCTTTTCTGAATCCATTCAGCTGATCTTTTAGCTTAGCACAAAGGTGGGCAATTAATTTTTCCAAGGGTCCACATTAGACTCTGGTGCTGTTTTAAATGGTCAGACCAATACAGTTATTTGTTAAAAAAAAAATTCAGTGAGATTATATAATAAACATTTATTTTTTTTTGGCTTAGTCCCTTTATTAATCGGGGGTGGCCACAGCGGAATGAACCGCCAACTTATCCAGCATATGTTTTACGCAGCGGATGCCCTTGCAGCCACAACCCAACACCCATACACTCCCATTCACACTCATACACTACGGACAATTTAGCTTACCCAGTTGAATGTGAGGTGGATATGTGATGTAATGATCATCACTAGCTACTATTCAATCCACCTATTTTCATGCACATTTTGGATATCCGCATAAAAAAACGATTGCTGGAAACTCCAAGATGCGCATAAATTTAAAAAATGTGCATAAAAAACATATCCACATAACTGAGTAGGATAAACTTTTTATTTGATAAGAAAAGATGAGCATAAACTATGATGGAAACACTTTTACTGAACCAATTCCAGTATGCACATCTAAAAATGTCATGAAATATTTTGTTATAAGAGATCATGTGATGATAAAAATGTGTGTGAATGGACAAACATCTGAAATGTTGTTCGGTCATTCGAAAACGCCTTAACCGTTTCACTATTAGTGTTATTATATTATTAATTACTCCCAGAATCAAGAGCGTCTGTGTGTTCGCTCGCAGCACTCTGAAATGTTTTGATTTTTTCAACTCACGGCGCCTGGAAAACGTGAGTGTGACATACTACATGTGCATCCCTTCCTATTTGCAGGCTGAACCTGTGCATCTCCATTTGAAATAACGAAACTGAGCACGCAAAAGACACTATATGTAAAAGTCCCTTTTTGTTGACTCACAATATCAGACCTGCGAATTGCAAGTCCCTGTTTGCAGTTGAATTTAAATTAAATAAATACTTCATGCGGGGCCTTTCAAAGAAGTCCAGCGGGCCATAAAAAATGCCCAGGTCTGGCTTAGTATAAATCCTTAAATCTGTGTTTTGATAATTTTCCTATTTAAAGTTACTCTTCTGTAGTTACATTGTGTACTGAGACTGACAGAAAATTAAAAGTTGCTTTTTGTCTAAGTTGATGTGGCTATAGGAACTATACTACACAGCAGGCACAATAATATTATGCAGCACTGTTACCTACTGTATCATTGTGCCTGCTGCAGCCATGTTCCTTGATTATTACACTTAGGCCCAATCCCAATTCTATTTTTGTACCCTTACCCCTTCCCCTTGGCTCTTGAAAGAGAGTTTGACGGGGAAGGGCTTCAAAATTTACCCCTAAGAAATGGCACACCACTACAGCACCTGCTGCACGTTATCATACATCATTGCAATCTCTTGCTTCATTTGAGATCAGATGATGTCGACTGCTGTAGTGATTCCAGATGCGTTATTATTTGGGTAATTATATTCAGGAAATCACTGAAGGCATATATTATCATAACGATATAATGTGGCAATAAGATTCTAACTGTACTGTGCATTTACACCGTGGCTATACATTTATCATCATGTAAACACATAAACACAACATTAACATTATAGCAGACACTGTAAAAATTATAGATTATAGATAGCGAAATTTAGCAGTTTTTATTTTAGTGTTTTTTTTTAAAGCATGACGGTAAAACATGAACGCAGTTATGAATATATTAAAACATGTGCTTGTTTGTTGTACAAATTTGTAATAATGACAAAACATACTAATTTGTGGATCTCCTTACTTCTGGGTACAGCTATGCGGCTGTTGTGGCTGATGTATTCTGGGAAATTTACTTAGCTTTTGGTTTCGAGTGTGGTCCTGAAAAATCTCTGTTCGAAAAGGTATCCACCCCTTCCCCTTAACCCTACTCCTTCAAGCTAAAGAGAATTGGGACAACCCTACCCCTTCACATGAACGCGCAAAACGAGGGGTAGGGGTAAGGGGAATGGCTAAATGGTAGAATTGGGACTGGTCCTTTCATTCAGGGCTTTACATTAACACCCGCCAACCCGCCAAATGCGGGTAGATTTCAGCTCTGGCGGGTTAGACAGACACCTCCACTAGCCACTTTGGCTGGTTGGAAATCATTTTTAAATTGCAGTTTTTTTAAAAGCAGGGTTTGACAATAAGCATGGCCCAATATTCGTGCAAATGTGATCTTGTGTTCACATTTCACAAATGTGTTCGCAAGAGCAAAAATAAAGCAAGTAAATACCGAACGAGAGGATGATCGCTCATCACACATCACCTGTGCGCGCGACTGTTAAAAAGCGCACGTGCTCCCGTTCACTTGCGCGAAGCAAGTGTCTAGAGGAAGTGCAACTGGTGCGATCAGTTTCCTTTGAAATAGATTTGACAAAGAGCGATGATTGTGCACCCACAAGCCTGCTGCTTTTAAGAGTTCAAGATTAAAAAAATAAAAAAGAAATACATATATTCTTTTGTAAGCAGCAGCGGTCACTGTTTTTTTTTTTTTATTTTAATTACTCTTCGAACAGATTATTAACAGGCCTATATTAACTGTGTGCGTGTGTTATCCTTTCATTATCAAACATGGTATATTTCACCTGCTTTCTTTTGCTTACAGTTATTTTTGTTAATATAGTTCCATTATATTTTTTGACAATAGCATTGCTTTAATGGGAGATTACTCCCCGTAGATAACTGGTGATCTGGTGATCTTTTAGCCAGGACAGAATACTGTGCATATTTTAGATACATGACAATAATTCTTTTTTTAAATGTAATGTTTTTTTTAAAGAAAAGTTTTATTGAATTAAAAACCTATACAGCTATTTTTTCCTTGTTTTGACACATAAAAAAAAATCTGGCTAAGAAATATTTATTTGGTGTGGTCAAAGATACATTTGGTAAATCCTTAATTTTGAGCCCTGAAAAGTCATGTCAAATAAAAACTAATTGCAATGCGACACAACCCATTTATACTACACAATACACACAAGAAGTTAAATGAGAAAGCATGTTGACATAACATCTAAATCACGTCATTTTAGCATTTCAAAGTCAAATTTATGCATATAAAATATATTTTCCCAACAACAAAAGTGTGGCTAGTGAAAATGGCAAGTAATGTTGGCTACTAGCCACAGTGGCTGGTGATCAAAGAAGTTAATATCAAGCCCTGTATATATTGATTATTATTATTAGAGTATAGTTCCAATTTAGTTGCTTTACATGTCAATCATACAGTCATTGGCCAATGAAAGCTGCTATGCAGTCTAAACCTTTGGTAACACTTTATTTTAATGGTCTATTTGAGTATTAGTAAACTGTCTGCTTAATATCTGTTGATACTGCTCCTTCAACAGACATATTACTGACTATAAGAAACATTGCAAGTACATGTAACCTTACATTAACCCTAAACCTAACCCCAAGCAAACAGTCTACTTATAATCTAATGAGAATTAGTTGGCATGTAGATGCAATGTAACAAACGGACCATCAAAATAAAGTGTGACTAAACCTTCTGTTCTGAATGTTCATTTAATAAGATGTAAATAATACTGCATTAAACAAATTCTTTTCTACATGTAAATCTATGTGACTATGCTGTAAAATATATAAACCAAACAATTAACAATAAACAGACGTATCCTTAAAACAAGCTTTATGCTGGTAGTTGTCACACTTGTATAACCACTAATGTAGGTTCCATGTGGAAAATAACTGAGACTTCTCTCTGAGAAACATTAAAAAGTAATGTGATTGCTGTGGTACACCTCTCTTAATTACCTTTTCCCTTGACCTAAGTGTAATCCTGAACTCGGTCTCATTGTTTGATGGTGTGACTGCGTTTAAACTTTAAACATTCAGGTCAAGAGTCACATTACATGATTTGTTGGGTTGCTGGCTGACTTTGGGGGGTGTGTGTGTGTGTGCATGTATTGTAAAATATTCTCAAGGGTTTAGTCTCTTACATTTAGATGTGTTGCTGCTCTCTACATCTGAGCTCTTTTTTTTTTCTAGCTTGTTGCGTTTTTGTTTTTGTAAATGCCTTCGCCACTGTCTGCTTTTCCACTGACACACACACACACATACACATGCACGCATTCTTTTCTCTCTCCCATCCCTGCAATGCTAAAAAGCGTGTCGTCATTGTCACCATAGCAACTGTGTCTTGTGCGACGCTTGAACTCACAGCTGTCTCTGCCAGGATAAGCAGTAGCGTGTGTATGTGCGTGTGTTTACTTTGTGTACTGCTGTGTTCTTTCTTTTTTTGGTTTGTGTTTGTGCGGTTGGGTGTGTCTCTGTGAGTGACAATTGAGTGTCACTGCTGCATAACGGCATATTTGTGAAAGATACGCGTCTGATTTCTAATCTCTAATCGTTAGATGTTCTTGAATGGCACACAAATGAGAGATGAGATATACATGGAAGAATACTGAGGAGAAAACTGTTAAAGGAGTATTCAATCCATAAATGAATATTCTGTAAATAATCACTCGTCTTCATGTGGTTCTGAACCTGTACGACTGCTTTTGGAACACAAAAGAAGATCAAACAGTTTGACTGCCCATTGACTCCCATAATATTTTTTTTAACTGCAGGGTTAGAGTCAAAGGCAACCTAAACTGTTTGGGTGAGAACATTCTTTAAAATTATTTTCTTTTGAGCTGCACAGAAGAAAGCCAAACAGGCCAAATGTTTTAAACAATGGTGACATTACTCATGCCAATGATAATTTCTGCAACTATAATAGATACTAATAAAATTGCACTTTGTTACAAGTGATTGAGATATTTAAGAATTCCTTTATTCAAAAGGAATTGTTCATCGAGGATCAAAGCAAATCACTTTCTTTATGAATTGATCACTGGTTGTGCTCAAACTTTGTTGGAATTATTTTTTGTCAATTCATAGTCAATTTGGATAATATTGTGTTTCTTAACCCTTGTGTTGTTCAAATTGAATACCCTTTTTATGTTAGGCATGAAAACATCGACTGAATTAAACTGCTGTAAAAATGCATCAGATAATTTCCTGATCAAAACGACTAAATGTTTTTAAAATTTACAGGATTTTAACTCTTTAATTTATAAATGATGTCACTGATTTGGTGAATAAAGCACACAAAATGATAAATAATTGTGGACTGGATTTTTTTTGTGCCTTTTATCACAGTCTTGGACATGTGAACTATTAGTAACAACATTGGCTTTAATGCATTGTTAGATTTTCATTTTTTCTCCTTAATTTACTGTTGGTGGCTGTTTTTGCCACATTGACTTACATTATAACCACATTTGATGGTGCCTAAATACAGTCAATACTGTTTTTGGTTATTCCATGTAGTTTTGAGAGCTGAGATGCATATTTAGATTTTCTCAGACACATCAAGGTAAGTGCGTAAAGGTCACTCTCACAGACACACTTTATTTTGCTGTTATACTCCATATAAAATCCAGAAAATACGCTTTTTTTGCACAGGCCTATCTAAAGAGTTAATGGTGCCAACTGATGATCAACAGTAAAAAATTACTAATTATACCTCTTCCCAAGTTGCCCAACAATCAAAAATGCATGATTATATGTTGTCATGCTTTTTGTAATAAAAAATGTGGTTATAATGAAAGTCAATAGGGCAAAAACAGCCACTATCAGTAAATTAGGGAAAATTAAAATCAATCAAAAACAATGCATCAAAGGCAATGTTGTTTCACGTGTCCAAGACTTTGATAAAAGGTAAAAAAAAAATCCAGTCCACAATTATTTTATATTGAAAAAAACGTCATTTTGTGTGTTTTTTTCAGCAAATCAGTGACATCATTTATAAATTTGGCAATTAAAGACTTCTTGTAAAAAATTTCACAGCAATTTAGTAGTTTTGATCAGGACTGAACTTGATTAACAGATTTATGGAAAAAAAGGGAAAAAAAACATTAATCTGATGCATTTTTACAGCAATTTAATTAATGGATGTTTTCATCCCTAACATAACAAAAGGGTAGTGAATTTGCCCAGAGTGTATTGTTGAGTTTGTTTGTTTGTTTGTTTGTTTTTTAATTCAAAGCATTTTCTCAAAATATGTGTCAAAAAAAGATTTGTCACCAAAAATCATTCTGCTAGCTGAAACAAACAGTTCCTGTGATCCTGCTCCCTTGTCAAATCAGGGCCAGAAAGTGAAACTTTCAGAAATGTGAAGTGCAAAAAGGAAACAGCATCGCAAACTCAAGGTGGGCTGAAAAACAAATCAAAATGAGCTAGGCATGGACCGGTATAAGATTCTGACGGTATGAAAACCTTGGATAAAAATATCACGGTTTCATGGTATTGTGAGTTACTGCTCTAAATTTTATTCTTTTTAAATGTCTGTGTAAAAAAACAAAACGTTTTTTTTCCCCTTTGAACACAATATATTTTATTTTGAGAAACATTTATAATATTTTGGAGCAGTATACATGCCAGGCCAAATAATGAAAAATAATCATTAACGTCTGCTGTCTTCATTAGTTAAAAAAACACAGATTTATTTACAATTTAAAATGGCATCTTTATATATATTTTCTGCTGGAGATGCTGTTGTTAAAAAAATGTAAATAAAAATAATCTTACACATACCTTAGGAACGGTATTAAAGAAAGTTGTGGCGGTATGAAAAACTTGACTTTCCCAACCCGCGGTATACCTTAAAAACGGTTATCGTCCCATGCCTAAAACGAGCGTTGCTATTGACTTGAGAGGCTTTGTCAAGGCAATACTGGAAAAATATATTTAGCAAATATATGCATATTTTTAAAAAAATTGCTTTTTTTTTTTGCACTACTTGATTTTTATTTGCTGTTCTTTATTTTTATTTGCAAATATCCTTTTTATTTCTCAAAACTCAATTTTCTCTGTGATTTTTTTTGAGATTTGCATTATTTTACCATTTTTTTCCTTAATGCGTTATATTTTGTTTGCAAAAATATATTTTTTGTTGCAAGTATATATGGCCCTGTGAAGTTGAACATTTTCATCATCTTAAAATGAGGACAAACTAGCATCCAGCTCAAGACTGTCCTGACCTAAAACCATAAAGATGGCCATTCCTAGGTGGACTGTCGCTTTAAATATTAGATTTCAAGCATGTAACTAATCCTACACTGCTTGTGCAACAGAGATTAATGATACTTCAAATAATGTGATTTGCTGAGGAGATATTTGCTATGAGGTTTCAAAACAAACAGGCTAATGATTGTGACCTTGTGCATCATAACATAAACGAAGTTAAACATCCCATAGCTTCCAACTAAAGAAGTTCTCGTAGTGAATTTGTTTATCTCTGTAGTCATGTGGTGATTTTAACAGCCATCACAGCTACAATTAGCAGCTGCCTAGCAACCCCAAACACCCTATAGCAACTACTTAGTTACAATGCCCTCAAACAAAAAAAAAAAAGTAACAAAATTGATCTAATAGTCTACAATGCAGAACAAACTAATTAAAGCAGGAAAATCGGAGCGTGAAATCCCCACATGCTGTCTGTTGCTGGATCATTTTCGGGCGCGTGTGTGTGTGTGTTTGTGTATTCTAAGAGAGCACTCCTGTAGGATCCCAAAGCTGCCCGACTGGAGCTATTAATAACTATGTCAGGGGCTGGGCAGGGTTATATATAGACCCTGCAACTGGATTTTCCCTCTCATTGCAGACAAATGAATAATGAACGAAAAAATGGGGCTCTGCCAAGGACCAGTCACTCGGGTCATCTAGCTCTGCGTGTGCATTGGCGAGGACACAGCTGTTGCCTGTGTATCTCAAGGGCTTCGCAGATTCAGGCGAACCTTGTCTTTCAGCTCAGGTCAGAGCCGTTTCGGTAGAGAAACAGAACATGAGGACGAGGACGTTTTTTTCAAGGGCGACACCAAAGACAGTGATACAATTCATGAAGGATTTAAAATGACTTGTTTTTACATTGGTATTCATGAGAACGTGTGTACATGTGTGTTTGAGTGCTTTGTCATGCCATCATTTAGTGGAAAATGTGGAAGACGTGGTCTCCTCTGGTAACCATGGTGACAGTGTCACTTTCAGAGGGACGTGAAGGCGTGTTCGGCAACACTATCAGAAGCTTATCTCTCCCCTCTCCCCTTACGTCAACCCACAACAACAGCAAGTCTGGCTTTGCACTGTTGTAAATGTTCTATTGTTGCTCGCATCCATGTAAATGGTTATGAAGGAATGCAACAAAAAAAAGTAAAAACTCCTAGCTATGATGCTAGACCATTGTGGGTGGTTGCAACTTCAAAAACACTGAAATGCAGTTGCTAGGGTGGTTGCAAGTCAATATGATGATGACATCTTATCCTTGAGTACTCTCCAAGCCTTAAAGGGATAGTTCACCCAAAAACAGAAATGCATTTACCATGAATGCAAACTTTGCACAGAGAATCTGAAATCTTTCATCATGCACACAAATCTTGCTCACTGATATAATGACGTAAATATATATATGCAGTGTTTCCTCTAGGATTTTTTCCAGCTGTGGCGGCAGGACTGGTAGACACAGATCTACCAAGTACCTATGGCAATAATTGCGTTCTTTCAATGACAAATGTCATGAGCTCAGTACAAGTCGAGATCACATTCATGTAATAAGAGCATGCGAATCTCTGCTTGCGCGCCAATTGCCTCTGTTCGTGCACAAAACTTCTTGCACACCCTCAAATATACTCTGCCTAAGTGCTGATTTTCTTGTGCGCACTTAAATAAACGCTGCTGAAGTGTGATTTAGTGCGTTTATGTAACAAGTATGTCTCCAACATTTATTAGATGTGCTAGGAACATTTATAATTGCGTCCAATAGACCTACAGAGCGGCATTAATGCATCCTGAAGTAAAGTGAAACGGCTGTAAACTCCAGCAAGATAGTCATTGTATGCAAAGCCATAGGCTATAAAGTATAATTATGGAAACTGTGTTCATCTTAACTGAAAACTACGTTGTGTTTTGCTGGCCTCATGCATCACGCACCTGTTAGTCAGTTTGTCAGTCAGTATGTTACTTTAAAAGGATAAACAAATAACGCACAGCACTACGATTACAGAAAAGTTTGCACTGTTATAATTGCGCTGTTATAATCACACCTTTTAATACGTTTTGGTGCGATTATAACCCGATATTAAAAAAACGACTGAATGTTTTTGAATGAGAAGCTGTTATGTAGCCATGGCGGGATGAATTTTGGTGTGGCGCCCCGCCATGGAAGAATGAATGTAGCGGAAACCATGATATATATATATATATGAGTGTGAGATTGCGTTTCCACAACAGTTCGACGGCATAATGGTGTGTATAAAAAAGAAAATCAAACACGGAGAGTCTCAAAATCCTTGTGTATGAGGACCTACTTCCTTCCTCGACTTATTCACATCTGCATCTCACACTCAATACACGACAGTTACTAGGGTATAAATTAAGCACTACAACATACAAAAGAGAGAGATCAACTAAGAATGTCACACATTGAAAATACACCGATCTTTTCTCCTCAAAGGGCTTATTATGCAGTCTCTGTCACTATCTTGGGGATGAACAACATCAACTGAATTTGCTCTGCTCTAGTATGACAGGTTGATGGATGCCGATACGCTGAATCTCCGAAATTATAAATATTTTAAAAAGTAGGCACTGTCCTTATAAATAAACTGCAGAGTTGCAATCTAAACAACTTCATTTTCGCCTAAAAGTACATTGAGTAAAACAGCTGCAACATTTGTCAAACTGTATTGAGTTTATTGATATGTTGTCACTCTGTGTGGGTGGAGTAATACATACAGAAGGGTGAGGATGCTGTACGAGTGCTGTTATTGCAGAATATCACACAACTATCAGCCAATAAGATTCAAGAACCAGTCAGAATGGTTCTTGAGAGAAAAAAAATATTTTAAACTTTTGTGTATTATGCAGCAAAACACAATAAGCAAATAATGTATCAATAATATTAGACCAAAGATATAAAAAAAAACCTGTAAAATCCTGGAAGGGACAGAAAGTAGCTTTTGGTTTCTAGATAGATTATTCGGACATGACCAGGGTTTGTATTACTGAAAATTCTTAAGAAAAGCATAGATGCTAAATGAAAACCAAAAATTGTCATACTATTCATTCATTTTCCTTCAGCTTAGTACTTTATTTATCAGAAGTCACCACGTCGGAATAAACCAACAACTATTCTGGCATACGTTTTACACAGCGGATGCCCTTCCAGCCACAACCCATTACTGGAAAACACCCATACACTCTCACACACACACACACACACACACACACACACATTTGGTTTACTCAATTCACCTAGCACATGTCTTTGGACTGTGGAGCAAACCTGAAGGAAACCCAAGCGAACACAGGGAGAACATGCAAACTCCACACAGAAATGTCAACTGGCCCAGCCGGGACTCGAACCAGTGACCTTCTTGCTGTAAGGAGACAGTGCTAACCACTGAGCCACAATGCAGTCCATTGGCCTAATAGTTATTCTTCTAATATGCTGAGTAATGCATGTCCAAATGCAGCTTGTGACATTTTCCAAATCTGTTCCCTTAAACATCCCATTTTATTGCCACACGTTAAAGGCAAAAAATAAAAAAGGCACACATTATTAAACCTACCTTGCAGGCAAAGCTGGCAAACACATAACCTTAAAATAAAAAGCTAACAAATGTATCCAGTCTGAAGTAAACTTGCAGAATAGATTAGTACAGAGCTGGCAGCTGTCGTTTCCCCCATAGACAACTTGAGAGCAGACTGCTGTATGTTTGTAAGTAGCAAACAACATTGAGTACAGAGCTGATGTTGCTGATAAGAGGGACAGAGACTTCTACACTTTTCAAACAAACCTCTTCATGTGACTGCCTCCCATCGAGCTTACAGAAGGTTGCTATGACAATGCTGCAGCAGTGGTTGAATGTCAGCGGTCAAGGTCAAAGAAAGAGTTTTCACAGAAGAATCGCAGAAACATCTGCACAACAAGTGGGCTATGCAGCATAATATATTATGTATCACATACAGCAATGCAATAAAAAAATAGAAGAGTATTTTAAAGTTACTATGGGTTCACTATATTTACCATACATGCAGTTAAAGCCAGAATTATTAGCCCCCCTGTACATTTTTTGCCCCAATTTGTGTTAAACGGGGAGATTTTTTTCAACACATTTCTAAACATAATAGTTTGAATAACTCATCTCTAATAACTGATTTAATTTATCTTTGCCATGATGATAGTACATACAATTTTTAAGACACCAGTATTCAGCTTAAAGTGACATTTAAAGGCTTAATTGGGTAAATTAGGTTAACTAGGCAGGTTAGGGTAATTAGGCAAGTTATTGTATAAAGATGGTCTGTTCACAAAAAATATATAGCTTAATAATAAATATATTAGGCTAATAATTTTTAGCTTAAAATGTTTTTTTTTTTACTGTTTTTATTCTAGCCAAAATAAAACAAATAAGACTTTCTCCAGAAGAAAAATATTATCAGACATACTGTGAAAATGTCCTTACTGTGTTAAACATCATTTGGAAAATATTTAAAAAGAAAAAAAGGGGACTAATAATTCTGACTTCAACTGTATGTGTTCCAAGTGAAAAGATTGTGTTTTATATTATAAACTGATAAAAATAATATGCATTTAAATTATTTATTTACTGAAAATGCCAATTGTCATTATGACATAAATAAATAAATATAAATATCATGTACCTACTAATGGCAAATTCAAAGAACCAATTACAATATTATGGTAAATAAAATGGTCTTTTTGTAGAGCTTTATTGGATAAGTCAATTTTATCTATTTAGAAAAAAAACAAGCACCATGTTTTTGGAGTAATTTCACATTTGCATTCATATTGGCTAAACATAAAAATATAAACATCAGAGAAATATTAATTGAAGTAAAATGGTCCTTTAGAGTCCTGTTCCTTTTTTAATTTTGTTAAATATAAAGGTTTGAAAACTGTTCTGCAGTTAAGTTGCCCAAAGACCTATTTAAAGAATGTATTTCTTCATGTAAAGAACATATTGTTGTTGTAAAAATATTTCAGCAAGCTACAACTCAAAGCCTGAAAAAAAAAACTTAAACTCGTCGCGTACATATGATGAGGAGGACCTAAAACCTGCTTAAAAAACACCAGGTACTGGTGGGAATTTGTTCGTTTAAAATAAATAATGAGGTAAAATATGTTGGACTAACTTTCCACCTCGTGGACACTGCTTCGGAAGCCACTTCCGAAATTATTCTTGGTTACAATAATGACGTCTAACGTAATTTGTAAACAAAAAATCATGCTGCCTCATTAAGCAGTGCTGTTCACAGCTAAACGTAAAACTGTTGTTTTTAAAACGTGCTCTTTTTCTGACACATATTGTACTACGCATTTCCGTGACACCACATGGTTTATGTTTGAAGGCGAAGAGAGAAACTATCGAAAAATCTGGATTAGGTCGACACACGTGCCTGTTTCTGCAATATTCCATCACTTCAGCCTGATCTCCAAAGCCTTGTGACGTCACAGGTAATTGCTGACCGGTTAATATTCAACCAATGGAGTTCATTAAAAAAGAAATGAATAACAATATATCTGGATTAGGTCGATATATATAAATAAAGTTGGTTTTAATATTTAATATTCTAACATTCAGACTTCCTCCACTGCACAAAAGTATTATTTGCTACTTCTATATAAGGAAATTATATTAGCAGCCAACGACTATCAAAGTACAACATTGTTCACAGTCAAATAATTCTAATGTTTTTAAAGTCATACTTGCATGCCATTTCAGAGCAAATATTTAAAAGTACAATATGGGCAGCATGTCACAAGTTGTCACTGTTCAAAAATGGACTAATGTGTAAAACCAACTTTACCTCAGTCTTGGAATAAATAATATTGGTCTTGCTTACGTTTTTCTATTGTCTTGATTCATTTTATTGCCAAGTCACTATTAGGCTAAATAAACACTTAAGCTTATGGAAAGCTATATATGTATGTATTAATTAATATAAATATATAAAAGCAGGAGACTATAGAGTCATAGAGATATTGAAGACATCTCATTTGTGATTTTCCCCCCGTGGGATTGCATGCAATTGAATTGCCCTTTATGGGGAGCCCTGCTGTGCACAGCAGCTTTTGGAGCCTTCGTGTTTGTGTGTGTGTGTGTGTGTGTGTGTGTGTGTGTGTGTGTGGTGTGTGTGTGTGTGTGTGTGTGTGTGTGTGTGTGTGGTGTTTGCATGCATATGCGTATATTTATTGTGTGATCTCCAGAGAGCATAATTTGTAGATGCTCATAGGAGCACCCTGCAGGACGTGATAATGAGTCGCTCACCTGAGATGATGCAGAAAAGCGAGGATTTCTCCCAGTGCATCTCGACACAGGGATCTGACCCTGTTATGCTTTCCCCAGCTTGAGTTTACAGACATTATTTACAGATTACCACTCGGTGGCTCAATTGATTGTGCACTGATAATTTGTGCTGAACCCTTTTAAAATGTATTTAGCATTTAGCATTCATTAACGCTGTAGCGGTCTGTCTTTTTTTAGTTGCCCTTTTCACTTTTTAACATTAAGAATACTCGGTAACGCACATGTGCACATGCATAAAAAAGGCCAAGAAAATGACCTAGAAAGGATTCTTTCTTACCTCCAGGGTTCAGAATCACTCAGAGCTGTAGTAAATTGTTGTTGCGTAGAGGTTGCTCTTTCATAGCTCAGAGGACGTAATGAAGTTGTCAGTTGGGCTTCTTGTAGGTTTTAACTAATGTTTTTTTTCCCCTTAAGCGAAATAATAAAAAATGCAAATGTTTTATTTTGATTTCAACGTGGTCAGACAACTTGTCACCAGAGCCTTAAAGCACTGTAATTACAGGCAAAGGTATTAAGAGCTATAAATTCAGTCTGGAGAGCATGTTAGATAGTTTGGTCTTACGAAAAATCTTTAAGAAATGCTTGATTTAAAACTAAAGGGACGGTTCACCTCCAAAAATCATTTACGATCATTCACTCACCCTCCACTTGTTCTATTCAAACCTAGTTTCTTCTATTGAACACAAAAGACAACATTTTAAATAATGTAGGAAAGCAGCATCCATTGACTTTCATCATATAGACTTCCATATTAATATCTTGTTTTGTTTTCAACAGAAGAAAGGAATTCCTAAAAGTTAATCAGAAGGGGCATGGTAGCATCATTAAAGAGTTTGTGGTTGCTGATGCTGGTGTGAAAGTAATGCCGTTGAAGCTTTGGCAAGCTTATAAATAAAGGCTAATCTTTGCTGTTTATAGGTTATGGGCTGTTTTTAATCTTATTACCGCTTCCATCGCTACCATCATGACTCACGTGACTGCAGGGTATCATCTCTTCTTAGACACATTAATACACACAGAGAAACACCTACATATGCAGTGAGTCACAAATGATTTTCCATACTGTTCATATAAAGGCTAATCATTTGATAATACTGACAAAGAGGGATTAGAAAGCTAAAACAGGAGATAGAGGATGAAGTTAGAGATTTACAATTCTGTTTTGTCAAGTCATCATAACAACAGCCTGGCTGTAGGTGAGAGATTTCTCCATTAACAGCATGTGGATTGAAATGGCATGAATTCCTGAATGTAAACATCTTGTTTTCCCATATAAAAAAAACACTTTTTATAAAGCAAGATACTTAAACCATCAGCAATTTTAAGAATAATCCTCTTAAAATTTTGTTTATACACCCAAAATTGACTCTTTAGAGGAATTCTAAATGATGCTTTGCTTTATGACCAATAAAACATTCATCTGTAGTCATATAAGGCAGCATGATATTTTTATCTCATTGCTTACAGCAAACTGAGTTGCTCCAGGCTTTTGCCAGAAGTGTCCTCCTGCTTTCCACTTCCTCAAAGACTCTGTGAAGAGATTTTTGAGAGTATCTGTGTCCAAGTTTCTCTTATCTCAGCCAGAAAGCTCTGCCTACCTAGTCACTGTTCATTTCTCTGACAATTGCCTTTCTTATTGCGTTATTTGGTACAAAAGCCTCTTAGTTGGCTTAGTGGTGTTAGGATTGTGCCACGTTTTTGCCATTTCGTTGTAATGCACCATGTTGTGTTGTGGGAGGTTTAAAGCTTGACAGATCTTTTTTTCTACATTTGTAGCTTTCCAGTTTTTTATCCTTTCAGGAAAGTTCAACAGTGAGCTGTACTTAGAAAGCAGACCAGATCTCATCTGATCTCCCACAAGTGTTTTCCTGGTTTTTCTGGTTATTGCAACGTTTAGGTTTTTCCAGAACTGCCCAGCCCTCTCAGTATTACTTAATTTAGTACTGTTTTCTTGTCTTGAAGTCATTATTATGCAATGTCTTTACATTTATTGTAGCTGTTCGACTACTCCACAGTTTAGTAGGGGTGTCAAAAATAATTATATCTTCGATGCATCACGATGCAGACTCTGACAATTTGATATCACTTCAGTAATACATCATAACCGGTTATTACGTCATTTATCTCCTTTGCGCTTTGTTGATGTTCTCCTCGTGCCACTCATCGATGAGCAGCGCTGACCGTTTTAAAATCAATCACAGCACTTTCTGTTGAGCATGTGAACACAATGACCAATCATAGGCATTAAGAACTCGCTTAACAATGCTCAAAAAGCAAGCAGAATAATATTTGCATTAGTTTGTTTGCTATAAATGCTCATGTTGTCGTCTTCTGTGATTGTAGCTATATGAGTTTTATTTGATACATTCAAAAAGAGTGTTTTCTTTGAGCAGGTAAAATGAAAGGCACAGTTGATATATCTTACTTCATGTATTACAGGACAAAATTGTATTACAAATTGTATTTTGTATGGAAAGCATCATCAATGCACCGTGATGCGCTGAGGTATCGAATTGAACCGAATTGATGGCATGATAATCGTAACCAAAGCGAACCGTGATACCAGCTTTACACCCCTACAGTTTAGCATCCAGGAATTCATTCAGATGATTTGGTTGACAGTGTAGCAGACAACTGACATGGCACTGTCTAACCAGTTTCTTTTGGTATAGAACATTCGATCACAAGGGTAACATATTATTCTAACATAAGTATAACCATGGCTGCAAAAACAAAACAGTATTGTCAGTCACTTGATGTACCTATACCTTACTCCCCACATTTTAAGTTCACTCTTTCTTGGTCTCATGGAAATTAACCCTGGCAATGCACCTATAAAGAAAATTTAGGACAAAACTTCTTAGTGGAAACTTTATATTCCGCACCACTGTGAATTTCATTAGACTTGTAGTAGAGCTGCCCTGGTTTCAATACCAGTGTTGGATTTCTCTTATGGTTAGTCGCAAAAAATTTTAAAAAGTACAAATGATCTGCCAAGCCACAGCTACGCTAAAATATCACACATATCTAGTATGTATGTATACTAATATGTTAGAGTTTTTTTTAAATATTGGGGTTAATTGGTTATTTTTTGTCTTTCAGATCTTGGCCATCATTTCAATCTTATTCATCGTGCTCTCCACTATCGCTTTGTCTCTCAACACTCTTCCGGAGCTGCAGGAAACAGACGAATTTGGTCAAACAACTGATAATACCCAGCTGGCCCACGTGGAGGCAGTGTGCATCGCTTGGTTCACCATGGAATATCTTCTTCGCTTCCTTTCCTCACCAAACAAATGGAAATTCTTTAAAGGTCCTCTCAATGTCATCGACCTGCTTGCCATCCTACCGTATTATGTCACCATATTCTTGACAGAGTCCAACAAAAGTGTACTGCAATTCCAGAATGTAAGACGAGTGGTGCAAATTTTTCGTATCATGCGAATTCTGCGCATCCTCAAGTTGGCACGTCACTCCACTGGGTTGCAATCACTGGGCTTCACACTGCGTCGGAGTTACAATGAGCTAGGCCTGCTTATTCTCTTCTTAGCAATGGGGATCATGATCTTTTCCAGTCTAGTTTTCTTCGCAGAGAAAGATGAGGATGACACCAAGTTCAAGAGTATCCCTGCCTCCTTCTGGTGGGCAACTATTACAATGACAACTGTGGGATATGGAGACATTTACCCTAAGACGCTTCTGGGCAAGATCGTTGGTGGTCTCTGCTGCATAGCTGGAGTTTTAGTCATTGCCCTACCCATTCCTATCATCGTCAACAACTTCTCTGAATTCTACAAGGAACAGAAACGACAAGAGAAGGCCATCAAGAGACGTGAGGCTCTAGAGCGGGCTAAACGCAATGGCAGTATAGTTTCTATGAATGTTAGAGAGGCATTTTCTCGTGGTACAGAGCTTCTGGATGTTGTAGTCATGGATAAGGGTGAGAGATCTCAGGACAACCATCTCTCACCCAGTCGATGGAAATGGTCATCAAAGCGGGGAACTTCAGAGACCAGTTCTAATCGTTCCTTCAACCCAGACCAAGGTTCCCCAAGCAAGGCAAGAGCTTCTAGTCCACAGAGACTCAATGCACAGAAACTAGAAGACATGTACAACCAGATGGCAAAGACTCAGTCACAGCCCAACCTAAACACCAAAGACAGAAATTTATCCCGAGCAGGCCACAGAATGGATGAAATTGAGCTGGGAGCCTTGCCAGGTCAAGGAGGCGACCCAATGAACGGGGGCCGTGAAGGGGTGGTTGACATGAAAAGTCTGTCGAGCATCGACAGTTATATCAGCTGTGCAACAGACTTTCAGGAGAACCCACGATTCCACTACAGTCCGGCAGGGGGTCTGTCGCTCCCAGAGAGCTCTCGGTTTTCCCACAGCCCCGGTTCCGGCCTATCTAGTCGAGTCAGTGCTAATCCAAGTCTGCAGACTACCTTGGAACATGAGACCATGCTCACTCCACCATGTTCTGGTGCTAAACCTCTCAACACTGATGGTTCACGGCAACAAGGTCTACTTGGAAACTCTCAGAAAATGCATTCAGTTAGGGTGAATCATCGCAATTATGCAGAAAGCAGTCCATCAGGTGGTCCTCTGTCTGACAGCTCTATTCTTTCCGACCACTCCATCTTAAGCCCTGAAGTGTCAGTCTACACAACAGCCAGTACCAGGACTCCACCTAAGACACCTGAGCGGAAGGTACTCACTCCTACAGTCTTCACTTTCCATGATGCATCTATCAGCAAGTACATCGATGCTGACACAGATGATGAGGAGCACTTGCGTGAAGGCGGCCCGTCAGATCGCCTACTGGGTGGCCTGAGCTCCAAGCCTCGGCTCGGTGGTTACCAGGGGGCCACCAACCACTTGGAAGCTGCCCAAAGGCTGCTAGGTCAGAACTGTCTATTCCCACTGGGAAGTAGCCCGAGTGTTGGGCATGAGAACCATGTGGCTTCAGAGAATTCACGGAGACCCAAAGGGGACAGGGGACATTCCAACGCTTTTGATAAGGGCCTCTGAGACCTCAGGGTCGTGAGTTGGACTTCGAAGAGAGTCCAAGAAAGGAAATAAGGCCAAGTTTAGTCAAGGACTTTGGAGAAAGCAGAGACTAAATGTACATTGGAGAATCATTTTACAGGCATCTGACCAGGGGGCCTACCCTGGTGACTTTTTGAGGGAGAGTTCACTGGAAAACAGTGGTCATGTTACATCATTAAGGAACAGGATCTTGAGGATGTACCACTGCCTACACCTCTTGCCCTTTTTCCTATCCTGTAAACAAGCCTGCATCTGTGCATCGCAGGGGTAAGATAAAGCCAGAGCATATCTGGCCTACGGTTGTTTGTGAAAAGAACAGGCTTCACGCTAAAGCTTAAGTAGCTTAAGGCTGAAAACTTACCAGACATTTAAGTGCAGACGTTTATGGTAAAAAAAAATAAATAATTAAAAAATCAAGGAGGACAGTCCATCACTGCCCACGTCAGCTAGCCACTGTCCAGAGCCCACCCTAAAGATTAGCATTAGAGACATGTTATACCCTGTTTACTAGTGCACCCCTCCCCTGTCCCCTTATAAACTGGCCTTACTTAATTGCAGTTATGGGTCTGCATACAGTATGAGTGTTAGCGTGCAAGCATTTTTTGATATAGGGAGGGCTGATGGTATGATGATGTGCACGTATAATAACATTCCTGCACACAAGCTCACTCCTAGAAATATATTCACTTGCTGTGTGATTCTACTTGATTGATTTATTTTTATAGAGGCATAAAGATTATCTGTAGAATCCTATCACACATATTTCTTGTCACATTCATCACTAGAAGAATAAATCACCAATTGTTTGATCAGAAGAGACCAAAATCTGTTTAAATTCACATCCCCTCATGTTCATTTACTTGTGTGTCATCTTAGGGATTTTTTTAACTGCAGATACAAATGCTCTATTCTTTACTTATAAGCGCATTTATAATGTTAATGATTGTATTTTCATACTTTAATTATTAATAAATTAAGTATTGCATTACTTACAACTCAGTTATTTGAGAGAAGCTGCTGGTTTTTTAAAGATTATTCAGAATGCGTAAGTAAATGATTAATAAACTATTCAAATTAACATTTATAATTCTTAGTATTCAGGCATATATTAATAGTTAATTAGTATGTTCATAAATGCTTTATTAACTCAACTTCATCCAGTTTTGTGACCTAATATAAAGTGAGGACTATTTATGCTTTATAAATCACTTATAAATGACAATTTAAGGCTCAGTTCTATTCCAAACAGGAAAAAAGAACGTAAAATACAATAACGTAACTGTATCAAATAAAAAAATTAATCTTTGCAATCTTAACTAAAATAAGCATTTTGTACATTTACTGTACAGTTTAAACATTGCTAAATAACATTAAAATGTATCATAATATATTGTTAAATTATTATATTGTTGTTGATTTATCAAATTTTATGTTATATTTTGACACTCCTGTTATTCAGCAATGTTTAAACTTTACAGTAATTTTATTTTTTAGATAAGATTGACAACATGTATTGCTTATTTGATACTGAGCCTTTAATTGTCATTTATTAGGGATTTATAAAGCATAAATAGTCCTTTAGATTAGGTCACAAAACTGGATGAAGTTAAGTCAATAAAACATTTATTAACATACTAATTAACTGTTAGTATATGCCTAAATAATATATAAATGTTGATTTGAATCGTTTATTAATCATTTACTAACTCATTCTGAACTACTCTTAAATTCAAATGATTTGCAAATAATGCAATACTTAATTTAGTCATGAAAAATTAATCAGTAACAAAGTATGAAAGGACAAATATTAAATCAGTTTATATATGTGCTTATAAGTCAAGAATAGAGCATTTGTATCTGCAGTTATAAACTGCTTACTAATGTCTATTAATATAGAGTTAATGCTTAACAAATAATGAATTCACTATTTGCTAATGCTTAATAAATGATTCATAGTGTGTAGTTATTATAGTGTTTTTTTTTTTTTTTACATTCTCGCAGAAGGGATAGTTCACCAAAAAATTATGTCAGTTTACTTACCCTCAATTTGCTCCTGTATGAATTTCTTTCATATATATATTTAAAAGTAAAGCCCATTTTTGCTTTGAATGTTCTTCAAAATATCTTCTTTTGGTTTACACAGACAAAAATGAACAACAACTAAATGCAAATAGGTTTGGAATGGTTTGAGGGTGAGTTAATGGTTACAGAACTGACCATTTTGGGTGGACTGTTGCTTTAAAAGGATAGTTCACCACAAACATATCATGCTGTAATCGTTTACTCACCATTTACCTGTTTAAAACATTTATGAGCAGGGCTGAGAGATTTGGGCTAAAATCTAAATCTTGATTAATTGAGCATTTTAACTTGATTACGAAAAATTAACGCTTATTTAATTAAATTTCTTTAATTTCTTCAGATTGATTTTAGAATCTGAGGATGTCACGGTGGCACATTGGGTAGTACAATCGCCTCACAGCAAGAAGGTCGCTGGTTTGAGCCTCGGCTGGGTCAGTTGGCATTTCTGTGTGGAGTTTGCAAGTTCTGACCGTGTTCGCGTGGGTTTTTTTCTGAGTGCTCTGGTTTCCGCAGTCCAAAGACATGCGGTATAGGTGAATTGGGTTAGCTAAATTGTCCATAGTGTATGTGTGTTGATGAGTGTGTATGGATGTTTCCCAGTGATGAGTTGCAGCTGGAAGGGCATCTGTTGTGTAAAACATGTGCTGGAAAAGTGGTGGTTCATTCCGCTGTGGCAATCCCAGATTAATAAAGGGACTAAGCCAAAAAAATAATAAATAAATGAATAAATGGATTCTAAATGTCGATTTCGATTAATTTTCGATTAATTGCTCAGCCCTATTCATGAGTTTCTTTCTTCAGTTAAACACAAGAGGATATTTTGAAAAATGTTGGAAACCCATAACCATAGACTTCCATAGTATTTGTTTTTCCTACTATGGAAATCAGTGGTTTGGAGAATTCACAACATTCTCCAAAATATCTTTTTTTGTGTTACAACTTAAAAGGGACTACTTGAGGGTGAGTAAATAGTGAGTCAAAATAAATTTGTGGGTGAACTATCCCTTTGGGAAAGTTACAGAAGATTGATGCTGTGCTTACATGTGTAATATTTTCTTGCAAAACCCTATGTTTATGTTTATTTTATTTTGAAAAACGATACGTAGCACATGCACATCAGCAGCCCGAGCATAAGCAACACTGAGAAAGAACGGACAACACATACCTCGTCCTGTTGTTACATGATGGAATGCTAGAATAAACTTTCTAAAATAATTTCAGGTCAACCCAACATTTCAGTTACCAATTTCATAGCAGTGAATGCTGTCTAAAACACAAATATTTCTGAATATGAGAATAAATATATATTTCTAAAGTATTTTCTAGATGAAGCGAGGGAGATGGTCTCACACTTTTGCCAGGGAAAATGTTTATTTTAGGATATTTGATTTATTAATAATAATAAAAAAAGTTTTATGGGACCTATCGTGCCCTCAATTGTTATTCAGGCTCCACGCAAACACCCAACGTGACCAAGATGACCACCAGTTAACCCAACATTAATCCTTTTTGATACTGTAACACAGTACATAATGCATGACCATGTTTACCTCCCAATTTGATACACTGCACAAAATCTTAATATCCTCAAAAATTAGATTTACCGCCATTCTGTAACCACACGCATTCATAGTCCAGCATGCATTCGCAGGTATGTAGACGATGTCCTGAAGACGACTATATCCAGTTTCCATGGTGACCACAAGCCCTCCCTGCTAGCGCTCGTATCCAATTTGAAAAGCGGGATAGAGAGGGATAAATCTGATCAGAAACATGCACTCAATTGCATCTGTCAACAAATACCATAACTAAAAGTCACATTGTCAGAACGTACTTGTCTCTTAGAATATGTATGTATGTGTGTGTGGTTTGATGATGAGTGCAAAGATGATAGAGGAAAACTCGGCCTCTCCCGAGACTCGTGAGTGTGTACGTTTTCCATCCTTGTCTCAACGATTTTAGTCGAGTTGAACTGAGGTGTGAACGGAATACCAATTTTCTGCAAGAGAGCGGGAGGAGGGTGTGTATGAAAAAAAAAACTGCAAGTGAGAGGATCTTCCCTCTCCGTTCAATACAGAATAATTTATGAATGCAACGATGTGTTACTGCTTACTGTAATGGCTGGAGAGGAAGCTGCTTTGAGTGCTGAAGTCCCTTGCTTCACTTTGTGGTCTTTTTATGTGGGTATAATATAATATCCATGATCTGTCGAGTGTATGATCCACGCTCAGTGCCCTGTGCATTCAGTAGATTCATTTAGAGAGACGTCATCGCTAAAATGGGACTTTACTGAAGCCATTCTTTCATGTATCTGTGTTAGGCTGTGCCCTGAGGTCAGTGTCCATGGATGAATCTCACAAAGAAATGTCTGACGTATTTTACCTAGAAAGTAAAATATATGTATTTCTTTATGACTTATGCACATTTTAAGCACAATTATTCTTATTTAATTTAAACACTTTCAAAATATATTGTTTTTACATCTTTACCACATTTTAGCTTCCTTAATGATTAGGTTTTCCTTTTGAGATTGTAAACCCAATATCAGTTATTTAATTCTTTAAAAAGCCATATTTGTGTTCATATTTATCTAACATCAAGCAAATAAATACTCTAAATATTAAGATATCACTTGAAAATTTCTCAGTTTCTCTGGATTTAGTTGATTTATCAAGTATGTGTTTAAGTAAAATATTAAATTGGATTTTTTGTTTGTTTCAGTCTGATAACATTTCTTCCAATTGTCTACTACATATGTTTGTAATTTAGACTTTTTCTTATATATTATATATTACAAATGACTACTGATCAGAACATTAAGTTGGTTCTGACTGAAGATCAAGATTATTCCACCGTACAGATGTAGCTACTGAGAATGCGCAAGTGAATGAACGTGAGCACACACAGTGCTACAGTACTGCGCGGCACAGCACAACATGGTCTAAGACAAGAAAGACATGACCAGCAGGGGGCAGTTATGTAACATAGTGAACATACTGAACTGATATACTGTAACAGCCAGAGCATGTGAGCGGAGCTGTAGCTAACCATCCACAGCAAGCGCTCCATTAACATTCCAGGCTAACTCTTATTTTTTTTGTAACTAAAAAATCTTAAATAACTCTCTAAAATTAAAGCACGTTAATAAAATAAGTTTCTGTTTCAAAGCGGCAATCTTTCATGTGCTTTTTTTCTTTCAGTACAAAAATTTTGTAGGCCTAAGTGATCAACTGTGTTTTATAGCCTATTTATTTAGGCAGCTGTGCGTATGATCTTATACTACAGTTTAACTAGCCTATTTTAAACTACGGAGATCTGAACATAATTCAAATTACAACTTCGCTTCCACGACCATGTCTTATTAATGCATATCCTTGTTTTAATTATTGTTTTATTTTAATAATTAATTATGAAATAGAATAATTTATTCCTCAATTGGTCCTACTAAAACTAGGAAACAGAATTAACTTACAAATGAATTGAATATTGCTTTCATAACTTTTCTAAAGTTATAAAGTAAACATTGATACTGTTTTGTCTAAAAAAGTGATATATATACATAGAAAATAAATAAATATATACACATAGAATATAAATAAATATAAACACAGATACAAATCTGAAAACATTTGTTATTTTATGCAAAAAAAAAAGTGAATACAATTTATATAGACATCATAAGTAGTTTGAGGGCTAAAACAAAAAAAAAATACTGAAACACAACTGAGTTGAAAATCCAGAAAAATTTTTAAGTGATCTCTTAATTTTTTTCCCAAACCTTCTAATAATGAGGGAGAAACAGGTTCAATATAATACATAATTTTTAAGAAGAGACAATTGTGCCTCATTGTCACAATGGAAAAATACAGTAAAATTGTATTCAAATCTTTATTTAATTTAATCTATTTTAATTTAAAAAATAAATAAATAATGCTGGGCAAAAATTCATTACATCCAAAATAAAATATTGTT
>CAIGQZ010007154.1:19456099-19478749 GCA_903798205.1 Danio tinwini | reverse complement strand
AATGAATGAATGAATGAATGAATGAATGAATGAATGAATGAATGAATGAATGAATGACGTTTTCAGCTGCAACATCTGTAAAAAAGCATGTGCTTTTAAATTGCTGGAGATCAAGAGCTGAAATAGGTGCTGACCAGAGTGGTTGCTTCTTCAAGCTAAAATACTGACTTCATTAAGCCTATAAACAAAAATATAGCTGTGAAATGCAGTCTATGTCCAGTCTCTTAAGACCTTTCGACTGCTTTTAACTTGACCAGCAACTTATTCAAGCTTGAATAAAAAGCATTCTACGACAATACTCATCACCAAGGAGGACACCGGTGTGGCGGTGCAACTCAGCCTAAACAGCCTAAATAGATTTTTTTGTGCAGGATTGGGAGTGAAGGTATGGGACCGTTCACATACTGTACCGCATCTTTTTGCACACATATTCGGAGCGCATATTGTGCGTGCTTGCATTTTCCAGGCGCACCAGTTGAACAACGTGTGTCAAACGACAAGAACTGACTGATCAGCTTCATACTTTGGAATATACACATTTCGGTAGACTAATTACCTCAGATAAACACAGAACACCCAAACACTGCAGTGTTTTTGCAAACTATGGATGTCAATGGGTTACAGGTATCAAGTTTTCTTCGTGTCTTTTCATTGAACAGAAAATGTTAGGTCTGTATAAAAACAACACTAGTTAGGTTAATAGTAAAAGAGATATGCAAGAAGATATGTGAGGAAAAAACATTAATGATTTTGCATTCTTGGGGAGCAAACGCAAAGGTGCTGAAACGAAATATGATATTTCTCACAACAAAACAATTCCTCACAAAAAAATCTAACTATAGACAACATTACAGAAGTTCTAATGGTTTCTGTAATTGTTTGAATATTTCCAGTAGAGCCTGTATTGGTCCTGTTGATCTCTACCAGTAATTTTTGCCAAACGGATATCTGCCAAAACACACTAGAAAACATAAAAATTGACTGGTTCAGTGGTGAAATGTTATTTGCAGTGGAAACCATTGGAATACTCTTCTTTTTAAGCAGTTTTTTCCCATGACCATTAGGGGCTCAGTCATTTAGTAATCTCACAGCAAAGGAACTTTAGTGGCTCAAAGTATTTTCTCCTAATCCTGACTCTTGAGAACGGGAATATATGAACAGCCTCTGAGAGAAGAGACCAGAAACAAGGCGAACAAATAATTCCCTCCCTCAAGTTAACCACACACACCTCTACCTGAACAACGCCATGATCTTCCTAATGGATCTACAGGTGATGCTGCTGGATGTGCTGTACTTCATCCTGCGCTCCTGTCTGCGGCTTGTGTTTAGACCCTGCACAAAGCCCATAGACGGCGAGCTGGTGCTAATAACCGGCTCGGATGGTGCTTTGGGACGCCTCTTCGCCCTGGAGTTCACCAAACACAGCGCAGAAGTGGTGCTGTGGAACGTCAACAGGGAAGCTAATGAGGACACCGCCAAACTGGTGAGGGCGCGTGGGGGGAAGGCGCACGCGTACACGGTGGATGTGGCAAAACGGGAAAAAGTTTACCACACAGCCGACCTGGTACGGAAGGAGGTGGGAAGAGATGTGACCTACCTGGTGAACAATGCCGGGGTGGTCGCCGGTGAGAGACTTCTGGACTGTCCTAATTACTTGTTGGAGAGGACTCTGAGAGTAAACTGCCACGCTCTCTTCTGGGTAAGATTGCGAAGGAATGTCAGAAATCACTTATTCTTTTTTTAATGGAATATGTAGGATAGTATTTGTTTTAAATTAAAGTTATCCGTGAAGATTATTAATAGGCCTACAAAAATGTGCCTTATAAATCAACACCAAAACAACATCTTTTTGATTATGCGTTTTCTGGCGCGTGGGCCGGTCAACCTGTCACTCATTTGAGCTCGACCAATAGCAAGCCACAACGGTCCCACTTTCTTAAACAATAGACCTCTATTGTTTTAAACCGGTTTTAAACTACCAAAAACGTCAGGAAATATCACTTTATTAAACTGTAGAGGTCATTTTTTCATCAAGTGTTGTCTTAAAAGATAATTGTCCCAAAATGCAATCCAAAAGCATAAATAGAGGAAAACAAAATGGGTGAATGGGCTATATGCACAACTAGTTTTTTTCATACAATGATGAACATCTGGTGCACGTTATGTGACTATTTTTTATTTAATATGGCTCCATAACAGCATTGATGTTGTAATGTAATTCAAATATAACCAGTTAAATAGACTTAAGCATTCATTTGGCTGTTAAAGCGTAAAAAGAGACGAAAGACCCTTTAAACACAGGCGCCATCATTAGCAGCAGGCTAGCGCAAAAACTCCATTGAAAATACTGGGGTAAAATTAATGTCCATATTTTAAAAACATGGCAGGGAAAAATATAATTTAAAGCAGTGCTTCTAGTTTGGTCTGATACCCACTTTATATCGTATCTGAACCAGGCAGTGGAGATCGCTGTTTTTATTAAAGAAATCAGATCTTAAGAATATGGCAATTTTGTATGGGTTGACAATTAACCGGAAGCCCTGGGGCTGGCTGACTGAAATTAAAAGTCTGTGTGCATATACCCCATTGGAAAAACTAAATTTGCCATAGCGTGTGAATGGGAGAGTGTGAGGTATTTCCAGCACTGATGGTTGCTGCAGAAAGGGCATCTGCTGTGTAAAACAATTGCCAGAGTAATTGGTGATTCGTTCCAATGTGGTGATCCCTAATAAAGCAAGTAATAAGCCGAGTGAGTTATAAATGGTCCCAATTGATTTGATTGTCTCAATTTGTTACACTCACCTATGAAAAAAACAGCATATGTTGGTTACACAAGTTTTGAAATACGGCTGTTGGTTATGCTGTTTAAACTAGTTCTTGCTGGTTTTAAGATAGTCCAGACCATCTCATGACCAGCAAAAACCAGCTTATGACAAGCATAAAATTAGCTTAAACCAAGTCCAGCAGCAATGGATCAAAAACCTAACCAGCAGTCCAGCATATGCAGTTTTTCTGAACATATGATCCATTAATGATCTGCCAAATGTATAGATGTATATGTAATAAGTGACGTGTCAACAGAAAATATACTTAAAGATTCTAAAAGACCTATAATGAATGACTCTTCTTTGCAAAGACCATAAAAAGTACAGTACCATTTGAATACCTACCATATTTACATACTGGGCTTTCTGCATTCATGCCAAAGTTTGACCTGTAATAGATTACTTCATGATAAATCCTTACATGATATGCATAGAACGCATTATGTGGGAATGAACAGATTTGATCCTTTAAGCCTTATTTACAGCTATTTACAGATGCAAAAATATTATTGCTCAACAAAAGTCTGCATCTGATCCTCTTAATGCAAACAGCCATTACAACATATGAAGTAAGTGGATTCATGCTCACATTCAGCAGCCATACATTTGAAGATTTGATTTGGAATTGTTTTATTTTTTAAAGGAAAAACAATGTGTTATCTAATTAACCTATTTACTTAAAAAAATAGTGGGGTACTCAATCACAAGTTTAGGCTCTTTTTTTGTCTTGAAAATAGTGTTCTGAGTTTTGTCACTTTAAAATTCAGTTTTATGTTTATTAAAAGAGTATTTTAGACCTTAAATCTGTATGTCTTCCAGGCCTAATGTTATTATTTCTTCTGTCAGAAACAACCTAAGATCAGTGTTGCCAGATTGTGCGGTTTTGAATATGATCATGTGGGTAAAAAATGGCTTAAGCTGGTTGACAAAATTTGGGCACTTTTGAAACATAAATTTTATATCAGATTTTTTTTGACAGAACGTAAATGTGTGCTCTCACTCCATTCAGTTAGTAGTGACCAATGCATAGTGCAAACTGCGTTAGCCTACCCGCAAGCAGGTGAAGGAAAGCTGTTTTAAAATCTGTTTCCCCAGACAAATCTGACTCCCCTTTACGTGCACACGCTTCACACAGCATCTGCATTTAAACTCACAGCGGTTTATCATAAAACTATTATCGATCATTTTTTCCCGCAATTGACAGCAAGGAACATAGAAGCATTGCCTGATTGACAAGCAGCACCTCAATGTGTTTAAAAGAATGTAAAACGCCAAATAAGATGAATTTATGTATTTACATTCTTCTTATGTTTTTTTTTTTTTTTTTACCTGAACCCATACTAGGAATTTGCTGCTGTGGAAGCTGAAACTTCTGTGTCCTGCTTCTGTTGACAAATCCTCGTTTCATGAGTTGCCAAATGAACATTAGCTAATTGATATCCTTAAAACTAACATAATAACATAATAAATACTTTATTTTAATTTCACAGGATATTTAATGCAAATAATTTGTAAACTATTTAAATATTATATTTGAACAAATAACTGCAATATAGAGGTGACTAGGTAGTGTAATCTACAAAGCAATAAGTGCAGTATTGTGATGTGATCCATGTTGTCATTTTACTGTTGTGGTTCTGTGACTGTTGATGTTGGTTGCTGTATGGGTAAAATAAATTATGACAGTTAAAGTAACTAGGCTAATTTCTGATTTAAATAAATTCAAATTATTTAAAATACTAATCTAATATTTTGGGCGTTTGGGTGCGTTTTGGACAGCTTTTGGGCTGAAAAAAGTCAGCTATATCTGGCAACACTGCCTAAGATTAATGTTATG
Organism: Danio tinwini; assembly: GCA_903798205.1. NCBI lineage: Eukaryota > Metazoa > Chordata > Actinopteri > Cypriniformes > Danionidae > Danio > Danio tinwini. The sequence continues at coordinate 19,474,087 of CAIGQZ010007154.1, read as the reverse complement.
CAATAAACCTCCAAAATACATGAATCCAAACATCCAAAAACTGCACAAATACTCTGCCAAAGCTCTGAAATTTTACTCCCATTTAAATGCCTTTGGTTGTGATGTAACCAAACCTGGTAGAAAGATCTCAGTCTTTCTAACTTAGCTGAAACAAATGAGATTGGAGAACTTTGCTTGAGGGGAAGATTATGAGTGAATAACCATTCATTTTCATTCTCTTCCTCACACAAAGCTATCATATGTTTTGGGAAAACATGGAATTAAGCAAAAGGTTTATGCCGTTATGGTGCTTCTTTTATAATGTGTTTTGCATGAAGGGTTTTACATAATTTCACAGATAAACAAGCAGGTTCTGAATAACATTTAGTTTTTCACTGAGAGTGATTTTCAGACAATATATTATCAAATATTATAAAAAACTGAGGGCTCCAGTTTTCCCCACAGTCCAAAGACATGCGGTACAGGTGAATAGGGTAAGCTAAATTGTCCGTAGTGTATGTGTGTGAATGAGTTTGAATGGATGTTTTCCAGTGGTGGGTTGCAGCTGGAAGGGCATCTGCTGTGTAAAACATATGCTGGATAAGTTGGCAATTTATTCCGCTATGGCGACCCCAGATTAATAAAGGGATTAAGCCAAAAAGAAAATTAAGGAATGCATATTATCAAACTGTATGATTTGTTTGTCCCCATACAGATTGTGAAGGCATTCCTGCCCCAGATGAAGGAAAAAAAATCATGGGCACATCATCACTATAGCCAACGTTCTTGGACTCTTCAGCACAGCATGTGTAGAGGTGAGATGAACAGTAACTGAGTAAGACAGCGTTCAAAGTCCTGCTTTAACCTGCTTGTACATATCATTAATGCACTCATGTGTGAATGGCAGGACTACTGTGCCAGTATGTTTGCTGCAGTGGGTTTTCACGAATCTCTGGCTCATGAACTGCTGACCGAAGGCTTAGATGGAGTGAAAACTACTCTTGTGTGTCCTTATATTGTGGACACTGGCATGTTTGAGGGCTGCAGGATCAGGTCAGGAAATATCACAACACAATACCAATGTTTTAACTTCAAAAAGGTTAAAAGAATAGTTCACCCACCAAAATAAAAAAAGAAAATGTACTCACTATTTACTATCCCTCAAGTAATTTTAAACCTTTAGAGGTTACTTTCTTTCTAAATTAAAAGAAAAAGGTGAAAACCTGATAGCATAGTATGAAAAATAAATGCTATTAAAGTTTCCAGCTTTCTTCAGAATAACTTGTTTTGTGTTTGACAGAAAGGAGGTTTGGAATATGTATGAGTAAATGAAACAGAAATTTCATTTCTCACAAGACAGCCATACTTGCAGGAATAACTCTGATTATCATTATCGAAAAATGTAGTTATTTTCACCAATTGTTTTTTTCTGAAAAAAAAAAAAAATAATATATATATATATATATATGAAATTGGGAAGAAATTTATATGAAATAAAACAAGTACTAACCTTTTACTCAAACACATACCTATAAATCCAGTACATCCAGAGAAACACAATTTTCAAGCAGTCTATAATGTTTTTTAAAGCTTTATATTAAACCATTAAATATAGGTCAAAATATAATATTTATTAATATTATAAACATATTATAAATATAATATTTAAGCATAGTTAGTTATAACAATGTATTTATTTAAATATGAAGCAACATATTTATTCCAATTCTTCATTTTTATACCTCTACAGGGAGGAAGTTGAGCTGATCCTGCCTCCACTGGAGCCCTTGTACTGTGTCCAGCAGGCCATGCATCCCCTGCATCCCCAGACTAACATACCTGCCCTTCCTGGCCAGAGCGTGAGTACAGACCAACATTAACCTGCGTGACTTTAAAGTCCCTTTGAACTGGAACCTGGGACTATTATTTTTTTCGTTATGTGACGCAGCTCCTAGAGAAATAATATTAAATGGGAAAACAGTGGGCGTGGCTTGTTTTTTCTACTGCGAGCTGATTGGATGTAGTAAAGTAGGCATTTCATTCAGAAAGATCGGGAAAAGGATTTCGGAAGAGTTATTTCAACCTAACAGACTGCTCCGCCTCACCATTTCTTATTGTTGTCGAAACTGACAGTTGGAGGGGCGTGGTTAAATATGTTAGCCAAGCCCATTTCCTAAGATATACGTAATCTAACAATTTAACTAAAAAAAAAAAACAGGAAGTCAATTTTCAGATTTCAATTAAAGATTAGAAGGGCAAACTATTTTTTTTTTCTTAATGACATGCACAGATGAATTGTTCACCACAAAACTAGCAATGTGAGCTAACAAAATCATATGGTTAGTTTTGATTTCTTGGCACTTTTTTCTATTCACATCTGCACCACAATAGAAAATTGACCTATATCTAGGTAATCCCCACCCCCTCTTAGTAACTGTAGCTAACGACTGCCTTCCAATGACAGCTGTCAGTGTGATACTTAACCAGTGTGATACTGGGTCTTATACAACCCAGTATCATGACAGTTCGTTATATAGTCACGAAATTGAATCTATCGATGCGTGTTTATGGACACAAATTTCCTCTTTATTTTGAACTTGCTGCAAGAAAACACATGCGTATAGAAAAACACTAACTAATAGAGAAAATGTCTTCATCAGTTTGAAAACACACACTGGTCTTAGAGAGGCCAGCAGGGGGTGCTCAACCTGTGGTCTGTGTGAGTCCTAATGCCCCGGTAAAAGTGAAGGGAACACTATACTGTCAGTGTGTGCCGTCTTTCGGATGAAAAGTTAAACCGAGGTCCTGACTCTCTGTGGTCATTAAAAAATCCCATAACACTTCTCGTAAAGAGTAGGGGTGTAACCCCGGTGTCCTGGCCAAAGTCTCTCAATCGGCACTTTCCCATCATGGCCTTCTAATCATCCCTATCCACCGAATTGGCTCTATCACTGTCTCTTCACTCCACCAATAGCTGGTGTGTGGTGAGCACACTGGCGCCGTTGTCCTGTGGCTGCCGTCGCATCATCCAAGTGGATGCTACACACTGGTGGTGGTGTGAAGAGACTCCCCTTATGATTGTGAAGTGCTTTGGGTGTATGGCCATACACAATAAATGCGGTATGTAAATACACATTACATTACACTCAAGTAAATTCTCAAAACACATGCAAATACAGAAACACTCTGCAAATAGCGCAAGCCACAACAGAAATGTGTCAGGGGACTCTACAAATTGAAGTATGATGATGATGTATTTATTTATTTATTTATTTATTTTTTAATCCTGGTCGTATGGTTGTGCTGACTTTAAACATGCAGTAGTCTGGTTTCTGTATCTTCATGTGTTGTGAGAATTTGCATGTGCGCATGTTGTCAAATTGATGTTTTTTTATTTGCATTAATTTATTTTTTTATTCATCTGCGGCACATCTGAGCTCTCTCGGCCACTGCATGCGTTACTAATGATTGGCATAACTTTTGAGTGACATTAATTAGCAGAGTAAAAAGCAATGCTGATATGAGTTACCTTAAAACAAATGTATGTATCCCTGTTGTCTTCTGGACATTGTTTGGTTTTAGAAAAGTCTCACTGACCATCCTCTCAAGACAAAAAAAAAAAAAAGTAAACATCAAATTGATCAGCTTTAAATCTTCTCTATGGCGAAGTATTTATGTGCAACTGATCATCAACCGCCATTGGCTCAACTGTGTTTTGAGGGAGGAGTTTAATGATCATTTAATTTTTCCTCGTTCATGTTACCACACAATGCTTTCTTGGCATTTTTGAAAGACTCACATGTGACTTCTTGTCTTTGCAGTCTTTTACCATGGGAATCCAATGTGGTGACTTATCGATTTATGGGTTCAGACAACTGCATTATGGGTTCAGACAACTGCAGACAACTAAGCTTTTCACTCATCATAGCACACGTGCTGCTGATGATGTGACAATAAAAGTGATTTGATTTGCATGTATCCATTCATTGAGACCATTAGGAAGAGAAGAGACAATGGCCCACTGAAAGCTGCCTAATACAGATATGAATGCTGCTCCAACTGGTGTGATAAATGTTGGAATTATCACTGATTTGTGGGTAAATCCTGTTTGAACTAAAATGGAGATCTTTCGTTTATCCAGCTTTGATCTGCTTTTTTTTCAGTCTGGATACAGGATTTCTGCAGGTTTCACCAAGTTAAATTTAAAACATTTTTTAGACCATTATGAATGAAATTTTAGACTCATAAAACACTAAGGAATATTTCAATTGTCCCAGATGGAAAAGATTTTTATTTGCCCCATTAAATACAATTACTTTAATTTAATACATTCAATAATACAATAATCAAAAATTTTAATATTTTAGATATTTCTTAGCAAAATATTTAAATATTGTGTAAAAACAAGCAAGCTCTACTTGTATCCATACACTTTTGTTTTTTTACAATATAAACTTTCTTATGTTTTAACAACTTTAATAAACTAAATCTATGCACAACAATCTGTCCAGGTCAGTGTCCTCAGCAGTAAATACATGGAGAACTTTTTACCAAATGTTATTGTAAAGAAAATAATTAAACTATTATGATAAAGGGAGTTAAAAATGATATTTTTAAATAAATTAAGTTTAATTGAGATGGATTGTTGATGATTGTATAAGTTTTGGCCAGATTGGGTAGAAAAAAGGAAAATAAAAAAATATTTAAGATCTACAACACAATATTTCAGTAAATTTAAGACTTTTTAAGGCCTAAAGTATTGATTTAAGACATTTTAAGACTTTGCGGAAACCCTGGGTTAATCACTCATGAGTGAGCCTTACAACTACTATTGAAATAATTCACACTTTGATGTCTTTTTTTTTTTTTTTTGACTACAAAAAGCTAATTAAGGAGCATAAAGCCGCGGTCACACTGGGCTTTTCTCCCCATAGACTTCCATTCATACGCACGCAAATGCGTCAGACCGGAAACGCAGGGTCATGCGTCGGAGTTTCGCAGGTTGCTGTGGTGCAAAGTTCAAGCTTGGTGAACTCTGACCTGTGAAATCGCATCACTTGACTGCCTGAGACCAATTCAGGATCAAAACATGACGTCTCTAAACAGAAATTTTAAACATGGAGCAATCGCTCGCTTTTTTTTAATGTCTTATCATCTTGTTTAATCCCGCCCCTTCACGCAGCGCCGTACGACAGAATTTCGCAAGCTCAAACTCTAGTGTGACTTCGGCTTAATACTTTTTATATATTATGAACTGTATTGGAAAATATGTAAAAAATAATTAATTCTGTGACTTTCTATTACATTGAAATGAGAAACTGAGTTGCACTTGTGACATTTAAGTTTTAAAAAAAATGTACTCGCTAAGAGTAATTAATATTTTCAGTTGTGATTTACATATATGCATTTTTTATACCTAGAATTTGATATAGCAAGTATTTAATAGCTGTCATAGTTATTTCTTTAGAGAGTTATGATCATCTTAATGCGAGAGAACTTCATCGTATAAAGACTCTCGGTATACCATGAATCTTTTTTGTTTACTCTTAAATCATAATTTTAAAGTGTCTCTATTATATCTATATTATATAGATACCATATTTATAGCAGAGTTTTGTTATCCTATGAGAAGATGCTTCTTGATTATTCATGAGAGCACATGCTTTCCGTAGGCAAGGCAGACCTGCCAAACTGTGAGACCCAATGACTGGGTGAGACCGGGTCTGCACGGCACAGGTCGTATGCGTTTGGTTTCATGATCCACGGGGTTTGTTTTATGTTTTCCCTGCGATTCTGTCAGGGCCAATACAGTAAAGCTGTTGGTTTGCAGTTTTGTCGAAAGAACTGTACGAGAATTGAAGAATGTTGGACTTTGTCTTCATTAGTTGAGTTCATTACCATTCAGACACATTGCCTATATCCTTGGTGCTGTGTTCAACTATGTTTAAAATCCTCCAGATTACCTGCAGGGTTGATAGTTGGAATAGACCGGGCAAGGGTCCTGCTGCACTGCTATCTACTGTGTCTGCATTCAGACCCGGGGACTGAGGAGGAGAGAAGTCCTCCTCATTTAGTGTTTATATAAACATTGTTATCTTATGATGATATAACAAATTGTGGTTATGGGTATATGAAATTACAAATGTAGCAGGCCATTAAATTACTTACTGTTTATTTCTTTGCATTTTAAGTATTCCAGATTCAGAAGAATGAACTTGGTCAGAAGAGAAACTCTTGTGAGATGATGGTCGCACGATTTTTCAAATGAGAGTATGCGTAATTATGGCTTTTGATATTATCAACCTGCGACCCACCCATAGTTAAACATCAAGTAGCCCACTTTTTAATTACCTGACCCGTGGATTAATGGCAGGACTCGTAAATATGAAAGGGACTAACAATAGGTAATGTCAGGAGAGTGACTCCATAAGGTAACGTACACTGCACACACTTTGTGTAATGTGTGAAGTCGTGGACACATATCAGCCCAAGGATAACTCCTCCTTTAAATGTCCATGCTTAATCGTTAATAGATAAGGTCTATAGATTTGCAGGGATATCAACAATGTGTGTATATTTTTGGCTTGGAACAGCTTTCTGTTAAAGATTATTGTGTTCATCTTTGCTACAGGCAAAAAAAAAAAAACGTCCTTTCAAATGAATTGCACTTTCATTGAAACCAAATAGGTACTCGGTATCAGCGAGTATGCAAATTAAAATACTTGTACTCCTATTGGTATGTAAAAAAGTGGTATCGAGCATCCCTAATTTGAACTTTGTAAACTATAAAATCGTGGGTCTCCTCGTGGTTTGTGTCTCATATTGTGAGCCAACTGACAACACTTGTTCACTCCCCTCTTTTTCCCCTGCTCTGCCGGCCCACTCCTTCCTGTGCTTGCAGCGCTCCACGCCCATCTCTGAGCATTTTTTGAAAAAAATTCTGAGGTAGACTTGAACCAAAAGAGGGGGGTTTCATGACCCTTTAACATAACTCAAATACACACATGGACACACTTTTATTTGTGCGAGATGCACAAAGTTTTTACTCATATTTTGAGCAGAGAGTGGACAGGGTGGACACTGACAGGAGAATGCATCAGTTTAACTGACTGACATGACTGAACATTAGCGTGCTTGAACATACATTCACTCACTCACGCTTTCTCACACAACAAACAGAAAAAACACAATCACACACTCTATACTGAAGTCACAAGAACACTTTTTCCCAGACCTACATGACAATGTAGATGACATTTCATTTTCCGTGTGTGATATGGTCGTCGTCGTAACTCAAAAAAAGCACTGGAGAAAAATCACCGCAGCAGAGACATGTATGAGAGCTTCATCATATCCTTCAATGGGGTTTTATACTGCACTTCACAACAGCGCTAACACAACAACCCAACTCTCTGGGTTCTCATAATACAACGTTAAAAACAAGAGAAAAATAAAAGCATGAAAAAAAAAAAAACATGAACAACGAAGAATAGCCGATCTACTAGAGTCAAACTTTACGATAATCGTTTTACAATTTAACAACGAAAAATCAAAACCTCCACTTCAATGGATATGATGAGGCGACTATTCCAAAGCGGTTAAAAATGTATCGTCGTTTGCGTACAATTAAACAACTACGATATCTCTCGACCTTGTTTAAATGAGTTTCATACTTCATTTAATCTAAGTTAAATTGGGAATTGAAGACTTGTTTTTCAGCAGCCAACAGAAACTCTGCTTCTGAATTTTCTCTAGTGTTTCGCAAATAAAATGACCATTCCGATAGACAATTCTAGGCTGTCCCATCCAGAGTCTTTCCCATGGTGCTTGAGTTAGCCGGTTTTAGTAATGCGTCACCCTCTAGGTCCTGTTTGGTGCACCTTCTGGGAAGATACGGGTAAGAAATGTAATGTAATGTAATGAAAAGCCATTATTACACTTTTATACAACTACTCGATCATTTGCAAAGTTCTTTTAAGGGTTAGTTCACCACAAAATTAAAAGTCCATCATCATTTGCTCAGCGTCATTTGTTGCTTCCAATTCATAAAACATTGTTCATGTTTAGAACAAAGTAGTACTCAGGTTTTTTTAAGTTTGGAGCAGGATGAAGATGAGTAAATGACAGCCATTTCATTTTTTGATATGAAATAACCCTTGATCTACACGTCAACATCTATACAACTAGCTCATATCAAAATAAATAAATAATTCATTAAATATTTGTAAAGCTTGGGACTGACCCTGACATTGGTCCATTAGCGGTGCGCTCGTTGGACTGCTGGTCAAGTTCTGACAGGAGCTTCAGGATGTTCAAAGCAGCCTGTGAAGACAGGAAGAGGCATTTTAGTTAAAAAAAAGTAAATAAATAGAAACTAATATGAAAGACTGATGTTGAACAGTTTCATTGCATTGTACAATTCAGTACACCACAGTTGAAAAGTTTTGAAGCACTGATATTCTGTTTCTGAAAGAAATGACACTTATGCTCACCAAGTGTACATGCCATTTTAAAAACTAAATATAAAAATATTATTACTATTTAATATAACAGTTTCTATTTTAATATATTTAGAATCCAATTGATATGTGATCGCGACGAAAATGTTTATATTAGAGAAATCATTCATTCATTTATTTTCGGCTTAGTCCCTTTATTATTCTGAAGTTGCCATAGCGAAATGAACTTATCCAGCATATGTTTGACGTAGCGGATGCTCTTCCAGCTGCAACCCATCACTGGAAATAATCCATACACACTTATTCACACACACACACACACTATGGACAATTTTAGCTTACCCAATTCACCTATAGCGCATGTCTTTGGACCGAGGGGGAAACCGGAACACCCAGAGGAAACCCACGTGAACACAGGGAGAACAAGCAAACTCCACACACAAATGCGAACTGGCCCAGCAGAGGCTCGAATCAGCAACCTTCTTGCTGTAAGGGGATCGTGCTACCCACTGCACCACTGTAACACTGTTATACTAGAGAATTATTTTGTATAGTGTGTTCATAATCTGACAGAAGCCAAACCTCTAGAATAGACTTTTGAAAACGATGATGCATGGTCATGTGACCAAATCAGCTAAAGCGGTGGACGGCATTGGACGGCAGCTGTTATGGCTGATCTCTGCTTGAACAACATTTTTAAAGAGTAATTTCAGTTTGAACATCCTCCAGATTGCTTTTTTCTCAGTGATGTTGTTTTGGCACATATCCTAGTCTAGATTCTCGCTTGCTTTGGCAACTTTACACTCTGTGTTACTCACAGCAACAACTCCAACTTACTGTCAGCCCATTTAAAAAAATACATGTTGCTTTTCCTCAACATATTGCCACGATGTTTTAAAAGTCACGTGAATGATTTGAAATGTGCAGCTTTACTATGTTTGATGTAATCTCAACATGAAGAGAAGGGTCAACAGTGTAGCTCCTCCCCTTTTTAAAAAAACAGCCAATAGCATTTCATTTTATCACTGCTCTGCCAGTGAAAGTGGTTGAGCTCAAGCGCATGAAATCTGAAGCATCTTGAAGGGGCGGGGCATGTCAGATACTAGGAAGCCTTTGATTGGTCACGATTTGATGAAAAACTGAAGTATGCGGTGACGTCAAAAACAGTTGATCTATTTAGGCGAAAGTGGCAAACCACAAACATGTAAAACACTTTACATGTTTATATCGGTTTTATATCTCCTAAATGCAAATTTTGTCATTGTTATGGTGCGCACTAGTTTATAAATAACCTAAAAACTCACAATACTGATACTAACATCTAAAAAACCTTAATTTAGGACCTTTAATTTAAGACTTTTAAATTGTTGTAAAGTAAATAAGAGGCACACTCTTTTCCTCTCCCTATGCAACAGACACTTTCTGAAAAACACTATATTTGTGGAGAAGCTTGTGTAGTTCTGAGTATACTTTGCAAGGCTGAGTGGGCTTGACAAACCACCCATTAGAGAAACACACTGTTCCTCTCCATATGCACCAGACACTTTCTTTAAAACATGCATGTATATGCAAGTGTTTGTGTGTTTATGTATGCATGTGTTAGGCATGGGACGATAATCGTTTTCAAGGTATACTGTGGTTTGGAAAAGTCAAGGTTTTAAAACTGTCAATATTTTCTGCTATACTGTTCCCAAGGTATGTGTACGATTTTTTATTTACATTTTTTTAGGACAACAGTATCTCCAGCAGAAAAAATATCCAAAGATGCCGTTTTAAATTATAAAGAAATCTGTGTGAAACTAATGAAGACAGCAGATGTTTGCTTGACATGTTTACTGCTCCAAAATATTTTAAATGTTTCTCAAAATAAAATAGATTGTGTTCAAAAGGGAAAACGTTTTAGGTTTTTACGCAGACATTTAAAAAGAATATATTTTAGAGCAGTAAATCACAATACAGCGAAACCGTGATATTTTTCGTTATCATACTATCAGAATCTTATACCGACCCATGCCTAGCATGTGTGTGAGTATATATGTACAAAAAAAGACTTGTCATAACATCTATGTATTGTTGTCTTTGGTGATTTGAAGGGCTCTTTTATCCTCATTTGGAAGCTGTTTTGGATAAAAGCACATCTCACAGATGGCTAAACCGGCTTAGAACATGAAAAATTTGCATACAACAATACACCGCAGTGAACGAAAATGGGCTTCTACTCCTGAATTTGTAATCGTCACTGCGGCAGAATGAATAAGGTGCGTGGATATGTGCAGAAAAACAAAGTTGAAGTCAAATTTGTTGGCACTCCTGTGAAAATCTTTTTCATATATTTCCCAAGAACAGTTTAACAGAGATTTTTACCACTTTACGCATAAAAGTTTTAATAACTCATTTATAATCATTTATTTTGTCAGAGGGCGACACAGTGGCTTAGTGGTTAGCACTGTCGCCTCACAGCAAGAAGGTCGCTGGTTCAAGTCCCGGCTGGGTCAGTTGGCATTTCTTTGTGGAGGTTGCATATTCTAACTGTGTTTGCATGGGTTTCATCCGGGTGCTCCGGTCTGCCCCACAGTCCGAAGACATGCACTATAGGTCAATTGAATAAACAAAATTGGCCTTGGTGTATGTGTGTAAATGCGAGAGTATATGAGTTTCCCAGTACTGGGTTGCAGCTGGAAGGGCATCCGCTGCATAAAACATATGCTGGAATAGTTGGCGATTCAGTCCACTCTGGCGACCCCAGATGAATAAAGGGACTAAGCCGAAGCAAAATGAATGAATGAATATTTTTGTAAGTTCATAATATTTTACCAGTTGTGTCTCAAAACACTAGCATTCAGCCTAAAGTGCCATTTAAAGGCTTAACTGGGTTAATTAGTCTAAATAGGCATGTCATTAGACAACAGTGGTTTGCTTTGTAGCCAAAAAGAAAGAGAGGGGCTAATAATATTTAATATAAAAATGCTTCAATTTTTTTAAACTGCTGATGTTTCAGTCAAATTAAAAGAAATATGACTTTCTCCAGAAGAAAAAAAAAGACAAATACTGTTAAAATGTCCTTGGTCTTTTAAACATCTGATGAAAATTTCTTAAGAGGGTTAATAAATTTGCCTTCAGCTGTATAAAACATAACATAATGCTCACCATATCATGGCAGGACTCCACGTCCTTGCCGATGCCGTGGCTGATGAGAGGAGGCTGAGAGGAGCAGTTGATCAGAGACACAAACTCGTTCTTGTTATTTTTGGGAAAGTCTTTATATTCAACCTGTACAAAAAAAATTAATAAATCAGATCAAATCAAAACATGCTGGATTGATGTGTGCATTTGCTGACATATTCAGCACCTGTAAGCCTTGTACAGTGGCCAGGTAGCTGAGCTGTTCGGATGGCCTGGTTAGGGGTCCGTGGGGTCTGTGTGCCAGGCTGTTGTTGGTCTTCAGTATTCCCTCGGCTGTCGGGGAAGTGCCAGCGTACAGCAGCTCATTGGCAATCATGGCCGTCACTGTGGCCTTGGCAGGGTTTGGGGCAGCTGTGCGACCGTAGTCTTTGGCATGGGGACCCTGGTTGGCACCCACCGCCTGTGCTACCTCAGGCACCATGGGTAAAATGCCAGCCGGAAGCTGCTGATGGCTGAGGAAGGGAAGTCGGAAATCCTCCTCCTTACCGACCACTTTAAGGAAGATGAGAGCTGGTCACAAGCAGGAAATCTTCACCAAAACATTATGTAGATATGATGGTAAGAATAAAAATGGCTACAAAACACATACCAAGACCAGCTTTCTCCATAGATCCCGGCTCAAAAAAGGTCACTTTTCGTCCATCTCCAAGTTTCTTAGAAGGTGGCTTTACAAAGATAAAAAATATTAACTATTTGTACTAACACTTAAAGGGACAGTTCACCCAAAAATGTAATGAAATGTTATGTATTTTTTATTTAATGTCATGTCAGCAACCAAGGCTATTTTCATGGCAAGAAACATTTCAATAATAAATATACAATTAAAAACAACAAACTAATGAATACATTAGTTAAGATTTTTAATGTTAATACATGATACAAATTCTAAGATTTTCCCTGGTGTCACTTTATTAAAAATGTTCATTTCATAAAAAAGCCTTTTGGAATCATTATAAGCAGGACAGTCCAGTAAAATGAGTTTTACAGTAAGTGGAATTGTGCAGTACAAACATTAACGCTTATAGCGCTTATACAATGTAGATTGTGTCAAAGCAGCTTCACATTTAAGATTATAATAAATTAAAACAGTGTCAGTTCGATTTTCAGAGTTTCAGATCAGTTCAGTTCAGTTTAGCTCAGTTCAGTGTGGTTTAATAATCACTACTGAGAGTCCAAACACTGAAGAGCAATTCCATCGATACGCAGCTCTACAGATCCCGAACCATGCAAGCCAGTGGCGATAGCCGCGAGGAAAAAACTTCACCAATTGGCGAAAGTGAAGAATTTAAAAAACCTTGAGAGAAACCAGGCTCAGTTGGAGCTGCAGTCTAGGCGCCAGAAGCTGGAGAACGCTGGACCTCAGCGAAGACTCGTCTGTCCTTGGAGCGTCACAGGAATTTTTAAGCAAAAAAGCATGTTGTAATCTTATATGTCCAATACGACATCTGAATAAAAATCTATTGATCAAATCTAGTCTTCAAGGCTGCATTTACACTGCAAGGTTCAAGTGACTCAATTCAGATTTTTTTTTCTCCCATGTGGCACAGATCGGATGTGGCCCATGTATGTGTTAGCAGAAAAAAATAAAAAATAAAAATCACATGGATTCCAATACACTCAAATCAGATTCAGGTCTTGTTCATGTGTGGAAATCTATCTGATACGAATCGGATCTGTGCCCTCGTGTCTGCAGTGTAAGCAGGTAGTTCGGATTGTCACCTGTCAATGAGAGTCGCTCATCATAAAAAACTGTAGCAAATGAAGTCAACTCTGACACTTTCATTTCAGAACAGACTTTTAGAACAGAGTCGGAAACCTTAAATCTTATACACGAGAACTAAAAAAGCTTTTATATTGTCATGTAGCACAAGTATTCAAGAATGTTAACGAGAAAAGGAGAAAAAGAGAGCGGAATATCCGGCACGTAACCAATAAACGCCATGGACATTACATTAAAATGCATACTAGTTTTAAAAGGCCTAGATTAAAAGAAGATGGCCAAATGAGACATTTTCTGTCATAAACTATAGGAAAACAATGTGTCAAAAAGAATAAAAAAAAATTATTAAACCCTGCAAACAGACTAAATACAGGAACAGAGTAAAGAGCTTATTTATTATCAGCTGTCAGTCAGCACCCGCTCTTTATGTCCCGGTCATTGTGTGTTTTCCGTGTGCTGTGTAAATGCAGAAAATCGGATACGAGTCACTTTTAAAAGATGATGTAAGCTGGTCAAAAAAAAATAAAAAATTAGATACAGTCACAAAATCGGAATTGACCATCAAGATCTGCAGTGTAAATGCAGCCAAAATGTCTTAAAAAGGAGTAAAAAACAGACATATTTGGAAATTTTCTTTGCGAAGGGGAAAAGGCCCAGTGAAAGACCCACAAACTGCCAAGGAATAGATCCGCAACCCATTTGTCAACAAAAGAGGTGAATCCACCATTCCATCTTCAGAATGCTGTGAGCACACCGTGAGTCACGTGATAGGATTTGACCAATCAGCTTCATATTTTGTATGAAATACAGATATTTGATGGTCACCTAGCAACCACTAGTTACATTACTCTTGTAACTAGTAATGTTACAATTACTTTTGCACTCCTTTTCCTTACCTGGGTAAGGTTTGATCTCTTTCAGAAATTGCAGGTGTTTTCCCATTTTTTATAGAGGAGCTCTGCATCTAACAACCACCTATATAACCAACACCTTTATTTTCCTTTAAAAATGTAGGGTGATATTATATTCTGAGAACTTTCTGACTCCAGAACTATACATGCTGTAACTCAAATATTATGACTTATTTTTAAAAGTAATGCGTTACTTGTTACAGAAAAGCAATATTATTATGTAACGTGCATTACTTATAATGTGTTACCCCTAACACTGATAATTTCTGACCAGTATTGTGAAATGAAATAGCAACATTTTTATATTTAGTAAAAATAAAACAACTAATCTAACAAAATAAATAAATAGCTAACATTTAAACACAATAACCATTAATATGTAAAGTAGAAATGTTAAAAATACATTTAACATTTGGTGAAATTTATATATGTGTTTGCTTCTCACGTTTCGGTTACTACTGCACACCTTATGGCCCGTTTCCACTAAGTGGTACAGTACAGTATGGTACGTGTCACCTTTATCAGGCTTCAAACGAAGTCATTCTCACTCGAGGAAATGTCAAAGTAAAGCTGTACGGGTCGTTCACATATCATATGAGAAGCACTTCTCACAAAACACATGCTTAATACACATAAATACTTGTGTATAAATGTTCATCACTAACCTTTCTATAAACATGACTTGATTATAACTGCAGATCAATGATGTTAAATAGCCTACTGTAAAGTCTGCAATTATATGAAATGAATAAATAAATGCAGCATATATGAACACATACAGACCTTTACTAAACCTCTCATCTGTGTCTTTAATTTTCACCAGCACATGTAACTTCTGTTAGAAAGTAATTCCGTCATTTCGTGTTCATAATAATCCACAAGGTGATGATAATAGTTAAACGTGGCAGTTTATTCATGTTTTAGGATGCAGAAAGAATCGTGTGTCCGTTTCTGAAAGGATCAGGTCAGAAGCACTTCAATAACGCACACGTTATTATCATCAGCTCAAGAAGTTCGTTATTTCAAATATAGATGCCCAGCGAGCTCTCTGGAGAAAGTGAAACCGCTCGCACTTTTACACAGGCTTGTTAAACAACAACAGGACACGGCAGATTTTGTTCTTCTTGGCTTTGTGGCTGTTCATCAAGACGAGGACATGGTTTGTTTGAGCTTTGGTTGACCATGGCTTGTTATTATATGTATATATTATAACGGTGTAATATCTTGGCTGTGTTTTTAAAAATGGCTCTTCACTTGTTTTCATTCTACTGCTTGTCCACGAGTAAGTGGCATTTGTCTGTAAACCAATAGCATTCAGCTGTGTGTCTAGTCTACCCTTTTGTCGTGCTAGGTACCCTTTGCAAAGGGTACCCAAAAAAAGGTAAGGTGCACTTTTTGGTACTCTTTGACAGTGCAAATGGCCATAAAAGCGTACCAAACCGTACCATACCACTCAGTGGAAACGGGCCATTAAAAATTCTTGGAAGAGGGAATCAGGAATTTATGTCTCGTCCTCTACTTGGGAGGAGGGATTGAGTCGTATTCACTCTTGCTCTATAAATGTAAGACTACAGCTCATACAATTTAAAGTGATGCATAGATTACACTATACTAAAGCCAAACTTAATAAGCTGTATCCCTCTATCTCTACTTTGTGTGATAGATGCAAAGGCGCAGTCGGGAACTATAGCATATAATCTGGTCCTGTACAGAAGTATCTGGATTTTAGAAAAATGTATCTTCGGACTTCTCAGACTTTTGAAATGGACAATAAAATAATGTGGCATTAGCAATGTTTGGATGTTCAGACCAGGCTTTAACTTGGCCTAAACATCAACAACTCTCCTTTATGTTTGGCATGGTGCTGGCCAAGAGAGTGATTCTGACGGAGTAGAAATCCACGACACCTCCAAGTTTTTTTTAAATGATTAGACGAATTAATTTTAGCCCTCAAGCTGGAAAGGTTACGTTTCTCTAGATTTGGCAAACAGAAGATGTATGATAAAATATGGGGCCCCATCCTTAGATGTATATGTTAATAATGTCTCTGTAATATTTTTTTACATGTCATTCTATTTTGTTTCTTATTCCATTAGTCTGGCTGATTTTTTTTTATGGTGCTGTATAATTGCTGTATTGTTAGCTAGTGTTTTGGATCATGTTCTAGTTGGTATCATGTAATAACACTGAGATAATTTTGTTAACATACATACATTATGCACACTATTGGGTGTTATGTTTTCAGAAAAACTTCTAAAGTAAAAAAAATAAAAATATATAAATATACATTGTGTCAGGCAGGCAGTCCATTGTGGCCCTGGATCCAAGATAAAAACTCCTCAGAGCAAAATAAACACTGTTATTAAGCAGACACTCACTTTCTCATCGGTTTTCAGTGCCGGTTTGGGAGGTTGTGGCTGAGGCACTTTGAAGCCCAGAAGTTCCAGCATTTTCTCCGCTGCATTTCGCTTGGCTACTTTTTTACTAGGTCCCATTCCCTCCGCATTCTGACCCGCAATTGACACCTGAGCGAGAGGAAAAACAGAGAGCAGCACAGGGAGGCATAACTCTTCCAGGAACATTTCTGACAATAAGCAATTTTGCAGCATGTAGTAGACAATGACAGCCAGAAGAAGAACATGGCCTTCGTACACAAAATGTGCAGTGAAATACTGTAAATGTGCTGAGTCAGAGAGTGATGGAGTACCTGCATGACAAACTCTCTGCGTCGAGGCAGTCCTCGCTCCGTTACTAAAGTGTACTCGGGCTCTTTTTCTTTCTTGGCCTGCTGGATCTGAGCCAGTCTGCTGATGGGGTTCATGCCCTGACCGTACTCTGGACTGGTCTGCAGCTGAGAGAGAGAGATTGTCATTAATAAAGAACATTATTTCTATTTATTTCCAGATAAATTCAGTGCATTTTGATATTGGGCAATAAACAAAAGGCAAACTCGTTAAATCAGAATTTAATCAATCCTGATCCTCGCACCCCCTACATTTAGCATGATTCTCTTTTTACATTGGACTTTGTTTTAATTCAACAACAAGTGCCCTGCAAAGGGGACTTTGCAAGAAGTATGATTCATTCAAATGGCATTTTAGTGTGTGATATGTGAATTTATATTGTTTTTAATTATGGAGGTAGAGTTAAAGTCAGAATTATTAGCCCACCTCTATATTTTTGTCCTCGATTTCTGTTTAACGGAAAGAAGTTTTTTTTTAAACATAATAGTTTTAATAACTAATCTTTAATAACTGATTTATTTTATCTTTGCCATGATGACAGTAAATAATATTTTATTAGATATTTTTAAAAATACTAGCATTCAGCTTAAAAGTGCAATTTAAAGGCTTAATTAGGTTAGCTAGGCAGGTTAGGGTAATTAGGCAAGTTATTTTATGACAATGGTTTGTTCTGTAGACAATCGAAAAAAATATTGCTTAAGGGGACTAATAATACTGACCTTAAAACGGTTTTATACCAGCCAAAAAAAAAAGAAGAAAAAAAAATAGAAGAAAATATATTACAGGCAATGCTGTGAAAAATTTATTTGGCAAACAACAGGAGAGCTAGCATTCCATGAATGAACATTCTGAAGTGAAATAAAGGCTTCTAGTGCTCAGGTAGAGAGCAATGAAGGAAACGGGGCTAGGGAAGAATGACACATCCCTACGCAGTGCACAGTCAAAACACAGTTCAATTATAGAGCTCTATCTAAATCTGCTGTAATAAATAA
>CAIGQZ010007154.1:19409156-19451099 GCA_903798205.1 Danio tinwini | reverse complement strand
ATCATGTGCAAAGATGTAAATGGTTTCAGAGTTTTATACCCAGTCATCCTCAACTGAATCATGTTTTTACCTTAATAATGGACTTGCTTTTCTTCTTAATGCGTAATGGTATTTTGTCAGTGGCAGGAAGTTGAGGCAGTCTGCGCAGCTCCTCCAGGACAGCGATGGCAGCTTGTTTCTTTGCAATCTTCTTGCTTTTACCTTCACCCTCCCCTGCAAACTCACCCACCGCTACCCTTACCACAAAACTCTTCATGTGAGGAGCCCCTGCCTCTTTTAGCACCTGTCAACAATGACAAAACTCACTTTGCATGCTTTATATTTATGATTTAAATATATAATGTGTAAAATTTACTTTTGAAAAAACTTTTGAAAAGATGATTCATTTAGAATTAGCTATGTCTAAGTGAATCTGTGAATCAAATGATTGATTCAAATAACAGATTCCAATAACAAACTCAAAAATTTAAATTTGAATTAAAATTTAATTCAAAATTTAACAGCAGTGTTGCTCTGAGATGCACAAATGATCCGCTTTGCATTTGTGACAACTTTTGGGACAACAGTGAATAAATTTAGTAAAGTTGCTTTAGCAATGTAAATTTACCAATATACATTTTTAATTAGGTGAAACCAAAAAAGCCTGCTACAACAATTTAAAATATTCAATTGGGCCAATAACATGATTGGGCAGACTTAATGGTTTTTCAATTGGCTCAACACATTATTCCTCATTGAGCCAATGTTAACAGGCTGTTGCTACAATAGAAAAAAATCTGTTTGTCGAATTTCATTTGGGCCCAGTGTTGGGGGTAATGCATTACTAAGTAACGTGACACATAATACATTATAATTACATAATAATAAAATACATAATAATGTACATAATAATATTACTTTTCTAAGTAACAGTCAGTGTGTTGTTAATTGCAGAGCTCCTCTAAGTAAAAAAGAAAAGAAAAAAAATAACAAGTTCAGAAAGAGATCTTGTCTCAGCCATGTATTAAAAAATAATGCAAAAAGTAATGTAATGCATTACTTACTGTAAAAAGTAACTAGTTACTTTTTTGGGGGAGTAGCTCAATATTGTGTTGCATTACTCTCAAAAATAACTATCCCCAACACTGTTTGAGCCAACTGAAAAAATGTAGATGTGACCAGTCAGTAGAAAATTTTGTTTGGGCTGTAATTTTTTTTACAGTGTGAGAAAAATGCTCTAGAAAAAAATATTGTTTTCCATTTGAGTGTACATGATCAATTTATTTTCTCTAAAATGGAACAGAACTAAACCTGGAGACTTTGTCACAAGATAATTCAGATGTCACAAAGCCTATTTAGGCCTTAACAAATTTTTAAGCAAATGTATACTTGCTGCACTTTTTCTTTGAACAAAAGTGTGTGTGTGTACAAAAGTGTACACGTGTGTGCACACATACACACACAGATAATGAGGAAAATGGGACTCCTGCTTGTGTAATTTAGCTTAACTACATCATTTTGTACAACTATAAAAAAAACAATAAATATATAGACAATACATGTTGCACTCCTATTATTTGTAGCTTATCCATGATAGGCTCATACCTCGAAATCCACAGGCATGTTGCGCTTCAATGCAATCTCAAACACTTGGCTAATCTCTGATTTGTTTAGATTTTCTTGTACTGGCTCATCCGTCATCTACAAGGTAAACACAACATGTATGTTAAGTCAAAATTGAACAAAATGGAGAAGATAAATGCTTTTTCCATGTATACGATTCTGTATTATCAAGGAATAACTGAAGAAAAGTTGCACAGTTTCAGAATTGCTGAGAAAATACAGATACAACACATTGGTGTATAAGTTGGATTTGATCATTTCATTCAAAAAATAAAGTCGGCAACAAATGATTAAAATAAATTTGAATTCCTCTCACTCGACAACTAAATCAGTTTAACAGTATTCTTAACATACAAATGAATAAAAACTGCAAGTATACACATAAATTACACTAATAATTGCTGGGTTCCACAAAATTCCTTCATGTTTTTCCAACACAAATAGATCAAGTTAAAACTTTTAAAAGGTTTTACAAAAGTGGATTAAACATAAAACAATTAAGTTGTTATAAAAAAAATGTCAAGAATTGTGTTGTTTCAGCTCAGTTTAACTAAGTAGTTTGAACAAGCAGCAGAAATCATCTTTTTGAGTATACACTGGTATCTAAACTTCAAGTCTAAAATTAAGTAAAACTGAAAGAAACACACATAAAACGCATATGACAAACACTCACTTTGAAAGAGTGTATGTAATATGCTTTTTACTCACTTTTTTTTCTCAAATGCTCATTTGGCACCAATCAAAATGTGTCTGCTTTGGACACACTTTGCCTGCTTGACTTTAAATGTATTACTTCTAATTCACTTTGTAATACATTTCAGCATAAAAACCGCATTACTTTTATTTTGGAAACCACCTTAGGTTAGATTCAATATTACAGAGCTTGGGTCTGATTTATATAATTTGCATATAAACTAGAAACCCTCCTAAAAGTGAACGTACAACAGAATAGTTTTGTCATTTTGTATTTTTGTATGATTAAAAGTGGTTCAGTTTAGTCAATATTTAAGTTAAATATAAGTTTACTTAGAATGCACGGTGGCTCAGTGGTCATCTCACACTATTAACGTTGCTGGTTTGAGTCCCGGCTGGGTCAGTTGGCATTTCTGTGTGGAGTTTGCTTGCTCTCACAGTGAATTGGATGAACTAAATTGGCTGTAGTGTATCAGTGTGTGTGTGTGTGAATAGGAGTGCATGGGGTGTTTCCCAGTACTGGGTTGCATCCAGAAGGGCATCCAGTGCGTAAAACATATGGTGGAATAGTTGGTGGTTCATTCCTCTGTGGCGACCCCTGATAAATTAATGAATAAATTATTTTTTTGTATGCACATTTTTTTCCACCCCTATTTTTGATGTGTGCGCCATGGTAATAATTGAGACCCCAGCTCTTTTTGTAGAATAATCCATTAATAACATGTTATGAACATGACCTGTCTCACCTCTGTTATTTGCTGCAATATTGGCTCTTTCTGCAGGTATTTGATAGCTTTGGCTGCAGCGTCATGTTTGGCGGCCTGACGTGTGCGGCCCTTGCCATGAAACTGTTGACCACCGATTGACAGCTCCATATGATACAGTACTGGCCCCACAGGAGGAAATGGGTAGTAATAACTGCTCAAAAAGAAAGACAGGTATGTACATCAATCCTACTGAGTTTGTGCTAAGAGATTATTCACTGGCTATCACACCAGGCAAAATTATGTTATGCATTTAGGAAAACTGAATAGACTGGAATAGAAAGTACATACTGCTGCATGGAGCGTGCATACGGGCTTGGTGCTCTGATGTTGTAGTTAAATGCTGGTCTCATCCCCTGGTAGGCATCTATAGGTTTATAGATGGGCTTTTTGCCCAACTTCATACAAAGTGCATTAAGCTCCACAGTGTGGGTTACATTATCTGCATGAGAGAGAGAAACATGTCAAAGAGCTGCTTGCTCATTTATGAGGTTCAAACTATTACAGTAATGTTAGAAAATAGCATTACAATTTGTAGATAATTAAAATTGACATATAAACTAATACAATTCATAAATCTTTCTAATGTGGTGACTTGGTGATCAAGAAACTGTATTAATCACTTAACAAGTTAAAGGTTTAAAAGCATTTCTTTAAAACAAATAACTTATTAGCATTATAAATGTATTTACTGTAATATCTGTTCAAATTTGTTAAGCATTAATTTAATCTCTTTAAAAAATTTAACAAATCACATTTTATTTTACAATGGGTTTTTTTTGTGATAGCAAAGCTGAATTTTCAGAATCCACCATTATGATCACTTCTAATATGCTGATCTGGTGCTCAAGAAAACAGAGAGAAAATGTTATTACAAAGTTATTACAAAAATTGGTTATTATTATTTGTACCAATAATAAAATTGTTGCTTACTATGTTTTATTATTTAATCGTAGGGCGTACTCTTACTAGGTACAGTTGCCTTGAACTGTGCCGAAGCGCACTTGTCCCCCCTCTCCCCCACACTGCATTACCTTCCGAGCCAGAACACGCTTCCGCATCAAAGATGCGACTGTTCGGTTTAACAGGAAGTGCTCTCACTCAGCACTGTGAACATTGCTTTAGTTATATCGTTTTATATTATGTTTAGTTGTTTGGGATGCAGTGACGAGATAAAATATTTTGCAGAACAAATCCACAACTTTTGATGCTCATAAATTATGATAAAAGTCATTTTGCTGAAGGTGTAGTTGATGTGCAGCGAGGGGTTTGCATCTTTAATAAATTGCCAGTTCGCATTCATTGAAAAGTAAGAATGATTAATAAGTCCCTTAAAAGTGATGTTGTGTCTTCAGATTCGGGCTCAGGCACGCTTTGCACTCACACTACAAGCGTACCGCGCCAAAGCCCAACCAACCGTGCTCTGGCACACCTCTTCCAACCAGGCCAGGGCCGGCCAACTGAACTGCGTCTGGGCCTGATTCGGAGCACTCACATTTGTAAAACGAACCAGGAAACGCGTCTGGGCACGATTAGGATAGCATAGTGTGAGTGCACACCTACTCTCCTCAAAGTTTTGATGGATATCACAAATATACGATACACTGGTTTTTTAAAGATGCATTCAATGTTAAAATAAATAAAATTATCATGAATGATATTCGTTTTGGAAATCACAAAGGAATACATTGCCTAAAAACCCTAATTCCTGTATCAAAAACTCACTATTTATAATAGTAGTTCATGCTACTTTAAATGTGATGCCTCTAAAGCAGATCCTGTAGTAAAGTAGTAAATCCTGCTTTAAAGGTCCCATGAAATTAAAATAAAGTTTTTTAGATGTTAGTATCAGTATTGTTACTTTTTAAGATATCTATAATCTAGTGCGCACCAAAATTTGCGTTTAGATGATATAAAACCGATATAAACATGTAAAGCTTGTAATTTGTCAATTCTACCTTAATATATCAACGGTTTTATTCATGTCACCTCATACTTCCGTTTTTTTCATCAAATCATGCCTAATCAAATGCTCTCTAGTATCTGACATGCCCCGCCCTCTTCTTTTCATGTTTTTTATTTGATGCACTTCAGCTTAACCTCTCTCATTAGCTACGTTTCCATCCACCTATTTCTATGTGCATTTTGGATATGCGCATAAAAAAAAATTATTGATGGAAACGCCAAGATGCGCATGAGCAATTCCAGCATTATGGATGTGACATTTGCAGTAAAAACTTATAACATAATTTCACATAAAAAGTATATATTAACATTATGTTAAAACATTGGTTTCCAGAACAACTGACCACAGAGTTGTGGGAGCAGAAAATATCAATCTGTAAACATGTTTTGTAAATAAGGGAAATAAAACATGTGTTATGGATGTGACCAAAAAAGTTTGCGAGATTACAGTACACAACATACTTTGTAAGAATTCTGTAAATTAAACTGCACAACCCAAAAAAATAATGATAATCAAAAGGATAAGGGTTGGCTCTCTATAAAACAAACATGATTGATTTTATTTAATATTTTTGCATTTATAAGGAAAAAATATGGATGTGACGTCTCTCTCTGTTATGGATGTGACAGATGTGAAACTACCACTTGTGTGAATTAAGTCAATCAAATATAATAGTTTGAAAACATTGACAGATACATTGTTGAGCATTTCTAAAGTACTTTAAAATACTTGCATACATAAATAAACTTAGAAACGGTTTCCGTATTTTGGTGAAAACAAATTTTTTTCTTCATGGCAAGGTTGACATTTGCATGGAATTGCTCACATACATTTTAAAAATGCGCATAAAAAACATGCACATAACTGAGTAAAATAAACTTATTCTATAAGAAAAGATGCTGAAAAACTGCAATAAAAAATTGTTTTATGGAACAAAATTCCAGTATGTGCATTAAAAAAGTCATGTGATTTTGTTATAAGACATCCTGTGATGATAAAAATGTGTGTAAATGGACAAACCAGCAGGCTGAGCATATTGTAAAACATCTGAAATGTTGTTTTGGTCATTCTAAAACGCCTTAACCATCAGTATTAGTGTTATTATATTATTAATAACCTCTAGAATCAAGAGCATCTGTGCTCTGCATCTGACACCTTCAAACGCCACCGCGCATTCACTGCGTGTCAGGATTGTCTTCTGATGCGCATGTCATTTATTAAATGAAGAAAAGATTTATGCAGCTTCTCCTACTGCAGCAAATTCCGTTTTTACTGTTAATATTTTTGGCGCCAGTTAATCAGGAAGTGTCGATTTTATTTGCTTTGACTTGTAGGATGGAAATGCTGCTTTTATTGCACGTCTTTTATGCGGAAAATCCAGTTTTGCGCATAAAGTTAATTTGCATTTTGGGATGGAAACATAGCTAATGGCAGAGTGATGATAAAACAAAACGCTATTGGCTGTTTTTTTAAGAGGAGCCACACTACGTCCCACCCTCTCTTCATGTTTCAGATTACATCAAACATCAAATAAAAATGCACATTTCAAAGCACTTCATAAGACCTTTAACTTTTAAATAGCGTTTTTTTTCTTCCTTAGAATTTAACAATATAAAGATGAGAATTTTTCACTTAATTTGATAAAATGTAATAATTAGACGTACACTCTGAGCCCTTGTAGATCCCACCTGGGCTCTTACCGGGGTGACGGGGGCTTCTGTGACTGGGTTTAGGGAGAGTTGTTTGGGCGAGAGCACTTGATGCTGCCGAGTGCTGCGCTTTTTTAATACTGGTCCCCTCTGCGTCCCAATGCTGATCCCCCAGAGTCAAGCGCACTGAGAAAATCTGGCCAATACACACCGAAACAACACACAGAAAGTATTAACCGGTGAGATGGGATGGTTTAGTGTGATTGTGTCTATAGTAAAGTGTCGGGTCTTACCTTGGAGTGGGCTGGTCCTTGTTCACTGAGTAGCTTGTATTCAGGTTGGATCTTGTTGTAACGGGCTAACTCATTCACTAAACACATTGGGGTCTTCTCTTTAGGGTTTGCCATGTTAGATACTGAAATACAACATTACAGCACAAATGAAATCGATATGATTTTGTTAGCTCACATTGCTAGTTGTGTTGAACAATTCATCTGCGCATGTCATTAAGAAAAAAAGTTTGCCCTTGTAATCTAAAATTGAAATCTAAAAATCTGTCTTTTTAGTTAAATAGTCAGATTACGTATGTCTTGGGTGTTCAACTGTCAGTTTTGACAACAAACAGAAATGGTGAGGAGGAGGTGTCTGTTAGGTTGTAATCAAAGATATTTACATTAGATGTCATGTACTCTATTGTTGTAATGTAATGTAATGTGTATTTATATAGCGCATTTATTGTGTATGGCCATATACCTAATTCACTTCACAATCATGAGGGGGGTCTCTCCACACCACCACTAGTGTGCAGCATCCACTTGGCAGCCAAAGGACAACGGCGCCAGTCCGCTTACCACACACCAGCTTTAGGTGGAGTGAAGAGACAGTGATAGAGCCAATTTGGTGGATGGGGATGATTAGGAGGCCATGATGGGAAAGTGCCAATTGAGATACTTTGTCCAGTACACCGTTGTTTCACCCCTACTCTTTATGAGAAGTGTCATGGAATTTTTAATGACCACAGAGAGTCAGGACCTCGGTTTAACGTCTCATCCGAAAGACGGCACCCACTGACAGTATAGTGTCCCCTTCACTTTTACTGGGGCATTAGGACTTACACAGACCACAGGTTGAGCGCCCCCTGCTGGCCTCTCTAACACCACTTCCAACAGCAACCTAGTTTTTCCCTGTGGTCTTCCATCCAGGTACTGACCAGGCTCAGCCCTGCTTAGCTTCAGTGAGTAACCGGTCTTGGGCTGCAGGGTGATATGGTTGTCTATTTGAAGGAATGTGTCAATAGAGCTGCCATTTTAGTACAGGATAGCGCTCCTTTGAAATGAATGTGGGACCAAGGTGCAGGGGAGAATTGGCCACCCAGAGCCATGTATATATAGACATATATAAATATATCTATGATGGGGAGTTTTCCCGGTGGTCAGTATGCAAATATTTGTTTATATTTCGAACATTATAATTTTACATTACTTCTGCATCGATGGATAAGTAACCGCATGGGCATTTCCGACAAAGAGCATGTATTTGTGTGCATGGAAATTTATTATCTTTCCTGCCTGTAAAATTTGATCTAATCTATATCCTGAAACACAGCCCCTCACCTGCTATCACTTATTCTGACAGAGGGAGTGATACCTTTGTGAATGAATCTGTGATGAAAGATTCGTGTGAACCACTAATATACCTGCGTCTCAATGTGCACGTCCACCTTTCTGATCTAAATAGTTTGTAACATTTGTAATATTCAATAATTTAGGGTGGAAATTTCGCACATTGAGGCGCAGGCATTGTTATGTTATCAGGCACTCTTATAAATTACTTCTAAAACTAGCCGCTACTTCACTCAGCCAACAATAATACAAGTTTCTGGCACCACAGTGTCTTGTCGTCATATTTCATTTACATTGTTTGCTAATTTGCCATTTAAATATTCAACAAAACTAGCATAAGCCTAGAATTTAGTGCAAGTTGGTGCTACTTTGCTTTATGGTCAGTGCAGTAAGTGACTGTATTATCATTAATGTTACTTGTCCAGCACAAAAGTTTGTAACATATAAAATCATAAAAAACAAAATCGTACCTATGAAATATTATGCCTTTATGCTTTGTTTTCTGTTTGCTTATTACTACACCCGTACACATCACAAAAGTCCAGCATCTTCAGATTGTCTTTAGGCTTGGCTAGTGTGGTTGAATGACTTTTGTCCTGGAAGCACTGAACAAATATGGCTGCGGTATTCACACATGCTCAGGGTCAGTATGAGAGATCTAGTGTATATATCTAAGGGTTGTAATAACTCTTCTAAAGCCTATTTCATGAACTTTTCTCTATGAAATGCCTTCTTTACTACATCCATTTAGCTCGAAGTAGAAAAAAACAAGCCATGCCCACTGTTGTATCATTTAATATTCAGTTTCTCTAGAAACTGCAAAAAAACAGTCGCAGTTTCTAGTTCATGTGGACTTTAAAAGTTTAATTCAATAATGGAGCACTGTAACATTTTACTGATTCAAGCATATTTTTAGTTGAGCATAACTAGGATCTAATGATTTAGCTTCCATGTTAGCCAGAGATTGCAAATGCAAAACCCTTTAAAAGTTTGATGTCATTTTTGCTTTTTTATGCTCGCCTTTACTGAATGACATGGTATAATAAAACAGTATTATGTGTAGGGCTGGGCCGATAAACGATATTATATTTAATCGTGCTAAAATTGATGACAATAACAATGATAAGAGCTGGACTTTTTTTGCTCTATAATGATCTAAGAGCCAATCACACAGCAGAAATGTGCAACAATGGGAACCTAAAAGTGTGTTGATATTAAAGATGCACCGAATTTTCGGCCACCGAAAATTTATCGGCTGAAAATGTTATGGCATTTAATGGATCATCTAATTTTTTGTAGCTTCAGTTATTGTTGGGGTACTCTTTTAAATCTGGAAGCATTAACAACTGATATCAAAATTAATATCGTTTATCGTTCAATATGGAAAATAATTATCAATATTGCATTTTTGTCATATCGACCAGCTCTAATTTTGTG
Source organism: Danio tinwini (assembly GCA_903798205.1). Taxonomy (NCBI): domain Eukaryota; kingdom Metazoa; phylum Chordata; class Actinopteri; order Cypriniformes; family Danionidae; genus Danio; species Danio tinwini. The sequence goes on along the minus strand of CAIGQZ010007154.1, from coordinate 19,441,366 downwards.
TAATAATATTAATACTATAATTCATTTATTTGCTCTTTATTTTTACTCAAAATGTTTAAACATGCTTTCAGTATTTTTAAAACATATGTATAGTTTATACCATAACTGTAAGATTTTATTGCCGATATGAAATATATCAGGATAAAAATGTTTTTAAAGATTTAATCTTACACTTTATTTTGGCTAGTTGCCAGGGGGGGAAAATGTTACTACTATATCCGCTTGTTAAGTCATGACGTATCGGTGACATATGGTAAACTGGGTCCAAGCCGCTACTCATTTGAATTAAGAAAATATTAGTTTATGACCACTTTTTAGTCATATCACACATTAAAGTGAATTTTATATAAAATCATGGTGTACACAACAGTCTCTGGACTTGCTGCATTAAAAACCCCAAAACTGTAACAATTTATAAAAAATGTATCACTTTCTGGCCATCGGATATTAGGCATGGATATATACAGTTGAAGTCAGAATTATTAAACCCCCTGAATTATTAGCCCCCCTGTTTATTTTTTCCCCAATTTCTGTTTAACGGAGAGAAGATTTTTTCAACACATTTCTAAACATAATATTTTTAATAACTCATTTCTAATAACTGATTTATTTTATCTTTGTCATGATGACAGTAAATAATATTTGACTAGATATTTTTCAAGACACTTCTATACAGCTTAAAGTGACATTTAAAGGCTTTACTAGGTTAATTAGGTTAACTAGGCAGGATAGGGTAATTAGGCAAGTTATTGTATAACAATGGTTTGTTCTGTAAACTATCGAAAAATATAGCTTAAAGGGGCTAATAATTTAGACTTTTTTATTTTTTATTAAACCTGCTTTTATTCTAGCCGAAATAAAGCAAATTAGACTTTTAGGCACAATAATTATTACTCTGTTCTAACCAATTGTATTGTCCCAATAGCGTAACAACAGCAGAAAGCAGTTTGGGTAACTTAAGTCACTTTACTGGCAATTATTTTTCTCAATATCTTTATTTTTTTGTAAAACTACAACAAAGAGGGGAAAGGTATGTATATATTAACATTTACTTTATCATGTTCAATTCAGTCAGTAATAAAATTTTACTAATGTACATAGTTTCTATGCAAATCTTAATAAGCATATTAGGAAAATCTATTAATGAGATAATATCGAATATTAGCTAAATGATCATATTTGTTACACCACCAGCATAATGTGTAAGCCATGAAGAGGTGTTTGTACAACAAAATTCAGGTGGTATAAAACAGATTATAATCAAACGACCCTTGAATATTAAAAAAATAGAGCTTTAGTAAAAATAAAGCGCTTACAGGCAAATATTTTAATCTTTAAATCAGCCACCGAATTAAAATGCATGTGTGTTATACTTGACCGCACACTTAGAGAAAATAAAAGTAAAACTAATCTGAATGCAGTACTTTAAATGTCGACTAGGTGGTGGGTCAAAACCACAATTGGCTAGACGCGACTACACAACAATGGTTCAAAAATATATGTTTTGGCGGGCCAAATCTTGTTATATTTTTGACGTCAGGTGCGGGCAGGAGGAAAGAGAAGGGCTTTCCGTAAATGACCCGCGGGCCAGCAGTTTCAGACCCCTAATATAGATAATAATATAAAACTATTTATATAAAAATATTTTTATATAAAAGGCATGCAGCAAAATTGCTCAAATTATTCATTCATTCATTTTCTTTTTCAGCTTAGTCCCTTTATTAATCAGGGGTCACCACAGCAGAATGAACCACCAACTTATCCAGCACATGCTTTAGGCACATACACTACGGCCAATTTAGATTATTCAATTCACCTGTACCACATGTCTTTGGAGTGTGGGGGAAACCCATGCCAACACGGGGTGAATATGCAAACTCCACAAAGAAATGCCAACTGATCCGGCAAACTCCACAAATGCCAACTGACCCAGCCAGGGCTTGAACCAGCGACCTTCTTGCTATGAGGCGATTTGCTACCCACTACACCATGCTGCCCTTGCTCAAATTAACTAACTAAAAATTAAAACAAATAAATAAAATTGAAATGAACACATAAAAAGCATATTTTATTAATAAACTGCTTAACAATTGCTAAAATAGCACTGTCACTCACCTGTAGGGTTGCAGAAGGGTGTGGCTGAGGCAGAGGGCAGGGCGGAGTTTCGCAGTGGGTGACTAGCACTCTCTGAGGGTAAGGGGGCTGTCCCACAGGGAATGCTAAACCCGGGTTGTGGCGGGGCCAGCTGTAAAGGGGTGGTGCTGGGTGCAGGGTTGCCAGGCGCTTGGAACTGAAGCTGTGACATTCTGATTGGCTTGTGGAGATGTGGGTTAATTGAATTACCAGCTATAAACTTTGCAGTCGAGAAAGAAGCGAATATGACAAAGAGAGTTGTGTGTGAAAGAGAGAGAATGAAGAGCGTGGGTTTGTATAGTGAAAAACGACTGCAAAGCTCTACCTAGAGAAAGAAAAAAAATGTAAAGTGATCAAGAGTAAAATGAGGTTGTTTAATCCGTTCACAAAAAGATTATTCTACATTTGCACTTACAAAGCAAATTGATTATATTAAGGGTCCCATGAAATTAATAAATTGTTCATTTTTAAGATATCTATAAGCTAGTGCGCACCAAAACAGTGACACAATTTGCGTTTAGAAAATATAAAACTGCTATAAACATGTAACGCTTGTAGCTTTTCATCTCCGCCCAAATGGATCAACTGTTTTATTCACGTCACCTGATACTTCAGTTTCTCATCAAATCGTGACCAATCAAATGCACTCTAGTATCTGACATGCCCCGCCCCCCTTAAGACACTTCACATTTGATGCGCTTGAGCTCAAGCACTCTCACTGGTAGAGCGATAATTAAACAAAACGCTATTGGCATTTTTTTTAAAAAGGGGAGGAGCTACACTGTGTCCCACCCTCTCTTTATGTTTCAGTTGAGATTACGTGAAACATTGAATAAAAATGCACATTTCAAAGCACTTCACGAGACCTTTAATAGAAGATTTGGTGAATGTAGATTGTACATAGAAAGCTTCATTTGGACTTCAATACTCAAACCTAGAACTTTACATTTTTTTAAAGTAATGCAACATAAACCTAATTATGTTAATTTGCAAGAAAATGTAAAATGTGTAATTTTTGAAACTCAAATATATTTTAACATGACTTTAAAAAAGAATAATCAAGTACACATTGCTTCAATCCATTAAATGTTCATCTTTAAACAAAGCTAGAATTATTGAATAGCTATTCTTACTCATACTTACCAAAAATCATTAAATAAAGCCAAACATAGCACAAACTAATTGTAAATTTAGAATTGTGACACTGGACCACAAAACCACTCATATGTTGCACAGGTATATTTCTGACAATAGACAAAAACACATTTTTTGTGTAAAAAAAAAAAATAATAATAAATGAAAGCTTATTTATTTAAACTTTCAGGTAATGTATAAATCTCATTTCCAAAAACTGACACTTATTACTCTTTTTGTGGTCCAGCGTCACAACGTTATGCTCATATTGATAGAAGCCTCAACAATTCATGCATCAAATGTGATACAGTACACTTTCTAGGGTTACTGCAATGATGGCAAATATCAAGACGGAAAATCAACATATTAAAGTAACATGGCAACCAGCTCTTACTGGCTGACAGCTTCTGGAAACCTGATCAACAGCACAAGAGGAAAATACATCGCCTTGCAAAAAAGTTGACAAAATACAAAACACGCATCAACACTGCACACTCAATCAGTGTCATTAAGTTAACCCGATTATTTCGTATATTAGCATTAGCACATGCTGAACATAATGGGTGTTTACAGTATAATGTCGCCTAGTGTATACTTTAGTATGAAATATATACTAGCATAGCTTTAAAAAGCCAAAGCAGAAGCCGGTTAACGTTACGTTGTAAAGGAAAATAAATATCAGCTGTCAGACTCCTCCTCCTACCCCTGCAAAGCAAAGTATAAAAGCCGGCTAAATAAACATACACATGCTATACATTTAACAAGCATGATAAACTAAATTAGTCGCGACAAAATAATAGTACATATGCAGTGTAGTTAAAAAGCATCCATGGCAATATGCGATAAAATCCTCTCAGATCAATATGAATGGCTCGAGCTAACGCACTAGCAGCTCGCGCATCTCAACAACTCCGGCTAAACAAAGCTCACCTCGGTTTTATTTCTCTCCGGCTGTGATTTAATCCATGAGTTAAGATGTTAAAGCGTAGTGTCTGTTCGCTTTCGTTCTTTTTGTAGGGGTTTTAGACTGGTTAAGTAAGAAAATACGGGGAAGAGGTAGAGAGGGTGAGTGTGGACAGGGCAAACACTAAAGAGAATAGCCCGATATTTTCCGCCCCTGCCAGGAAATGACATCATGCCGCCCGTTTGTTAGGTTAAAATTATGAAAACATTGTTTTTAATGATTAACTATAACATTAATCAGCAGTTCTGATATTTAACAACTCATATTTAAAGGAAAACTGTATTCGCTGAGGTAAATTTGTGGTGTGGTTAATAAGCGGGCCTTATGTTACAATGGTGCGGGTAGAGGGGCTTGTAACCCAATCCTCTCACAAACATGTTTTGGACACACTTGACGTGCACTTTTTCCATCGTAAATGCTGTTTATTGGAGTATTTCACACAGTTTTGTCATTTTTAATGCAGCAGTGTTCAATAAGCAACAGTTCTTACACTTTTTTTGTATGTACAGTGTAAAAATAACAAATTGCATTATTAAAATAAGTAGGAGCTCAGCTAGTTTTACCTCCGTATAAAAAAAGGAAAATATCATTATAAAATGCAACTGTGTTTTTTAACAACTCATTTAAAGCATTTTAGCGTGGTCATAGATGGAAAAACTTTGTGAAGACTCGTGATGTTGTACTCATAAACTCAACCTTAATTAAAGTAACAGTCCAAGTGACAGATATCAAATCCATGTAAGTAGTTATAAATTAAAAAAGTGTGCGACTTCTTTCCAGTGCACCATATATATCTAAAGGATGGGAAAAATGTTTATTTTTCTCTTCACACACGCATTTACACACACAACCGATAGATATAATTATTGCTGAAGCACTTTTCTTACAGTACATTAACACTGGATCATATCTTGAGTCATGATGGGAAAGATTTGGTAGGAGAAATGTCTTGCATAAATTAGAGTCCTGAGAGTTTAAGGTAAAAAGTAAAAGTTTAAAGGTTGTACGCCTGTCGAATGTTGAGCGTGTCTTTCATCATCAGGTCTCTGAGTCTCCATAAAGCATCGGCCATCGTGGTGTGAGCACCTTTGCTTTTCAGCCAGTGAGTAGGGAGATGACTCTCCTGTTCCCTACTAAGCCGGCAGTCTTTTCTCTGTGCTGAAGGAAAGATAATCAGAAAGAGAACATCTCAAAGTTGTGTTAAGAAAATATCAGTATAAAAAAAGGCAAATAATGTCAATAAATGCCAAAAAACACAGTTAAAGATGCTAATGGTTGTAATGTCACATACGTCAATGGTAGTGAAAGAACTAATGCCTGGTTTACAATAGGTAAGGTGCTTTTTTTTGTGGGACAATACTAAACACAGGTCTATAATGTTAAGCCTGTCCACTTTCGACCACTTCAAGTGATAGAAAAAAAATTGAGTGGAATTCTTTTGTAATGTAAATGCTCATGTGGCCAGATGCATTCCAAAAGCCACTGAAGACCACTTTGTGTCTATCAACTGACCTAATGAATAAACATTACATAACATGTTGCTGAAGTGTGCTAGCCAGATTAGATTTAAATTTTGCTGTTTGAAATCTTAAGCTTGGTCTGAAGGCAAATAGTCAAAATTACAATGTTCTCTTACCAGTTCTGATTTTAACACAAAGCAAAACAATTATAGAGTAGTTTTGCAGTTACCAAAGCATATATTGTTTACTATTGTCTCCTTTCATGTTCTTACGTAAACTGCACAATATAATTTTAACTAATGCTAGATTGAAAGTCCATCCAAAAAAAATACAAATAAAAAATGTGTTGTTTAAAGTGGGCAAAAGAGATGGATTAAGTAAAGTTTCACAAACTGATTTTGAGAGGAGCATGTCATGTGATTAACCACGGCTGGTCTGTCATCCATAATCATTAGCAAGGCAATTGAATTATTCTAAACTTACTATAAATATCCCATCTAGCATTACTCCCTTATTTTCGTTTTTTGAAGAACCCCCCTGATCCACCCCATCTCCCCTTTCCTCCATAACCAGGGGGAGTTCTCGAAAAGTACCTGATCTCATACCCCCTTACGTGTTCATTGACCAGACGGGAGCCCTGGGCTCAATTATCTCCGAGCTCAGGGTTCTCTCCTGGGATAAGCATGCCAAATCTGCTATTATTATCAAGTAATATCTTAATGTGAACTCTTGAAAACACCAGGTATGAATATAAATTTAAGTAAATGCATCTTGGGTAAATAAAAAAAAAAAACTTCATATGCAAACTCATGTTACCCTTAAGGCTCTGGTCCCATTTGCTAACGGTGGAGGATTCAGCACTGAGGCCCTCAATGTACTTCAAATACGCCTCTGAATGCAAGAGACGCTGGGGTTTTGGAGGCGGAGCAACAAAAATAGGTGGGGCTGGCAGTTGATGGCCTGGTTGACCTTGACCTGGATATGGCGGTGGAGCTTGCTGTCCTGGTCCATATCCAGCCATCTGAGAGGACAAAGTAGTTAAGTAAATTACTACAATTTGCATCTGCATTAGCATCCCTACTGAAAGCTGAATGAATATGATCTTGACCTGCATGCCATAAGGGTTTCCGGGACCAGGGCTTCCATTCATTCCTGGGACCATCACACCTGAGAAGGAATGCAAAAAATATATATTTTTAAATATGGAAATGCTGTATGACTAAACATGTTACAAACAATGCACAGTGACAGGATAAATAATGTTTTTATTAGTTAAAGGCACAATAATGTAAGATGACTTCATTAAATTAACCAAAAAAGATTTTTATTTGTTGATTTAAGTAATTATATTTATCCCAAATTTTTCAAAGAATGCTCAAATCCATAGAAATAAGCTGTTTTAACTAGTGACACGAACGTGTAATTGTGTCAATTTGCTAATGACATCACACCCTTAGGGAAACACCAAAGATGCTTTAATATGTCATGCATTATATTAGACGGACCTTAAAATGTATTTCACATAAAACGATCACAACTGGAAGAACTGAAGCGGATGCCTGTGGAATAATAAAACTAAAGCTTTTCGCTCACTCGTCTCACATAAGCAATAGTTCAAACTCTTGTTTTGCTTTGTTAAATTTCAGCCTTACTCTGCTTTATACTAGTATGATAATAAGGTTTGAATATATTTTCTGCAGGAGTCTTGTAGGATGTAACAAAGACAACAACTCCTATGATTCCACACTGCCAACAAACTACAGCTTTTTAAATTAAAAGCTTTCACATTAACAGCGACTTTGTAGCTGCCTGTCGCTCTGGGTGGTGATCTGCTGCAAATGCAGGTCTTGTGAGTCTACAGCACAGAGAATACAACCGGCCTCTAAACGAACTGAGAGAGGATCACGTGAGCTCTACTGGTGTCACTCAAGAAAGTCGCTCTTCATTAGCATAAAGTTGAAAGGGTCTCAACTTTTTCTCGCCGCTCGACACCTGGTCACCAACAGTCGCTGTTGCTCGTAGACGGAGGTCGCTGCGAGTCGCTCGTAGTGTAAATAAGGCTTCAGCCACAAAAGCACGTCAAACTACACCTTTGTTTGTTGTGAACATGCCCTCTAGTGGCAAAAAATACATACTGTGCCTTTAAATTATCCCCAAACTAATAGTTTGAATTTGTATAAAACCAAGGCCCTGTTTACACCTGATTTAAAGATACATTTTCATCAGTCTGAACATTCTAAAATTGTTTAGTTTCAAGAAATTCTACAGGGTTAAAGCAATAAATCCATTTGCTTTTATTATGCAAACCTTCATGTGAAGCCATTTGAACAGCCCCTTAAACCACTCCTCTCTGCATACGGACTGAACATGCCATCATTGAGATGTTTATAGAAAGCATGCCAACACAGGCTATGCTTACTTAACTGCACTTTAGCAAAATAGATGGACTACGATTTAAATCATAGTTGCTAACAACAGCAATTTCATTCACTTGCTTTCCTACTCTCTTCTAAAATGCGTAACAAGGCTTTGTTTCTTCAGCAGTCTCAATGAGGGCTGCTGTGATGGTGATGTAGAATCTTAAGAGACCACTTGTGATCTGGTCACCACAAATGCACGTTAATATCAGGTAGAAACATGGCCAGAGACTCAATAGAGTTAGTGAGTAGAAAAGTTAAGTTGACAAATCTTGTGAACTAATTAAACTAAGAAAATATGTGTTAGTTCTGTTGTGTGAATATCTTACGCTATGAACTAGAGAACTGCTCTCTAGGCAGTAGTTTACAAGTATTTGGAACAAAGCTATGGCTATGATAAAAAAATAATTAACCCCTAGAGCTGCTCAGAAGATCTTCAGGTGAAGTTCCTGACAAATCAGGGTGCTTCTTACCCGGATGGGGCATACCAGGGTACCCGGCCATGCCTGGTAGAAGGTAGTGCTGGGAAGGCAGCTGGGGCACCCCCATGAGATGAGGTGGAGTGCCACCCATGCCCATCATGCCCTCAGGACCCTGCATAGGCATGTAGGGCGGGCCATAATTTCCCATCATGCCTTGGGTGAGGAGGATATAGCACAAAAAGATCCATGCATTGATGACATGCAGCAGTCTAAACAAGTCATGCAACTACAAAATAACAGTCAAGTCAATGTCTACGAAAGTGTGAGATTAACAAGTGAGTATTTCAAACATGGTTAATTCAGGCATGTAAATAAGAACTCTACATATTTATGGGTTATTAAAAAGGTTGTCATGCACAAAGAAAAATGCAACTTTGAAAAAAGAGGTAGCAATATTCAAAACCAAACAAACAAAAAAATCATACAAACAAAAGATATTTGGTGAAATGAACTGAATTGACAATAATGGGGTTGATTTGTGGTTGGTATGAGGCAGATAGTGATGACTGAGGTTGATGGGTTGAGGATTGAGATGGTTTAAATGGATGAGAATTGTCGGAGGGTGCCCGGATGCTGCGCCTGTCTCTTTCAGCATGGGTCGGGGAATTTGGCGTTACCTGGGACAGGTGGCATGGCCTGGTTAAGCATCCCCATAGCGCTTGGGGGAGGTACCACCCCCATCATTGTGCCGACTGGGGTACCTGCTCTTGGGGAAGCCTGTTGTTGTTGCTGCTGCTGCTGCTGTTGCTGCTGCTGATGCTGCTGCTGAAGTACCCTCTCCCGCTCCTGCTGTTCTACCAGTTTAGCTGCCCGTTCTGTCAAAAAATTGGCAAATTAATTATAATCCAAAGCATTTTATACTGTGCACAGGATAGTAAGTAAGAAAAACAAAGATCAGGGTAAAATAAATTTACAAATCATGACTATTTATTTATTTATTTATTTAGTTAGTTGGGATGAACCAGATGTTGCAGTGAAAGGAATAGAAAAGAAATGGTCGGACAGTATTGGATTGCTGTATTTTGATACTGATGTAGTCTCATGTCTCATGATGTTTTTTTTCAATAATGCTGTAATTGTTTCTTTAAAGAGCCCCTATTATAGGTTTTTGAGAATGACCTTCCATGAAGTGTGTAACACAGCTCTAAGTGAAGTGAAATATCCAGCTAAGGCTTAAATCTGAAAGTGGACAGTGTTTAAAAATATTGATTCATTAATAAAAGAGTCGACTCCTAGTACTTTAAATGAATCGTTTTGATAACGAGTCTTTAGCCGTTTCATTGTGACGTTGATATGAAACTTCGCCCAGTTGTTGCGAAAAACCTCAGCATTATAGCCCAGCATTGTGCTGTTTGAGTGCTTCTGGAATCTACACACTTACAACGGAGAATTCATCGGCCTTTTGTTAAAGGAAGGATCAGAAAAGACTATTGATGTAAGGGACTGTCAGAACATGGAGCAGTGCATTGTGGATCAGTTCCTCCATTTCACAAGTGTAAGTAAGTGGTTAAAATGGTTGCCTCCTTGCATTTTCTAGCTTGCAACTTATGTATTTAATTGTGTTTTGTTACTTGTAACCACTTGTACTGTATGGTTAACTCTTTATATTCTCATATCGCGTCAAAAGCCACGTTGAAAACGCGACGTGTGGCGCTGTGTTTATGGATTTAATGCGTTTTTGAGCCTGCGACCCTCTGCTGTTTGTCATTGCTATGGCCATCGTCAGCTCAGCTGTTCTTACATACTTGCAGCAGTCAAGTTTCAAAATAAAACTGCACACACATACCTGCCATCATCTCTCCCTAAAAATCCGGGAGACTGGAGGACCGAGGGGGAGGTGTTTTGCGGACGCCGCCCTCACTATGGACGCACAGGCCCTGATAACACTGGTGAGAACCAGGTACTGTGTATTATGGTGTTAGTATCTATTGTGAAGTTGTTTCTTTATTATACATTCTTTGTATTCTGTTTTTAAATGTTTCTGTTAAGGACTTTTATATTGGTGTTGTGTCCTCTGAGGACGAGGGTAATGTGTGTGTGTGTGTGTGTGTGTGTGTGTGTGTGTGTGTGTGTGTGTGTGTGTGTGTGTGTGTGTGTGTGTGCGAAGAGCAGGTAGAGTGTGACGGGCTAGGAGACTCGTGTCGATCTCCTCCCTAGTTCTTGGAGTTTTGCTCAAAAAAATAGTCATCTGTATTTATATTCACCCACTGGCAGCCAAAGTCCACTAATATGAGGTGTGTATGCACTCTGACTACTATATTGATAAGCTGTGCTGGGATTTCACTCTGTCTCGTGCTGAAGGCTGTCATAATTAGGAAGTCGCTGGGATAATTAGGTAAAAATAAATGCATATTATAAGACCATGAAACTGTTTTTTGACCTTTCATGCATATCAGCCTGTTGTTGGAGACCCTTACAACCAAAATATGACCCTATTTAATGTATAATAGGGGCTCTTTAACATTGTGCAAACACAATACCAAGTGTCTTAATTTGCAAAAAAAAAAAAAAAAGAAAAAAAAAAAAAAAAAAAAAAAACATTTTGTGAGTCCTGAAGCATTCATTGTGTAATGATCAAAAATTTGCTTTTATACAGCAGTTCAATGAACAAGAAGTTAATTCTAATTTAGTTAAGGCATGTTTCATACAAAGAACAACTAGGACACTATTGTTGAAATCACATTGAGAACAATTTCTTTCCCCAGCTGATGACCAATGAAAAGACCACATTAGTATCAATTTAGCTGTAAACAGCTTAAACATTTAAAGCAGCATATGAGAAAACTGCAGCATGTCCAAATGTAAACAGAACAATATTGTATGTACATGCTAATTTGTTTTTTTGTAGTTCTTTACTGTTCTAGTTGTGTAGGTGGTTTATTTTTCTATTTTTTAACAAAAAAATTGGGTACATTTTCCAATAAACTCACAAAGAAAGATTGTTTTGTTTCTAAATGAATCTGCTGTTTCCAACAACCATTTCAATGCAGATTCAATTAATCTTACATTAAGACTTATAGCAGTGGTCTCAAACTCAATTCCTGGAGGGCCACAGCTCTGCATAGTCCCAGCCACCTCCAACTCATAACTAGTTAATAGTCTCTAGTAGTCTTAAACACATTGACTATTTGGATCAGCTATGTTTGATTAGGGTTGGAGCAAAACTGTGCAGAGCTGCGGCCCTCCAGGAATGGAGTTTAGACCCATGATTTATAGTCTTTAATCATTAAGATGGTTTAAGTGTCTAATTCATATACACTTGATGGGCCTAAAAAATTGTTAATGTTAAATAATAATTGTAATTGGTAATGTAAACTTAATTAAATCATTATTGGGGAATAAAATCCCCCCCCCCAAAATAAATTCAGTATTGCACACCCCATTTTTAAAGTAACAAATTGTCCCACCCTTGCATCAGTAAACACTAGCAGTAGGGAAGTGATTTAAAAAAAAAAAACGATAAGCACACAAATAAAAAAAACGCTGATAGATAAATCATATTTAATCCATGGTCAATTAACCACTTTAATTAAAAAATTTTAAATAAACAATGCTTATTTCTCTTTTTAAAACTAAGCGGTGGACATGAACATTTACATCAGAGATTCCATATACAGCCCCTATATATTCTGACTCAACTGCATGTATTACTTGCAGTGCCTTGTAAAAAATATTTAGCTTTGACCATGACTGGCAATTTAATAAATTAGTATCCATGGTAACTAGGACTAACACATGCTCTTAGTAAGGACTGATGACATACCTTCATATTCCGCCTTCTTTGTAGCTTCCAGATTCCTCCATTCTGTGCCCACCAGACGACTCAGCTCTCCGAAGGAGAAATCAGGGTGGCGAGCCTTTATTAGAGCCCTCACCTCACTGCTAAACAGGATGTAGCCGCTCATATTGATCTTACGCTTGGCTCCTTCCTTTTTGGACATACCCTTTATCTTTGGTGTGGACTGACCATAGAAAACGGGGGAAACCAAAAAGATGACAACTATGATTAAATATGAACAAAGCTTGGCTTAATCAAATTCAAATTAGAGAGTTTCATATTCTAAATAAGAAATTACCTAAAGAGAACAGATGAAAAGCACATGACAAATGATTCATGTTTGCAATAGATGGACAAACACCATCTGTCTTGTTTGTAGAACCCAGAATATTGGCATTAATTTGCGTATGGCAATAAAGTAAACACATTTACAACATGTGTACATGTACAGAAAAAAAAAAGAATTCTTTTGAGTGTAATACTGGATAGTAGGGGTGTGACAAGATCTCGTTGGACGAGATCTTGCGAGATTAAATCACAACGAGATTTCTTGTCGAGGTGAAAAGTTGTCTCGTGAGTAGATGTTATCATGATGGAGCGTGAGGCTGAAATTAGCATTAAAGATTGGAAGCAGGATTGAATTTAAACTGCAAATCAAGTGCTTTGCACACATCTGGTAAGCCTGGCCTCTGTGTTGCACATGCCATTCGGTTTGGCGGGTGGGTGTGACGTAACCGCTTTTTTTTTCTCACCGGCGGCCAAAGGGCTGCTGCGTTATTCATGTTCAAGCAGAGGCTGCAACTATAGCACCTCAAATTAACCATGTACATTACCACGCAATAGAAGGTCACTTTAGATGTACTGAAAGTCGCATTATTGAAGTGCAGTACATATGTAAACACCAAAATCAAGCTATTAGGCATTTTGCGATAGGACAGTCCAAGCAGCTGTTTGACACAATATTCTCTGCACCTACACACATCTCTAAGCGCGCACACACATACTGAACTGTTGGAGACTCAACACACCCGCCTTCATCATTACCAAACACGTTTAAGCTGTACGTGAAAAGCGGACATTTTCTTTTGCTGGTTCAAGTGACCAAATTCCACACAGGGACTAAAAAAGCTTTCATATGTGTGATGTAGCACAAGTATTTAAGCATGTTCGCTAGAGAGAAAGAGAGCGCAACATCCGCCGCGTAACCAATATTATATAATACTGCTGCATACATCACATGCAGAAATCATGCCATGGACATTACATCAAGATGCCTACTGGTTTAAAAAGGCCTAGATTAAAAGAATATGGCTAAATGAGAATGTTTTTGTCATAAACTACAGCAAAACAACTTGTCAAGAAGAAAATAAAAAAATGAAACCATGCAAACTGAATAAATACAGGAAAGGAGGGAAAAAAAAAGAAAAAGAGCGCTTTATTATCAGCTGTTAGTCAGTGCCCGCTTTTTTTCTGGTCATTGCGCGTTTTGCGGTGTGCTGTGTAATTGCAGTCAATCGTGTACGAGTCTCATTTAAAAGATGATAAATGTAAGCAGGTCATCAAAAAAAATAAAATAAAAATAAAAATCTGACACTGTCAGAAAATCCGATTTGACCATCAAGGTCTGCAATGTAAATACTCTAAAATGCTATAAGAGAAAAGCCTGTCAGTAGAGTTTGCTATTTTCTATTTAAATATTAACAAATATTTTGCAGTGTTTGCATGTTCATTGCATAGAATTCAATTTAAACTAATATAAAACTATTGCATACATAAAATTATGGGAATAATTATGGAAATTGTATACATAAAAATGGAAGTAAATTCATTACGAGTTAATTAAAAAAATAAACAATTGTTTTGCATTTTGTGATATTTTTTTTTATATAAATCTATTTTCCATTCATATATTAGCAAAATATTTGCATTCTAAGATTATTCCATTGATATTCATCATTAAGGATTTCTTTAAATTAGTGTAAAAATCTCGTCTCGTTCTCGTGAACCCAATCTCGTGTCTCGTCTCGTGGAGTAGGTGTCTTGTCACACCCCTACTGGATAGTGTGGGCAATGGCTGATATCTTTGAAATATATATGGCACCTGTGGTGGTGTGTAAGGCATATCCATGTCACTTGTTGTGGACGCCTGACTCGGTGGCATTGAGGGCGTTGCAGCTGCTTCTTCGTCATCTTCATCCAGGTCATCCATATCATCATCCAGATCCTCCATGTCTGCAAACTTAGCCTCTAGCTCCTCAATCTTCTTATCTAGCAGGGGAGAAGGCACCTTCTGGGGTACAATGGGTTTTCTGAAAATAAAAATTAATTATATGCATCAGAGTTAGGTTAAACACAACCAATTATTTCAAAGCTATAAATCAAAAGACTACTAAACAGTTTCCACATACAGATGAAGTCAGAATTATGAGACCTCCTGAATTATTAGCCCTCCTTTTGGAACTCTCTGGAATGTGATAAAAATGCGTCGTTGCCTTGGTAATGTAATTGTAATGTAAACAGCGACATGGATGATAATCAGATATTTCTGTTTTTGATACTAGTTTTTACTGCTATTTACTTTAGCCACAGCCATATCACCCTGCAGCCCAAGACGGCTTACTCACTGAAGCTAAACAGGGCTAAGCTTGGTCAGTACCTGGATGGGAGACTACATGGGAAAACTAGGTTGCCGTTGAAAGTTGTGTTAGTGAGGACAGCAGAAGGGTGCTCTTACTGTGGTCTGTGTGGGTTCTAATGCCCCACTAATGTGAAGGGGACGGTATACTGTCATTGGGTGCAGTTTTTCGGATGAGACGTTAAACCGAGGTCCTGACTCTCTGTGGTCATTAAAATCCCATGGCACTTCTCATAAAGAGTAGGGGTGTAACCATGATGTCCTGGCCAAATTTCTTCGATAGGCACTTACCCATCATGGCCTCCCAATCATCCCCATCCACTGAATTGGCTCTATCTCTGTCTCTCCAATCCACCAATAGCTGGTGTGTGGTGAGCGCACTGGCGCCATTGTCCTGTAGCTGCCTACGCATCATCCAAGTGGATGCTGCACACTGGTGGTGGTGTGGAGAGATCCCCCCTCATGATTGTGAAGTGCTTTGGGTGTATGGTCATACACAATAAATGTGCTATATACACACACAAATTACATTACATTGTTGAATAACAAAGACATGAATAAATAAACAGTGCACTTCTGTTAAGCCAACTATGGAGAGTATCCAGGCAACAGAGTGGCTACATCAAACACACATGCGTTCTACAAGTTCTGCATGGTTGTCTAACCTTGTCTAGAATTTTGTGCCAAGAATGGTTTGTAATGGCAGCGTGGTGGCGCAGTGGGTTGCGTTGTCGCCTTACAGCAAGAAAGTCGCTGGTTTGAGCTTCGGCTGGGTCAGTTGGCATTTCTGTGTAGAGTTAGCATGTTCTCCCCGTGTTGGCGTGGGTTTTCTCCGGGTGCTCCAGTTTCCCCCACAAGTCCAAAGACATTCACTACAGGTGAATTGGGTAAGCTAAATTGTCCATAGAGTATGTGTGTAAATGAGTGTGTATGGGTGTTTCTCAGTGATGTGTTGCAGCTGGAAGGACATCCGCAGCGCAAAACATATGCTGGATAAGTTGGTTCATTCCGCTGTGGCTTAGGGACTAAGCCAAAAAGAAAATGAATGGTTTGAAATCATGCTGTACAAGGCTCAAGGTTTCTGACTGTACCATAACATTTTGTACAATATTGGAAAAGCATCTTTAGTTTGCTCCTATTGTGTCCACACTGGCCATCGTTTCACAGTCTTTGGTTTCACAGTTTTTACCAAAGACAGCAAAATGAGGGGATTAAAATATATTTTCAGTTTAGCACAATAGCAGTTTTACAAAAAGATAAGTACATCAAGACATAATAAAGAACTTCCTTAAGCTGGAAAAATACCTGAATAGTTCCTACTGCTTAAAATGTAGGAAATAAAAGGCACCTGAAGTAGAAGATTTCATCATCAACCACTTTGGCTGAGAGAGAGAAACGTTTAAGGGCTTTAAACTTCTTCATCTGCTTTTCGCTCTCGATGTAGCGACTTTCAAACAGAAGGACATCTTCCTCTGGACACTCAGTTGGCCTGCAAGAAAGGAAGTCCTTAAAGGAAGACACCACACATTTTCCTGAGGAAAAAAAAGAGAGAAGATTTAAAACTAGGATTGTAGTACGATTTCACAACAGTCTTGAGGCTAGGAAACCAAAAAAGGGAAAAGCTGAACTTAAATGGAAATGTTCAAAAACCTAATTGGCTGCAAAAATCCCATTTGTGGCCAAGCACAGTTTTAACATGATATATTTGCTACCGGATATGATGTAATTTATTTCACTGCTTTTTTGTTCACACCAAGCGATCCCGAAATGCTTCAATTATGCGTTCAGTATACAAAGGTGGCTAGTCTTACACCATAAAAATCACTGGAGACATTTACAAGAAGCCGGTCTTGATTGTATTTCTAGTGTCTTTGTGATCATTAGCATGCCGAGAGACTCATTTCACAGAGGCACCAGAATACGACAAGAATGGTTGGCACAATTTCATTATCACAGCTTGAACACCCACAGTTTGACGAGTTTTGAGTCATGGGTGGACAGCAGACTGATACAAAATGTCTTAAACAAAATGAATAACGGCATACTCAAAACACAGGTCATAGGACAGTTCTCCTCCAGGCTGCTAAGGAAAACTTCACGTTTGTAAAACATCTTTGTCGGCTCGTGTTCGGTTTCCTCAGGGTGGATGAAGATGGGTCCAAAGAAAAATGCAGCTCCATCCCGCAGCCACATCTTCTCAATTCTGTTGATATTAATTAAAATATAGATTTGATTGTAATACAATATCGTACACCTTTTGAAGCAATAATTATTGTAAAAAAACGCTACACAAATAAACTTGAATTGAATTAACCATAACTCAATATATTTATTTAAACATATTACCCGTCATTTTTTTGCATTACCCAAATGATGAGCTATTTGGGTAATGCAAGCATAAATTTGTCTACCTGCCAACTCGTGGTCGCACCAGTCCATGAGAGCGTATGTAGACACAGTCGCCCAGCTTAAGCCACATATCATTACAGTGGAGCTGTTCATAATACTGGCATCCCAGCTCTCCATTGGGAACTTCAACTGGAACGTCTTCTCTCTCCTGTGTTGAATATTTGCTAGGTTAATCTCAAGAAAACCACCAAAAATACTCAAAATAAATCATTTCTTTGTACCTTCTCAATGAATCCACCGCTCTCTCCATCAGGAAGGTCAGCTGCTTTGTCTTTTGCACCAACAAACATGGAGGCGACTCGAACTACAGGTAAAGGAACCTCCCGGGATAGCAGTTTGACAGAGTTGGGTGGCATAGACCATATTTTGATCTTCTTGAAGGCTTTGGTCCTGATAGTGTATCGGGATTCACAGACATACACATCTTCGGGTTTAAAGCCTTCTGGTTGCAACTTAAAATAATCCTAAAAACAAATTTCAACATACTTAGAGCTAGAAAAAGAAAAAGGTTAAAGAGATAGTTCACACAAAAAAAATCTAAAGAAATTACCTCATTTATTCTTCCTTGTGTGTTTTTAAACCTTTATTAGTTTACTTTGTTGAACACAAAACAAAATATTTTGAAGAATGCTGGTTGATGAGACCCATTGACTTCCATAATAGAAAAAAAAGACTATGGAAAATATGAGCAATTTCAGCATTATGGATGTGACATTTGCAGCAAATACTCCAAACATAAATTGACAGAGAAAGTATTTGTTAATATATATTGAAACATGTTTATATTTTCCTAAATTACTAACCACAGAGTTATAGGATCAATCTGTAAGCATTTTTTTTATTTTAAATGAGGAAAATAAACGTGTTAAGGATGTGACCAAAAAAAAGTTAGTGAGTTTACATTATACAACATACTTTGCAAAGATTCTGTGAATTAAACTGCACAACCCAAAAGAAACAATGCTAATCAAAAGGATGAGAGTTGGCTCACTATAGAACAAAAATAATTGATTTTATTTTACTTTACATTTGTGCATTTGTGAGAGAAAAAGCTTGGTTATGGATGTGACACCTCCCCGTTATGGATGTGACAAATGTAAAATTGCCACTAGTGTGACTTTGATAAATTAAATATAATTGTTTGAAAACATTGACGGAGACATTTGAGTATTTTTACAGTACTGTAAATTACAAGCCAACACAAAAAAACTTAGAAAGGGTTTTGCTATTTTGCTAAAAACAATTTTTTTTTCATGGCAAGGTTGACACATGGAATTGCTCATATCTTCTTTTGTTTTCAACATAAGAAACTTAAATAGGTCTTGAAAAAGTGAAGGGTGAGTAAATGATTTGAATTATCAGTAAATTCTAAAGTTTTGGTGAACTATCCATTTAAAAATCTATTTGATCTATGAATAAATATTTTATGAATCAAAAAAAAGTATTTAATTCAAAACATTTAGACTTACCTTTACAAACAACACAAAGCACTTGCCCAGGATTTTGCTGAAAGGCACACGGTTGTTGTAGTCGCTTTTAAAAACCTCCTTTTGCAGGAACTTGCGTGTTGCCAGATGAAAGGTTTCCTCTGGACGATAAAACCAACATCCATACATCCATTGCTGACCTGCAGAAAACATATCATACAATTTTATTACAAAACCAAAAAAGTATATCTGATGACCACAAATTAAACTCAAACAAGCAACTCCAATAAGTGAGAATGTGCACACCAGTTTCATCTTTCCAGAGTTTCTCAATGCAGACAACGTGGGGTTGTAAATTTGCTTCTGCAGGCTGAACATATACGTAGTCTCCTATGCTGTAGGTGTTGTTTTCAAAACTGCAGTCCTGACTATAAGAGCTTTGAGAACCTGACGGCCACTGGCCACCTTCTGCAGGACCCTCTGCTTTGTCCCCTTCTGGAAGAGCTATTGATGATAAAAGCAAATGTATACAGCTTCGATATTAAAAAAACAAACATAATAGAAGCAAGATGTAAGAGTATCCTAAAGTGTTTTTTCCATATTTTTCAACATACTAGAAGCAACAGTGAACAAATTTTCTAAAACATCAAAAGCATAAAACCTTTTTTATCTTCCTCCCGTTTCAGTTGGTCTTCCTCAATTTCCTGGGGCAGTTTCTCTCTCTTTTCTTGATCTATGTCTGAATGCAGATGCTTGGATGTGTAGCTCAGTGCTGGGGTCAGCAGGATTTCGCCATTTTTGCACAGCTCATCACGGATCTTGACAAAGAAATGCTGCAGCTCCACAGAATCCTCAAAGATCTCGGAATCGGTTCTGAAAACACAAAAGAAGTTTAGAAAAGGAGCTCGGCTACCGTAACTCTAACATCACACTTTGAATAGACCATATAGAACATAATATTTTTCTTATCTTGCTTTTGTTCTAAACTCTATGTCCTTTTTTATACAGAACATTATTTTATACAGAACATTATACAGAATACCTAAGTAACTGTTTTCCATATAAAATGAGTGAAAATGCACTATAAACATGTCATAAAATGTCTAAATGTGCCAAGATTTTAAATCACAAAATAACTTGTAGCTAGTAATTGAATGACTTAAAATCGTGGCATGTAACACAAGTGGATCCTTTTATTATTCCACAGAAAAAAAATAATAATCATACAATGGGGGAGCTCAAACTGATGAATAAATCAGAAACAAATGGTGTCTGTATAATGATAACAAGAATAGCTGATTTTCACACTCTTCTCTGCTTACCTGTTGAGACGTCTTGCTTTCTCCAGCACCTCGAACACATGCTCCTGGAAGACATCCAGTCTCCGGTAGCGGCCACTATCCACATTATTGCGAATGATCTCTAAAGTAAGGGGTGGATCATCTGGGTTAGCTGGGTCAATTGCAGGCACCTCCGCCAAAGAGTCACTATAGCAGCGGCCTTCGTCATCCTGATGCCCCATCATTGAAACAAAAAGGTTTCGAATGAGCTCACGCACAAGAGAGGCTACTGACAACCCCCCCAGACCACCTTCATCTCCATTCTCCTCTTCCTCAATCCGTCGACGAGCTTCCAGAAATGCTCGGTGGAGCAACAGAGCATCACGGTATATTAAAGACTCTGGCTCGTTGTAAGTACAAGCGTTGTTGAACATGAGAATGAAGTCTTCTGCCAGTGAGTCAACATCTTGGTAGCGTCCCTGCACCATGTAGCTGCGTATTCGCTCCATGTCGATAGGCCGCTTAATGGCAGCGTAATAGTCAGGCAATTCAGAACGTGATGGCAGCCGCAGGAATACGGTGCTGAGACGACGGCCACGATTATCTGTGAAGTTGCGCACTGCTTCGTAAAGATCGCTAAGCTTCTGTTGGAGTGGTGTGGTCTGGGTCCGAGCCTTTTTAGGGGAGACTGCAACTCCACTACGGCCTAAAATAAGAGAGACATTAAGTGTTTACTTAATACAGGGTACATATAAATACATAGGATTCAGAGAGTGAAATTAAATACCTTTTTAATGACTCTTTCCATACATTTTAAGACCTCATAACCCCTTTTATTTTCAGCCCGTAACATTGGAGACAATTTACCTTGCAGTGTATTTACTAAAAACTGATTATAAGAAACTAATCCAAAACTAAAACATAATTCATATACTGAATAAAAATGCTAAACCAGCAGGTGGCACCTATAGAGCTGCAGAAAAAACGCTGTTGCCTGTTTACTGCAGTAAACAAAGCAGTGTGCTGTCAAATCCTAGCAGGATTTTATCGATTTTATAAACTACAGAGCATCCTGATATTCACAGAATAAATTTAGGCAAACTTTGCATAAAAATAAAAAAACTTTGCATTAAAATAAAAAAATGTAAGAAATTTTTATATTTTTAGGGCCTTAAATTTCTCTACATTGATTTATCAACTTTTAATACTTTGTAAGACCCCGCCCGCGGACACCCTGTAATAATACTACAAAAAGTTACATTTAAAATAAGCATCTCAATTGGTATGTTTGAATTCAAGTATGCAGATGTGATAAATACTTACGAAGCTTGAGTTTGGGAGAGCCAACATCCTCATCCTCTGGAGCAGGGCCAAGCTCCTTCTGTTTATCCTTAACCATCTTCTCCAAGACATTTGCATCATTATAAACCTAAGGGTTCATCAGAAAAATAAATAAAACATCGATTTCATGTACTTTCTATTTTATAACTATTATATAACTATTTTGATTTACACCCACAGGAGCACATAGTGACAATATTTACTTTTAAGAAGAACTTTTCCTTAAAAACTATTTAAAGTGGTCCTTTTATACATTTTCACATTTTAAATGTTAGTCAGTGTCAAGTGTGTATGTTTGGACATAAAAACATGTCTACTTCAAAGGGAGATAGTTTGTTTTAAAAAAAAATCTCAACTCAAGGACTACAACGAATGGCTCGTTTGGACTACAAGCATTGTTTTACCAGGATTTTTGATGTTACAAATTGGCCCAAATCCCGCCTATGAAAATTCAAATGGAAGGGAGTGGGGAGGGACAAAAGAATGTTGCAACTCTGCAGAGAAGGGTATAAACAAAGGTCGGAGCCAGCTCTAAGTGAGTGGGTCTTCCACTCCAAATGGGTGGGCCTTGAGCTCCACTTTAGGTTTTTATTTATGGATGCCTCTTTTTTCACTTCGAGCACCTGCCCCTCGAAGTGTCTCTGTACGGCCCTGCCCATCTAAAATAGACAACTACATCTATGCGAGCAAAGATCCACGTGAACCTATTGACCAATATTCTCAGTTCAAATTGATTATATTGTGAAACATTTTATATTCAAATTCTCAAATGTGTAAGAACAAAGTATAAGAGTGAGTCCTATGCTGTAATAAAATTCTGCAGTAGGTAAGATTTTGTTCTTATGCTGACAAAAGCTCTATTTTCCTAAAACATAGTAAAACACTTACACTGTGAGGCCCTATTGCAGCCTAAATAAACCTCTTTCTATGTTTTCATGTTTTTTTAAATGTAATTAAATCCATAGCAAAGCTGAAATTTCCGGAGCCATTACTGCAGTATTTAGTGTAACAATCAATTAGAAATCATAATATGCAGATTTGGGCGACGCAGTGCTGTCGGCTCACAGCAAGAGGGTCACTGGTTGCCGTTTCTGTGTGGAGTTTGCATGTTCTCCCTGTGTTCGCGTGGGTTTCCTCCGGGTGCTCCAGTTTCCCCCACAGTCCAAAGACATGTGATACAGATGAATTGGGTAGGCTAAATTGTCCGTAGAGTGTGAGTGTGAATGAGTGTGTATGGATGTTTCCCAGAGATGGGTTGCAGCTGGAAGGGCATCCGCTGAGTAAAACATATGCTGGATAAGTTGGTGGTTCATTCTGCTGTGGAGACCACAGATCAATAAAGAGACTAAAGCCTGGTTTATACTTCTGCGTCAAGTGACCACCGTAACCCACGGCCCAAGCCTCACGCGTAGCAGTGCATTTATACTTCTGCGTGCTGTTTCTGTTTTTTCTGCAATACACTTCCGAAATGCAAGCTGCCAGTAGATGTTTATGTTTCTCTGTGTCGAGTTTCTTCGCTGGTGTTCTGTTTTTTCTGAACACTTCCTTAATGTACAAGTGGCTCAAATTCGCTCATTTTGAGGCGGGAACTGCCGGACGTGCAACAACTTCAATCATAAGGTAAACACAAAACAACAGTCTCCATCCGGAGCTCCTTCACGGGACTCCACACTTGTAAACACTCGCTGCATCTGGCGCGCGGCTCTCACCTCCGCCCACACTCGTCAGCACTACCAAGCCGACCAATCACAGAGCTTGTGCTACGCGTATGCGTTACTTATTTTGAGAGGTGCAAGTCAACGTCGCCGACGGTTACGGCATGGGGCTATGCGTCCACGCATAGCCTGCGCCGTAGCGTACGCGTGCGCTTGACGCAGAAGTATAAATCGGCCTTAAGCCGAAAAAGAAAATGAATGAATATGCAGATTTGGTGTTCAAAAAAAAAAGCATTCACTGTTGAATACAGTTGTGCTGTTAAAATTTTTTGTAGAAATTATTTTTTTTTTATACAATTCTATAATGAAAGGTTAATGGAGAACATTAATTTGAAAATAAATAAAAATAAATCAACATTGTAAAGTAACAAGAAAAAAATCTAAATCTAACATTATATGTGTTCTTACGGTTTCTTTTTAAACAAGATAATTGGTCCTTTTCAAATATCAGTTACTTAAAAAAAAACATTTTTGAACTGCATTTAATTTCTACTCAATGACGCTCACCTGAGATCCCTCCTCATTATAGTGGCGGGCATTGCGAAACATAAGCTTAATGTCCTCCATAAGTGCATCCTCGTTGTTATAACGCTCAGTGCGGATGTTGTTCTCAATGGTACGCATGTCCATTGGATCTTGAATAATTTTGTAGTAGTCTGGGTAGTCCTTCTTTAAAGGCTTCACCATGAAGAGGTCACAAAGTCGCCGTCCAGAGCCTGGCTCGCGTGCATCGGTCACCACAGCATACAGCATCTTCATTCGGTTTTTCTTGGCGCTCTTCTTGTGGCTGTAACAAACAGATTATGAAACCAATGCAAAATAGTCAGAGATGATTAAATTATTTATAATGCAAGTTTAATTTTAAGCCAATCACCTTTTC
The DNA here is from genome assembly GCA_903798205.1 of Danio tinwini. Lineage (NCBI taxonomy): Eukaryota > Metazoa > Chordata > Actinopteri > Cypriniformes > Danionidae > Danio > Danio tinwini. The sequence continues at coordinate 19,417,311 of CAIGQZ010007154.1, read as the reverse complement.
TTTTTACTACTTCCTACGTCAGAATTTGCAGTGGAGACATCTCCTTCATCATCATCTCGAAACTCTCTTTTCTTTTGCTAAAAAAAAAAAAAAATTAACCCAAAGATATAACCCATAATTTTATCATTGATTTGTTAGCTCTTCAAAAGCTTTAGTTAACAAATCAGACTGACCTGCATTATCAGCTGTAGCCTCTGCGCACGTTTATATATGGTGGAGTTGGGCATGTTGTAGCGTTTGGCATTTTCAAACATGACTGAGAGATCAGCCTCAATCTGCTCGACTCCTTCATAATCGCCATTCTTCATTTTATCCCTATAAAGAACATATGAACAGAATTTGTAAATATTGACTTTAACATTAAAGACTCTAATCAAAGGCTTCTTAATTTGTTCCACATGCCTACCTGATTTGTTGCAGAGAGATGGGGTTTTTGATCTGATGGTAGTAATCTGGGTACTCCTTTCTCGAGGGCAGCTGGAGGAAGGGCTCAGAGAGGAGCAGGCCTTGAACACTTCTTGCTCCTCGAACTGACTGGTACAAAAGAAGGATGGGATCACCTGCACTGAGACCACAATCGGCCTCGGTTTCTCCAGTGTCATAACGCACAGTCCCTGAGAGAGAGAGAACAAGAGTCAAGGGTATTGAATTTTCAAATATATATTCTACTGCGGACCTTGCCAATGCATTTAGATCATAAATCCCTATGTACTGTCTGGGATTCTGGCCATAATTTGGTCATCCGAGACAACTTTTGTGAATACTAAAAGATTCCTATAATCCTATGTTAAAATGCTATGGTCTTTGATCATTGACTTAATGATTACGACAGAAATTTAATGGCTGCTGTGATCAAAATTTCTTATGATAAATTTATGGCAGTGTCTAAAGATTTAAAAGACTTGAGTGTGATTTTTCTTTCAACAAAAGCAACAGAAGTGTTGAACCTGATGACGAAAATGTCAAAACATGGCTTGTTTCTTTTGTTTGAGCAAATTATGAGCAAAATGAACACTATAGATTGTATTATTGCGGTTCGGTACATTTCAGAACGTGGGCTACTTCTTAATCTTCTTACTTGTCCATGTTTGGCATGTCTTAATTGTTGTACTGTGTTACACTCCAGGAATTTTGCGTGTGTCTCTCTCTTTCGCTCTCTCTCTCCTTCTCTTTTGCGCACACGCGCACCTGTTCTCTCTGTCTCTCTTTTTCGGTTTCACAGGTTCAACCCCTTTCGAATTGTTATTGGCTGTAGGATCAGTCAATCATCATTATCCTCTGTGACATGGCGGCTTCTGTGGCCAATCGGAGTGGTTACCAGGTTTTTAAAAAGACGACGAGTGGGAAAGCTTTTTGCCTTGCTTTTTGGTAAAAGGATTATATCGAGTTAGTTTAATTTTTGGTTTTTGTTATTTTCTTTTCTTTCAGAGCCACTTTAGTCCTCTTCCCCTGCAGGGTTTATTGTTTTTGGATTATTTTTGTTATTCTATATTGTATATAATTTACCGTTTATGTTTGTTATCTATTTATATTTTTTCTTTATTATTACTATTCTTCTGTTTATCTTTGATTTTTGTTTAATAAATTATTCTCTTTTTTCTTCTCTTATTTATTCTGATATTATGACAACTTAGATCCTAGTAGTGTGACATGGGCACCATGTTTATAAAGTCTGTCAAGCTACAATCCTATTAGATTATTAAAAATTGCAGTGCAAGCCCAGCTTAAGTAGAGCTCTCATACACTCTCAAATTGACTGCCAATGTGTAACATGTACCTGTGAGAATGGAGTCTTCATCACTTTCAGATCCAGCCTGAAGAGCCATGGTGATGGCAGACAGACGATCACCCTGAGCAGACCTTCGGTTTCTAGCAAACACACACAAAAAGCATGTTACAAACATAAATATGCATCTTCAAAGCAACCAGGCAAGGAAAAAAAAAATACCTAATGCGTAGGCTGGATTTAGTGGGCTCAGCCTGCTCGATCTCGATCTTCCTCTGAGCGAACACTTTCTTAATAGTGTTAGCATCCTTTAGAAAGATAAAATAAAATTTGTTGCAGAGGATTAGATCTATATATCATGGAAACGTATTGGAATAGAGTATATAACGTACAGTTTCCCAACCTTGAAAACTTGAGATCCTGGCTCATTGTAGGTTTTGGCATTTTTTACCAAAAGATCAATGTCTTTGGCCATGGCACTGATGGATTTATAATGTCCCCCCTACAACAGAACAACATATTAACAGTATCCATTATATATATATATATATATATATATATATATATATATCAATCGATAACATATTAATATTATTTGGCAAAGCACAAATATGCTATTCCTCATGTAAATGTGCAAAATTTAGATTCATTACAGATACATAAATTACGTAACACTTTACAATAAGGTTCATTAGTTAATGCATTTACTAACATGAACAACACTTGTACAGCATTTCGTAATCATAATTATACATTTACTAATACATTATTAACATCCAAGTCCATGCTCGTTAACATTAGTTAATGCACCATGAGTTAACATGAACTAACAATGAACAACTGTATTTTCATTAACTAACTTTAAGTAACATGAACAAATGCTGTAGTAAATGTATTGTTTATTGTTTGTTCATGTTAGTAAATGCATTAATTAACATTAACTAATGAACCTTATTTTAAAGTGTGACTATAAATTACTAGAACAATAAAGTGTAGAAAAGGACAAAACTATATCTGGTACAATACTGTGCGTTTCCAATCATTGTAATAAACTAAAAACTTATATTAAAACAAATAGCAGCTATATCTACTGTACAGTGAAGATAACTGGATAAAGATGCTAATATGTTATAATACTTCTTAACCAAAGTTTTATGAGATGATAAGTGTTATTATTTACTGCATATTATTATGTTTAATTAAAGATATTTTACATCAACAGCCTCTGAAAATGTACTATATAACATCTCCAAACATGCATTACAGCAAGTTTATATTGCTACAATAAGCTACTGTGTTTTTAATACCTGTATCCGCTGAGCCACAGCGCGTAGATCTATTGGCTCTTTAATGACAGCATAGTAGTCTGGATAATGCTGGAAAGAACCAAAGAAAAATTAATCAATGAAAATAAACAACATTTATCACTAAAAATGCAACATAAACCAGATTTAATTAAATTAACAAATTAGTCTGACATGAATTAAGTGCACAAGCTTGGGGTCTTACCAATTTGGAGGGAAGTTTTTGGAAGAGCTCACTAACAAGCCTCCCTGAGGAATCAGTGCAGGATGCGATGGCTTCCAAGAGCTGCTCCAGTATGGCTTTTAAATAGCTTGGTGGTCTCTGTTAATTACAGATGTATAGAGGGGAAAATATTATATCTGTTTGGATGTCTATGGACCAAAAGTAAAAAAAAAACATACTAAGGTTCCACATCTATCTGTTGATTTTTTTTACCTCCTCTTCCATAGAAGTGTTTGTGTTCTCAGCATCTTCACTTTCCTCGTCATCCTCAGCCTCCTCTCCATCCCCACCCTGCAGCAGTTCATTCTTGGCAGATAGGAAGACGTTCAAAAGCTTAGAAGCCGCTCTGTGCTCTGCGCTGTCAGCCTGTTGAATGAGTACATAAGAGGTATATTATAGTTTCTGAATTGTTTTGATGTTGAGCCAATTTGTATGTGCATCTGTAGCATAAAATAAATTACAGACTCAGCAGATTCATGTGCCAGAAACATCAATAATTAATAGACTTAAATGTTTACGTGCAAACTTACCTGATAGAAAGCTTTGGTGTTATTAATTAGCAGATGAAAGTCAGCTGAAAACTGTTCCACATCCTGGTATTCCTCTGCCCTGAGCTTCTGCTGTATTTTCATCATGTCTATGGGCTGGCTCACTATTTCATAATAGTCAGGCTGATTTCTAAAACAAGAAAATTATAAGGAGAGATTGAGACAGTATCTATTACATTCATTCTGCTAAGGTTTGTTTCATCACATTGTAAAACGGATCTTAAAACGAATCAAACAATCAACTACAATTAAGCCTTTTTTGAATTAGTTATTTATTAATTAAAGGTCCTGTGAAATCCCGTGAATTGTGCATTTTCATTTAGCAATTTCAACTAAAACATGAAGAGAGGGTGGGATATAGAGTAGCTCCTCCCCTTTTAATAAAACAGCCAATAGCATTTTGTATTATAACAGCTCCGCCAGTGAGAGTGGTTTATCTCCAAAGCATCACCACTTCAAGACACTTCAGTTGGAGCATGTCAAATACTAGAAAGCATTTAATTGGTCACAATTTGCTGAGAAACTGAAGTATGGGGTGACGTGAAAAAAAAAAAAAAAAATCGCTGATCCATTAAGATCAATTTTATATCGTCTAAACAAATTTTGTCACTGTTTTGAAGCACATTAGCTTACAGATATCTTTAAAACTAACAATACTCTTACTAACATAAAAAAATAACATTTTAATTTCACGGGACATTTCATATTTTCAATTTTAGTCATATTGCTGCACATTTAATAACTTAATTTCTTTTTAAATATGCCTACATAATGTTTATTAACTTTTGGCCCCATTTACACCAAGCAGAAGAAAAAAATGCTGAGGCAGTGTGTATATTGGATTTAGCGCATGGTTTCATAACATTGTAAAATTAATGTTGAAATAAAAAAAAACCTTGATTCCTTTTTTATCTGGATTTTTCGCTTTTTATTTTTTTACTTATTTATATTCTTCAATTTAAGGCACATTTTTATCAATTACAGGAACTAAAAAAAGTTTTTCCACTTTTAGAGGACCAAACAGTGAAACAAAACCACCAACATAATTCAGTGTACATTAAAAACAAGGAATATACTCATACCTCCTCTTTGGTGCACGAACGAAAAGCTCACAGATCTGTCTGCCTTGGTCATCTTTGTAGTCTCTAACAGTGTTGTACAATTCATGGCACACAGCAATCTAAAGGCAAGATATAAGGTTATTAAACTTTCAAAAATGGATCTGTAACTAATCTTTGCTGCAAAGAGATTAGCATAAATTCCATGTACTCACTTGATCAACTGAAGGAGCATTGGAGGCTCTCCTCCTCTTCCATCCACTGACTGGCGTGGATGAGCTGGCATCGTCAAAGTCTCCTCCGCTGGCACTGCTGGAGGGAGAGGTGGCTCTTCTTCTCTTGGAGCCCATTGAGACAGTACCTGTTCCAATAATTCAAAAACATATCCTTTTAAATGCAGGATTTCTTGTGTCTTATATATGATTTTCTAATGATAACTTCTGTTTAATGAATTCTACAGCTATGAAACATATTAAAAGATCACTTAAGAGTTTTATTGCAATTTAGTTGCAAGTTTGAGTAAACTGCCGCTTTGTTTCATTCTTTAATAACATTCCAACTTTAAAATAAAAAAACTTAGTCATATAGAGCATCTGTTGCATATAAAACAAAAAGGTGCAATATTTTAGGTAGTCATGTTTATGTTTATTAATAGACTGCAAAAATTCCTATGCTTATCCATCAGAAGAGCAAAGTTATCAATATTTGGTGGAATAACCCTGATTTTTTTAATTTACAACAAATGAAAACATTTGTAATTCAGTCCATATGTCATTTTCTGAAGAAAAATTTTGGCCTAAAGGCCAAGGTTTTTATTTTACATGTGAAAGAAATGTTATCAGATCTATATAGATTAAAACAAATATCAACATTTAATTCAAACTCATACCAACTAAACCCTTAAAACCAATTAATTTTCAACTGTACCTAAAGTATTTGGGGTAAAGTTGGTTTTATATCCACACATTCACACTTTCTCCTTAATATATTTTCAGAAAAGGCTTATTTGCTAACTCTAAATAGGAAAATCATAGTAGCAGCCAAAGACTATCAACGTACAACATTGTTTACAATCAATTTTATAGTGCTAACGTAGTTTTAAAGTCATACTTGCATGCTATTTCTGACCAAATACTCAAAAGTAGCATGGTAAACAATATACTTACCATGTCACAAGTTGTCCCTGAATGAATGTGTGAATATAAAACCAACTAGGGCTGCACAATATATCGTTTCAGCATCGATATCGTGATGTACCGAATATACAATGATGAGTTTGAATTATAATTTATCATTTGCATGTGTTTTTGATGCCTGTGATTGTATAATGATTTTAAAAACATTCAGGTATAAGAAATTTATCTATTTGTGACCTTAACGATTAATTTTATCATTCAGTTACTCTACTTGAATACTAATAGACTTGGGAAATGATAAAACTCTTTATTTCAATTGTATCTTTTTCCTGATTGTATTTATAGATTGTTATGCATAAAAATACTCAACACATGCAAATACAGAATTGCACTGCAAATGGCACCCCAAAAAGATTACAGATTGTTTATTAGATTTTATGGAAATGCATTCCCACTGCAGAATCTTCCCAATTGATCTAACATTATAACTTCTTTCTAAATAGAGATATTAAGTCTTATGGTAAATACATAACTTGTATTGATAATGCAATATATATCGCAAAATAAAGGAAAATATCGCATTAAGATTTTTCTATATCATGCAGCCTTAAAACCAACTTTACCTCAATTAGTAACCATTTGCATGTTGTCAGGTGTCAATCCTTAACATGTAAACATACATATATATTGAACAAACTTCTTCAGAAATACGTAAATGTCAATCTGAAAGCAACAACCATAAACTGCTCATGGAGCTTTAGTTTTACAGTAGAACATAAATATTACAGATTTGTATCACTGATTATTTTACTAAATTCCAATTAACATGTTTGCTTTTGTTAACTTTGCATATAACTATATATAGATTTGTCCATACTTACTGTTTACAATGTCTACCAGTCAAATAAACAACAGTTGACCAATAAATAAAGAACAAAGGAAAGTTTGGACATTAATTATTCGCCTAAATATAAATTCTTCCGCACCAGCTTCAACGTTTGAATATACACCAAAAGCTATTATGTGCTATCTGCATCTACATTGTAATTATAAATTACATACTTAGCCGCGTGCTAATCTTCCGGTAAACAATCCCTAAACGACAGCAGCCAATCGACGCTTCGTGTTTCAGTCAAACAAAAGAGCGCTCTTGCGGCGTGCTATAGTACACACTCGCTTCACTGGAAAAAGCTCTTCGGTTTCCAATAATATTATTGTCTGGATAAATACACATGTGTGGGAACAGAATGTTTTAGAAACACCGGAACTTACCCGTATTATCGCGACTATATTGGCGCAGTTAGGAATAATCCTTCAGTAACAACAGAGCAGCAACTGATAGCCAGCAGTTAGCGTCGATGGCTAGCAAAGTCCCGCCTCCTCAGTCATACAAACCGGAAGTTGTTTATAAAAGCCCCTCCTCACTTCCGAAACATTCCCCTCCTTAAAAACAAAAACGACTGTTGTTTTTGTTGAGGCGATTCCAGAATTACAGCAAATTTAAAATATCCACGGAAGTAGTGGAACACATAATATCACAGACTGTATAGCAAAGATATTGAGCTGAATGTAAAATGTATCTTACCTTACAGACATATAATAAAAAATAACAATAAATAAAAACGACACACACTACAGGCCACACTATACTACACTGTAAAACCCCAAAAGTAAAGGTAACTCAAACCATTTGAGGAAACAACAATTCAACAAATCATTTAAGTTCAAAAACGAATCCTAATGAGTTCTGTGAACTTAATCCATTTGAGTAAATGAAGCAATTTGAGCACAGTAAAACCCAGTAAATGAAGAAAACTCAAACCAACGTACTGTAAAACATTAAGTTAAGGCAACTTAAACCGTTTGAGGAAACCAATTGCTACAAACAATTTGAGTAAAAAAAACTATATGAGTAGCCTACTGAAAAATTACTCCACTTAAGTTGAAGTAATGAAATATTTATTTTACTCATTTTTTTTCAACACGATTTCAAAACTCTTTTCAAATGAGTAGAATTAACTTTCAGTAAATTTTGAGTCAACTACACTCATTTCATTTGATAAAGTTGACTGTTGGGTTTTACAGTGAACACTATACTATATTATAATGTTACTATACTATACTATACTATACTATACTATACTATACTATACTATACTA
>CAIGQZ010007154.1:19375560-19396367 GCA_903798205.1 Danio tinwini | reverse complement strand
TATATATGAATAACTTTTCAGTTATTTTTTACATACTTTTATTGTATAGCATACTGAATATGCCATGTCTAAAATAATGAAGATTAATGAGTTAATTAATAAAACAGACAATTGAACAAACTGAACAAAAGGCATTACTATATACATACACACTTACTATACAGACCCTAATTTGAGCGACAATATTATTAATGCAGCTTCTTCTATTGATGTACCTTAAGGTAAATATTAAGTTGCCATATTGAAAGACGATTGTGGAGGGCAGCGGTGGTTCTAGTTTAAATGACACCCTGGGCAAACCACCCCATATACCCCCCCAACCACCCCACTTAAATTGTTATATTTATTTTTCAATAAATATAAAAAAATATTTATATTATATTCTAAATAAATACAATATTTATTAATATTATTTATACAATTATTATTCAAATAAATAACAGAAATCAACCCATAGTGTAACTGGAACACAATGTAAGAACTGGAGGGATATGCTAAGATCACTTAAATTTTTTGCATGAATATTAGTTATGACAATTCTAAAGAATACAAAAATAAATATGTTTTATAGAATTATCTGTTGTCTTAGACCCCACTCTTGGCCGAGAATTAATGTTATAAAGTCTTAGCTCCCTGACTCTTTATCCCTCTTTTCTGTTTTATATCCATGCTCAATGAAAGTAACATCATCATCATATTATATAAACGTAAGTTTTGTCAACTTGCAAAACTCGCTGCGTGCCAACACCTCTGCACAAAAGGCTGTTACTCGGTTTGACGGCGTATGATCGGTGTGTATTTTATCGGCGTGCATGCAAACAACAGGGATTCACACAGGAGTGCGTGAGGCGCACGTTAATGGTTTTCTGCCCGCATGCATCAGTTTGCTTTCACCAGTGTTGTTTCGGTTGCACATAGAGAACTTTTGAAGATGCCAACTGTCAAAAAACGTAGCTCCTGGAATGTATTTGGCACTCTTCAGAAATGCATATAGCGGTACGTTTTCAGAATGAGTTATTACTCATTATATGCCTAATAACCATCTCAGAATGGTTATTACAAATTTTTGACTGCTACAACCTTTAGACATTTTAGTTCTAATCAACAATCTACAAACATCTCCAGTTTTGATCTCTTGTTTTTTTCCACAAAATAAAGGGCTTTAGCTGAAGCGCTTTGGTTATTTGGTAAACGACTGTTGTACTAAATTAAAAACCCTTTATATTTTTAAACATCAAAGATTACACAATGTAACAAAGGCAAGTTAGAGTATAGGATATATGCAGAAATATGCAGAAGGACTTTTAAATTTTCAGTAACCAGAGTCAAATGCTTCCAGTGAACTATATGCCGTTACAAAATTGCCACGTTTAAGGTCTGTTTTCTTTAAAAATCGTCAATGATCTTTACTGCCTGATTGATCTACGATATAAAGTGGGTCTCAGAATGTAAATTGGCACGTTTAAGGTCTGTTTTCTTTAAAAATCAATGATCTTCACTGCCTGATTGATCTGCGATATAAAGTGGGTCTCAGGATGTACAAGAAGCACTGCATTAAGTTACATTTTTTCACGCCATGTCTTTAAAATATGGAAATTTATTTTACCACAGTATTTTCAATAGTGTTTCAGCGCTAGCCTGCTGATCCTGACAGGCGCATGTGTATGAACGGCTTTTTAACTTATTTTACACTTGAACAACTTAATGAACGCTAAAGTCTACATAACTGATTGTATTTAATTACAACACAGATGCTGTAAAAGGACCCGTATAAATTTGAAAAAAGTCACATAAACCATTCACCGGAAGTTCGGTATGGGAAGAAATGCTAGCTGTGCATATACCCTATTAGCCAAACATTGTATACCGATGGTTTGTTCTGTCGACAATCGAAAAAAAATATATATATTGGTTTAGAGGGCTAATAATATTGATGGTTGTAAATTGGATTAAAAAAATTAAAAACTGCTTTGATTTTAGGCGAAATAAAACAAATAAGACTTTCTCCAGAAGAAAAAATATTATAGGAAATACTGTAAAAAAATCCTTGCTCTGTTAAACATCATTTGGGAAATATTGGAAAAAAAAACACAGGAGGGCTAATAATTTTGACTTCAACTGTATGTCGCGTTGCAAATTGATTTGTTCTAAAGTCATGTGGCGGGAAACCTGCTGTCAATGCTTTTATAATTCATCTGAAGCCAGTTACTTAGCTAGCAGAGGACAAGAGAGCATGCGTTCGTCGACCCTAAGTGCACTAGCCCTTTCATGTCGCAAGATATATTTATACTTCAGAGAGCGTGGGCCGAGCGTGTACGTTTACTGTCACGTTCGGCGCATCTTGGGCTTCGACGTGGCTGTGGGAAAAAGCCAGCGAGAGGGATAAACAGATGGACAGACCGATCTGCCATGCCACACACTCATGCAAGATCTTTCAGCAAAAGCACGTGAGCAGCAGGACGGCCAATGCTGGGTGGGAAGCGCATCGCCAACCTCCAAGGCAGCGCTGAGGGGAAAGTCACTAGCGATGAGACCTTCAGACACACGCAGACACATACACGAGCATATAATATTCATCAGGGGGTTGTTATGAGTGTCTCTCTCTCTCCCCTCCCGCGGCCAGAATGACTGCTATTTCAGATGGCATAACATAATCATTTGGGCATGCTTACTTCAGCTTGAGTTCACATGGCCAGCCTCATGTTAAATCCTCTTCTTTGGAGCCGTTCGTGCCACACAATCACCAGAGATACAGACTTAGTGTCACTGTGGCGCAATTGTTATAGGCTTGACCTGTGTTGTTATTTGACTGGAAGCAAGTTTGGATCAATCTGCAGCATATTCAGATGCCTAGTATTACGGAAGAAGAGGCTTTAACTATGTTTATAGAAGTCAATTGCAATTCTGTTCATGTTAATGTTATTTTTAGGGCTTGTTGAACCCTAAACAGAATAAGCTTGTCTTACGGAAATTCGTAAGCCATTTTAGTTGACGGATGCTACTTTTTTATTCTTTAACTTGTGATCTGATTTGAATACATTTTTTTGTATTAGTTTATACACTCACCGGCCACTTTATTAGGTACACCTGTCCAACTGCTTTTTACTTTCTAATCAGCCAATCACATGGCAGCAACTCAATGCATTTAGGCTTGTAGACATGGTCAGGACGATCTGCTGCAGTTCAAATCGAGCATCAAAATGGGGAAGAAAGGTGATTTAATTGACTTTAAACGTGACATGTTTGCTGCTGCCAAACAGGCTGGTCTGAGTATTTCAGAAACTGCTGATCTACTGGGATATTCACACACAACCATCTCTAGGGTTTAAATATCCAGTGAGTGGCAGTTCTGTGGGCGCAAGTGCCTTTTTGATGCCAGAGGTCAGAGGTGAATGGCCAGACTGGTGTGAGCTGATAGAAAGGCAACAGTAACTCAAATAATAGTTACAACCAAGGTATGCAGAAGAGCATCTCTGAACCTTGAGGTGGATGGGCTACAGCAGCAGAAGACCACACCGGGTCCCACTCCTGTCAGCTAAGAACAGGAAACTGAGGCTCCCTTTTGCACAGGCTCACCAAAATTGGAGAATAGAAGACTGGAAAAATGTTGCCTGGTCTGACGAGTCTCCATTTCTGCTGCAACATTGGACAGTAGGGTCAGAATTTGGCATCAACAACATGAAAGCACGGCACACTTTGGGCCCATTAGTACCAACTGAGCATCGTGTCAACGCCACAGCCTCCCTGAGTATTGACCATGTCCATCCCTTTATGACCACAGTGTACGCACCATGTCATAAAGCGCAAATCATCTCAGACTGGTTTCTTGAACATGACAATGAGTTTACTGTACTCAAATGGTCTCCACAGTCACCAGATCTTAACCCAATAGAGCACCTTTGGGATGTGGTGGAACGAGAGATTCGCATCATGGATGTGCAGCTGACAAATCAGCAGCAAATGCATGATGCTATCATGTCAATATGGATCAAAATCTCTGAGGAATATGTCCAGTATATCTTGTTGAATCTATGCCATGAAGGTTAAGGCAGTTCTGAAAGCAAAAGGAGGTCCAACTCGGTACTAAAAAGGTGTACCTAATAAAGTGGCCAGTCAAATCAGCATATCTTTTTTAGTATGCATTTTAGTAGCTGTAAAAAAAAAAGGAGTAATCTATACTCTACAATACAATAAAATAGAAAACAGTTAATTAATTGGTGAAATAAATACAACATTGGTGACTGAAAATAACTTTGTAATGTGTATTTCTTATTTTGTAATATGGTGGTGGCTGTTATCATGAAATAGCCCATACAGAGTAATCATAATGTATTTCTGTGTAAAAAGAGGTAGAAAGCAGCGAGTTTTATTGCTCCTAAAGTCTAGCCTTGAGGTGACTCGCAGCTTTGACGCTTCCAGAGCTGACAGCCTTAAGCAAAGTGACGTTGCTTGCTTCTAGTGTAGACATGGTGTTACATAAATTGTTGCATCGAATTGAATGTGACAATTTACGGTAGAATGGCTCTACACATTTGTTTCATAAATGAAGCCTGTTGTAGCTTGCTTCCTTTGCAAACCAATCAAAACCTGCACTCCAAGAAGGTACTGTACATTTATAGTTTTATTTGTTTTTATTTTATTTGATCTAAGCCAGCCAGTCACTCTTGCTTGACCATCCATCAGACAGTAAGCGAACAGTCTGTGCAGATGTCGATTGACTCTATGACTACAGCTTTTATGACTAAGTACACTGAAAAAAATGATTCATTGTATTTACACATTTTTTTAAGGTAACTGGTCACAATCGGTTTATGGGCTGAATTTAAACAAACGAATTCAATTTAGCAACGTTAAGCTTAATATGTTTGTTTAAATTCAGCTCATATAAATTGTTTGCAACCACTTGCCTTATGGCTCGTTTCACTGACTGGTACGGTACGGGTCCGTACGCTTTTATGGCCGTTTCCACTGTCAAAAGGCGTACCGAACCGAACCGAACCGTACCGTACCACTTTTTCGGCACCCTTTCGAAAGGGTACCAAACAGGAGAAAGGGACCCAAAAGGGTCCCAAAGGCGGAGCTAGACGAAGCTGAATGCTATTGGTTTACAGAGATACGTCAGGAGCTCATGCAACAAGCCAGAATGAAAACAAAGGAGCTGCCATGTTTTCATACACAGCCGAGAGATTATATATACATATAATAACATATACCAACGAGCCCTGTTCAATCTGGGCTCAAATGAACATTGTCGTTGTCTTGATGAACAGCCACAAAGCCAAAAAAAAAGAAGCAGATTTTACCCAGTGCTCGCGAGCGTTTTTCTTGCTTGCGCTTGCCGCGCGTCTATATTTGAAATAACAAACTTCTTGAGCTGATGATAATAACTTGCGCTTGATTTTTGACGTGCTTTTGAAACCTGATCCTGTCAGAAACTGACAAACGCGAGAGTGACGCGCGAAAAAACAAAAGGAGAAGCCGGAAAAAAAGTAGCACATTATTTTTTTTAGCAAACGTGAACAAACTGCCATGTTTAACTATTATCATCAACTTTTGGACTATTATGAACTGATGAAATGAAATGATGGAATTACTTTCTAATAAGAGGCTACACGTGCTGCTGAAGATTAAAGACACGTTTAATCATGAGAGGTTTGCACTATGGACTCGATTTCCTGCTGTTTTGAACCTTAATAAGGACTAAATGTCTGCTGTGTGTAGTTTATCTGTAAGTGGTAACATATCAGAGACTGTAATGGTCTGTATGTGTTCATATATGTTGCATTTATTTATTAATTTTATATAATTACAGACGTTACAGTAGGCTATTTCGCACTGTCATTGATTTGCAGATATAATCAACTCATGTTCATAGAAAAGTTAGTAATAAACATTTATACACAAGTATTTGTGTGTGTAAAGCCTCTGTTTTGTGAGAAGTGCTTCTCATATGATATGTGAGCGACCCGTACAGCTTTACTTTAGACATTTTCTCGAGCGAAAATGACGTCAACTGCAACTTTCTGTCGTACACCACGCCCACCAAAAGAGTACCATTGGTACCCTTTTAGCAGTGGAAACGCAAGCCTGATAAAGGTGACCCGTACCGACCCGTACCGTACTGTACCAGTCAGTGGAAATGAGCCATTAAAGGTGCAGTATGTAAGTCTGACACCCAGTGGTTGAACTAGGTATTGCACTCCTCGATCAAAATAAACGCAAGCCCGGGATGTCAGATTGAGGACAGGAGCGAGTGATTTTAACTGTGTTTTAGATAAAAGCAACGACACGCGATAGAGGGAATATTTTCCATATTAAAAGGAGTTTTGGTTCTAACCAAAACCTCGAATTGATATATTAGAAACGGCTTTTATTTCTCACAGCTCAACAACAGAAACCTATGACAGATCACCTCAGGTAAACCTTGTGTGCTTTATTCAGTGCTAAATGGTAACAATGTGTGTCAGCTGCGGGTCAGTCTATATGCGCATAATACGCGGTTATCAGGTAATACAATACAATAAACTCGCACCACAAGCACGATTGTGTCTGGATCCGCAGGTATCGCTTTAACAGTCGAGAGTAGAGGAAACTTTACCTCACGAACATGCCAACGGGTCAAATGCTCAAAGTGTGTGTGTGTGTGTGTGTGTGTGGGAGAGAGAGAGAGAGAGGGGGGGGGGGGGGGGCAGAGATGGAGTTTTACAGCATTTCTCCCTAGTAGTGAAATAGTGGCTTGTGCTTTACCATTCCTCAGTGTCAGTGAAAGATCTGCTTTTTAAGTAGTAGGAGTGTTTTATTTACTCACCCTCGCCTCCTTCGCCATAGTATTCTAACGCGACATCGCGCATAGGGGATAAATGACATCAGTGCGTAATAACCGGTTATGATCTATTACTGAACCGATATCAAATTGTCCCCATCTGCATCGCGGTGCAACGAAGAAACAATTAATTTTGACACCCCTAATAAATAGATTCTAAACCTTACTGTTTTGTGAGTGAGTGCATATTCTGTGGCTCTAAAAGGCTGTATTTAAATTTCTGTCGTGTTTCATCTGGTGCAAACAGCCAAATTGCTCATCACTGCGTATCTCGTCACAAAGCGTGTTGTTAGGACAAGCGGTTACAATGTAACCTGCTCACGTTCGTAATATTTATATCATTTGCTAATTAATAACCTCATGTGGAACTGAATCTGTCTCATTCTGACATCTGATACTGTCCACTGACACTTCACATTTCGGTCACGGATGCATGCTTTCAGAGCCTTTCTGAATGAATGAATGAAATACGTTGTTTTCCAACAAGGCAACCCGGGGTCCTGAATTATAATTGGCTAAACTGGCATTGTGCAGGTTAAATTTACCTAAACAAAGACAGCGTTCCGGCATGGGAAAAAAAAATCTAAGCAGAATATCTGACTTCAGCATTGTTTTTCAGTTAAACAAGTATGTTCACTTGGGATGTTTCTTAAATATCTGCACACATATTATGGTATTTTTATGCTTTAGAAGAGTCAAAAACTTACATACAGCACCTTTAAAAAAAAAATCCAATGAATCATTTTTTTAAATGGACTATTATGATATTCAAAGGTTCATAATTTTGTTTTTAGGTCTATATCCATCCAAAGAAAAAAAACACTTTTTTTTGTACAAAAAAGTGTACACTGACACATCAGTTCTTGTTTACAGTCTGAGGCTACGTCTACTGTAATCCAGATACCTTTCAAAACATTCTTTTGGTCTAAAAACACTACAGTCCACACTATTGTTTTCAATTGTTTCCCCACATTCGTTCATCAACACAAACAACAAAATGCAGCATAATTTCCAACCTGATGTTTATTTAGTTCCCGGCTCTTTGAAATGCCACGACAATATGTTGAGGAGAAAGCAGAAAGAACACTAAATATTCTGTGTGAAATGAAGAATAGCAACCTGGAGTCTGGACATTAATCTTTAACAATGCTGTCCAAATGTAGAGCATTCAAAACAACTGCTGTACTATGTTGTCCACCATTTTAGCTGAATTGGTCACATGACAAAAAATGCATCATCATTTTTAAAAGTAGGAAAGCATCTCAAAACTGGCATTCACTTTAGAGAGTGTTTTCTCAAAGATACATTTTTGTTGCCTATAAAATGCTGTCTCAATGTGGACAGAAGGTCAAAACAATTGGAAAAGTATTGAGCGAACCTCATTGTCAATAACAATAAAAAAAAAGTTAGGTATGAAGTTTCAGTATGAAGCACCATAGTTTTATTAATTTTTTAGTTTTATTAAAAGTGGCAAGCGGTGCGCACATGATGTGCTCGCATTTTCTAGGTGCACCTAGTTGAAAACATGTCAACTTTCCAGAACAGCGCATGTGCACTGCGATTCATGTAACTAGAACTAACCAATCTGCTTCACACCATATGGAATATACGCATTTTAATAATAATGGCAGTCTAATTACCTCAGACAAACACAGAGCACCCAAACACTGCAGTGCCTTTTAATTCTCTTCATAAATAAAAACTTGTATTGAACCGCAGCAATGGTTTGTCCGTTTGTCATCCTCTGAGAAAAAGCATAGACAATAATGAAGGAAACCACGTGTTTGCACTTTTCACGTGCTTTTCAATACAATATGTGAACAAACTCTGGCTGGGTTTCGTCATCACCACCACAGGTCAGAATAAAAAAACACGCTAAAATAAGTGCTGTGACAAGCAGCAGTGAAGTGATTATAAATAAAAGTATATCGCCAGAGTGGCTTTTTGCTTCCTTCTTGTGCATCCCAGCCATTAGCTCCCCATTTGAAAGATTTTTTAGCATAGGGGTAATGTAGTCATTAAACTTGACAATTTGTAACGATGTAATATGTATTTGAATAATGATGGTTAGTTTACTGAAAAGCTCAGATTTGATTGTCATAATTTGTTTTGTTGAGTTTGAGGTTTACTGTATCATTATTATTGCCATCTTACAGATGTCAATCTACCTTAAAGTTTGCTCTGATTGTTCAGTGTTTACGCTTTACCAATGCACACACTTTGTAACATTTTATTTATCAGTTTTCTTTAACACTTCTGTTTATTTTATTCTAAGACATGAGACGAGATATTTTTGCTTATTTTTTGTTTTTGACTATTAAAACTACGTATTTGCCTCAGTAATGTTAGTGAATTAAAATAAAGTGGTTTAATAAAAAAATACTAATATTCCTAAATAGATTGTAAAAAAAAATCTAAAAAGTATCAAAGCCAAATGATATGAAACATTATATTGTGAATTTATTTTTTTTGCTGTATCGCCCAGCCCTAGGTCAGATATATTTTTTACAACAATCACAACAATCTCCATATCCCAAAGGAGCTGCTAAAACAGTTCTACACCTCCATTGTTGAATCAGTCATCTGCACTTCAATAACTGTCTGGTTTAGCTCAGCTACCAAATCTGAACTCCAAAGGCTACGTCGAATAGTTCGGAGTGCTGAGCGAATCATTGGTACAACCCTCCATACTCTCCAAGAACTGTACTTATCCAGAGCGAGCAGAAGCTCACACCCAGCACACTGCCTCTTTGAACTTTTACCTTCTGGTCGACGCTATAGAGCTATTTCTTTCCTCAGGCAATCCATCTCATGAACACTTGATGATAATAATTGTGGAACCAACATCACTACCTGCTATACACTTTTATACACACATACATTTTAACAACACACTTTACATGCCAATTTGCACATAACAGCTGCACATATAACGCTTAATATAGTAATATAGCTGTACATACACTCGTCAATATTTTCATTCACAAATTTTTTTAATATATTTATTATCTGTTTTTTAGTCCTGTCTCTGTAATTCTGTTGCACTGTAGAAGCTCTGTCACGAAAACAAATTCCTCGTATGTGAACATACCTTGCAATAAAGCTCTTTCTGATTCTGATTCTGATATCCATTTGTCATGCAAATGATTTTTTGTTTGTTTTGGATTTAAAGTTGTGGATTATCTAGTCTGATCTTGTGAGAAAACTTAACTATTTTACGTTTTGTCAGTTTAGTGGCTAATTCGGATAAATTTGAGTTCAGTCATATGAAAATGTAAGTTTTGCAAAGGAAGCTTGGCACTCAACCCTGCCCCTAAACCCAACCATCAATGGAGGATGAGCAAATTGTACAAAATTGTATGAATGAGATCATACAAATTTATACAAATTAGCAACTAAACAAAAAAAAGTTACGAATTGCCTTGAGATAGCATTGGATCAAGTTTAACAATCCATTTTGTGATGCATTTAACAGATATAAAATGTAATAAAATCATAAAAGGCATACTTCAAATATTCTGCTAGACCAAACTGTTTAATTGTATAGTAGCCCAATGGAACTATCAATGTAAATGAGCGATTTTTAGCTTTGCGCAGACAGGCACAGGCACAGGCACAGGCACAGGGTTGTTTTTCTTTTGTCGGCAAACAACGAATTCTACAGAGAGCTGAATGAACTGAAGCGGACTGTGTAGTAGGCAAGATCGCTGCAGCTAGGACCTGTCTGCCCTATCAGAAAAAATAAACACGCACAAAGAGAAGCAGAGTAAGAGAGAGTAATAAATCATGTGAAAGTCCACAATTTCAAGAGACGCTCCTAGAGGTGTGTTGTAATAGCGGCGCAGAAGCAATCTGTAAATGTTTTGGGAAAAGCCTTTAGAAACGAGTCTCAAAAGAGCTGTCATTTTGTATTATTGGACCACACACACACGCGCACACACACACACACGCACGCACGCACACGCGCACGCGCACACACACACACACACACACACACACACACACACACACACACACGCTCTATACTGTAAAAAATGCTGGGTTGTACATAATCGATTTGTGTTAGGGCAACATACAATTAGGTTAACTTATTAGTTAAGTTAACTTAACTTATTAGTTATTTACAAATTTAAGTGGATTGAACATAAAACAATTAAGTTGTCCCCCAAAAAACCTTAAGAATTGTATTGTTTCAGCTCAATTTAAATAAGTAGTTTGAACAGAGCTGATATGTTTACATGTAATTTGTGGATGTGTGTAAACGTAACATTCTGTAGTGCATTTAGTTATTGCCCAGAAGGCACACAACATCATGAGACAATTATATTAGGTTAGATTTAGGTTGTGATGTCAGGTGACCAAAATTAATTGTCAAGCCAGCAGGTAAGGACAACGTTATTTTGATGTCCAATAATGACGTTAAATGACGTTGATATTTGGTTGATAGAAAGTTACCAAAATCCAGCGTCGATATGATGTCAAATACTGACATTTATTCATCAGGTACGGCAACCAAAATCCAACCTCTGATAGATGTCTTAGGGGTAACGTTCACACAATGTCAAGCTGTAACATCATTAGATGTTGATATTTGGTTGGTTTTAGGTTGGACAATGTTTATTGATGTTGGCCTGACATTGAGTTCTGACATCAACCCGATTTTCATTTCCAAACAAAATGCATGTTGACGTCCTGTGCCTGCTGGGTGTTTAAGGCCATTTCGGTCATCATACAGTAAACATCCGTCATCTTCTCATCAGTGACATGCATCTAAACAGTCTCTGGATCAATGCGCATAAAGATTTTGAACATCTTCATGGACACTTTAAATACTTCCAAACAGTTTGCTGAAATTATAAAGTGCACACGTCTTGAGGTAGTTTGTTATGATGTGATTTACCTTCTACGGTATAGGCGATTTGATTAGACAGGGATCTCAGGACTGATTTTTCTAATCCCCATGTACAAGTAAAATAAAGCAGTTACTGCAGGTTGAAAAAAAGTAGTGGAGTAAAAGTACAGATACTGCACTAGAAAAGTAAAAGTACACATTTTTTAAACTGCTCAGTAAATTACAATTCCTGAGAAAAACTACTCAATTACAGTAATTTGAGTATTTGTAATTTGTTACTTTACACCAATGGCCAAGATGAAGTTTGCTTTCACTTTCAAATTCCTATAAAGCATACATTTTTGCATTTTGTTTTTAAAGATGATCTGCCTGTATTGTCAAGTTTGCTGTGTTATAAATAAAATATAGTATACGTGTGTGAATTTGGAGCGGATCGGATACTATTTGCAGATCGATGGCTTACATTAGTACTGCAGGTGAAATTATGATGTTACGTTTATGCTCAAGTAAAACTTTTATTTAACCTATGCCTTTTTCACAAATAAATAAATAAATAAATAAAACAGTAATCATAATGACAAAAGTAGCCAAGATTTATTTATTGACACAAAATCTGATCATGTGGTCGTGGTTTTGTTTTGGCCCTGAACTCACTGATTTTGACCTCTAATATATTCATTCTTCTTGTTTATTTTGTAGATAACTACAAAAATACATCAGAATAAAAAAATAAATGATAGCAATAAATGATAGCCTTCTTTCGGCATAGGCTGTCCCATTAACACAACCTTATCAAATCAACGAACAAACAGTGATGTTTAAAAGTAAAGTAATAGGCTATTTAAAAGTAGGCTACACTTAAAAAAAATCACATTTACGTGAGAGCAATATGATATGCTTTGAGGTCTGTCACGCTGCTTTTCATTTTTGATTTTAGGTTTGTCAATGCATACATTATTTAAGTTAAACATTTCGTGTAGGGGGTTTAATATTTATGGTCATTAAATCTAAAATCTAGCTATTTTGTTGACTAATTTTTTGTTGGAGCGAAAAAAAAAAGAAATGAACAACCGATTTGGGGTATGCCTTGCTTGACTCTCCGCAACACCAGATTATTTTGTTCACTTGCTAGGCCTAGTATTCAAGTATCAAAGATTTATATTAAGAAGATATTTAGACTATTTTATTATTATTTTTTAAATGTTGTTTGTAGAATCAGTTGTTGTTGTTTTTTCTTTGTTACTGAACTGCTACACATTTTTTCATTAAATATTTCAATAATAAATTGATGTTTTAACTTTCTATCTCCACCATTGCTATGTAATTTTTTAAAGGATCTAAACTGGACAATTAAATTGTTAGTTAAATTTCATTTTGACTGCAGATGATTTAAACTGCTGGTTTTGTTGGGCCAGAGAAGAAGTGCACAATGTAAAGCTGCAACTGACTCAGTAGCACTGTGTAAAGTGTGATATGATACAGCATGTTTAATCCTTGTGCTATTTTAAGTGAATGTAAATGAAGTTGATTCCAGAGTCAATTCCATGTATTCCAAAATTAGAATTCGAGAATCAAAGTCGAATAGTACTGCCAACTATTCCAGCATAAGTTTTATGCATGCCCTTCCAGCAGCAACCCAGTACTGGGAAACACCCATACGCTCTCATTCACACACACTCATACACTACAGCCAATTTAGGTCAACCAATTAACTTATAGTGCATGTCTTTGGACATGAGGGGGGAAACCGGAGAAAACCCACGTGAAGAGAACATGCAAACTCCACACAGAAACGGCAATTGGTTCAGCCGGGACTCAAACCAGTGACCTTCTTGCTGTATGGTGACAGTGCTAACCACTGAGCCACCATGCCACCCAATCTCAGATTAATGCAATTCAAAAAAAAAATGGAAGGGTTTCTCTGCATTGGCAAATCTGTCTCCTAGCTTTGTTTTGTCTGCGTTCTGATGAGTTTGCCAGGTGGGAAGGTGTTGTTCAGAGGATTTAACTGTATATGTTGACAGAAAGCCTCTTTTCTAAAGTAGATTATGGAATTGGTTTATCCGTGAAGTCTCTGAGTGGAGGCAATTGATTTATTCTGGGGAAGTTGTATCTGCTTATCTACAGTAGCTGCAGACCCGGATTTTAATAGAGAGCGATTAAAAACATGGGATACTGTTGACAATCGGACACAAACGCAGTGCTGCTATAGTTATTATTATATTTAGAGTTGTGCTGGATATGTATCGCATCCAAAATAAAAGGTTGTTTTGACATAAAATATTGTGTATATTTATTATGTATATACTGTATAAATACACACATGCATGCATATATTTGTGAAAAATATATATTTAATATAAAATATGTGGTATCACTTTATTTTGATGGTCCCTATAACATATTTTGTTGAATTTAAATTACATTTCATCTACATGCCAAATAATTCTCAATAGATTATAAGTAGACTGTTAGGTTGGGGTTAGGGTTAGTGTAAGTTGACATGTACTTGCAAAGTTTCTTATAGTCAGTTAAATGTTTGCTGAAGGAGCAATATCAACAGATATTAACTAAGGCCCAATCCCAATTCTACCCCTTAGCCCTTCCCCTTACCCCTACCCCTCGTTTTGCGCGTTCACGTCAAGGGCTAGTGGTGTCCCAATTTTCTTTAGCTTGAAGGCGTAGGGCTAAGGGCAAGAGGTATACAGCCCTTCGAACGAAGATTTTTCAAGAGCACACTTGAAACCAAGGGGTAAGAAATTTCCCAGAATACACCTGCTACAGCGGCAGTATTACTGAACCCGGAAGTAAGGTGATCCACAAATTAGTATTTTTTGTCATTATTACAATATTTTACGACAAACAAACACATGTTTGAATATATTCATAACCGCGTTCCTGTTTTACCGTCATGCTTTAAAAAAATAATAATAAAAAATAAACCTTGCTAAATTTCACAATCTATAATCCCTAATCATAACTCCTGTACAGCAGTCCCACAACATTCTGACACTCGATGACACTCGAATAACCTGTCAGAAAAGTCTAGTGGCTGAGAATGAGCTTTTTACAGTGTCTGCTATAATGTTAATGTTGTTTTCGTGTGTTTACAGATGAATACAGCCACTGTGTAAATACACAGTACAGTTACAATCTTATTGCAACATTAGATCATTATGATAACATAATATATGCCTTTAGTGATTACCTGAAGATAAATACCAAAAAATAACACAACTGGAATAACTACAGCAGTCGCCATCGTCTGATCTCATATGAAGCAAGAGATTGCGATGACATATGATGACGTGTGCAGGTGTTGAAGTGCTGTCCCAATTCTTAGGGGTAAATTTTGAAGCCCTTCCCCTTAACCCTTGGTTGAAAGGGCCAAGGGAAAGGGGTAGGGGTACAAAAATAGAATTGGGATTAGGCCAAAGTCCCTTTAAGGCAAGTCATTTCACTCGGCGGCCATCTTTGAAACGCCTCTCTGGCTGTATGCTCAGGCATTCTGTTTGAATGTGGAAACATCAAAGTCTCCAAAGCTACTTGCCAAGCTTATGATTATATTACATATTACGAATAACCAATAAAATGAAACAACAACTGTCTATTTAGTTTCATTTCTAAATGTTCTTATCACACAAAATCTGCAGAAACTCACGTCTGGTCCAAGGCCCTCCCCTGGAAAATTGTCAATCTATAGCGATCGCTGATTGGCTCCTGTAGTGGAAGGCGGGCTTTATTCCCCATATAGCGATCGCTGATTAGCTCCTGTACTAGAAGGCGGGGTTTAATTGAAAGGGACTTTGCTAATGCTCAAATGAGAATTAATTGGCATGCAGTTGCAATGTAACTTATAAGTAAGCCCACACGGAACCTGCGCGTGCAGAATTCCGCAGATTTTCCGCAGAATTCCGCAGATTTTCCGCAGAATTCCGCAGATTTCCGCAGATTTTTAGCACATCATTAACTCTGTTTATTTACTTGAGTAAATGTGTGTAAATAATTTTTTTATTAAGTTTTTAAATTACACATATTTCACATATTATGGTTTTAGTTATGAGACTCCCAAAATAATTCCGCAGAAATCCGCAGATTTTTACCAAAATTCTCTGCAAAAATTGCAAAAAACGTCCGCAGATTCCTTCTGGCCCTACTTATAGGCAACAAAATGTGCAATAGGGACCATCAAAAAATAAAGTCTTATCAAATATGTATATGATGAAAATTATATTTAAATTTAAATATCTATCTGACAAAACTTTTTTGTATAGTTGTGTTTCTTTATAAGTGTGTGTATCACGTATACAAATTAAATATATATAATACACAAACATTCATACATTCATTTTCCTTCGGCTCAGTCCCTTATTCAGGGTTCACCACAGCGGAATAAATCACCAACTATTCCAGCATATGTTTTACACAGAGGATGACCTTCCAGCTGCAACCCAGTACTAGGAAACACCTACACTCTCGCATTCACACACACACACACTCATACACTACAGCCAATTTAGTTCATCCAATTCACCTGTACCACATGTCTTTGGACTGTGGGGGAAACAAGAGCACCTGAAGGAAATCCATAACTTCACAAAGAAATCCTAACTGGCACAGCCGGGACTCAAACCAGCGCCTGCTTTGAGGCCACAGTGCTAACCAATGAACCACTGTGCCGCCCAATGCACAAACATATGTTAAGTCATAACAAACTTTTATTTTGGATGTAATTATTCGCGATTTATCTTTGCCCAGCAGTGATTTATAGTTATAGGTATTATTATGGTTCAACGTTTCACTAACTAGCTGATGTTTGTTTCGGAGCGATATATCTCTTGTTGGTATTTATACAATTTATACAAATGCACGTCATGCGTTAACATGAGTGAGAATGTGTGGTACTTTGTTATGATATGTTATGAGTAAGTGCTTAAGCTACTGTGCAAACTAATACACTGTAAATAAAAAGTCTTGCTGACTTAAATTTTTTGTTGAATCAAATGCTACAAGTGCTTTATAAATTATGTTATAAATGAGATTGTTTAGTTTTTACTGTTATAAGTTCATTATAAAATGTAAAAAAAAGGTATCAGTTAATATAAAGCAATTCTTTCTAGTCATTTTTAAACATTATTAAATAAATTAGGAAATTACTCATGGTAACTAAATGTACCTTTGGCCTACTAGCCTCAATCAAGTTTGGATTTTGGCCCTTAAGAAAAAGTTTGTGCATTTTTACAAATTTAAGTTGATTGAACATAAAACAATTGTTGTTCCAAAAAAAACTCAAGAATTGTGCTGTAGAATTAGCTCATTTTAAATAAGTAGATTGAACAAACAGCAAAAGTCATTTTTTCAGTGTTGCTAACTATAACAGATCTAACACTTTCAACAGTAATTAAAGGTGCAGTATGTAAGTTTGACACCCAGTGGTTGAACTAGGTATTGCACTTCTGGATCAAAATAAACACAAGCCTGGGATGCCAGATTGAGGACAGGAACGAGTGATTTAAACTTTGTTCTAAATAAAAGCACGACACGTGATAGAAGGAATATTTTCCATATTAAAAGGAGTTTTGTTTCTAACCAATACCTCGAATTGATATATTATAAACGGCTTCTATTTCTTACAACTGAACATGTGACACCTATGACAGTGATCACCTCAGGTAAACCTCGTGTTTTATTTAGTGCTAAATGCTATCAATGCGAGTTTGAATAGATTCTAAACCATACCGTTTTGTGAGTGAGTGCATATTCTGTGCTTCTGAAAGGCTGTATTTACATTTCTGTCGTGTTTCATGTGGTGCAAACAGCCAAACTGCTCACTACTGCGTATCTCTTCACAAAGCGTTTTGTTAGGACACGCAGTTACAATGTAACCTGCTCACCTAATGTTTACGTTCGCAATATTTATATCATTTGATAATTACTGTAATAACCTCATGTGGAACTGAATCTGTCTCATTTCGATGTCTGATACTGTTTATTTCGGTCATGGACGCATGCTTTCAGAGCTTTTCTATATTTCACCCAGGGTGCTAAAATATAATTGGCTTAATTTACCTAAACAAAGACAGCATTTCAGCATGGAAAAACCATTTTCAAAGCAGAATATCTGACCTCAGCATTGTTTTTCAGTTATACAAGTATGTTCACTTGGGACGTTTCTTAAATATCTGCACACATATTATGGTATTTTTATGCTTTAGAAGAGTCAAAAATGTACATACAGCACCTTTAACTTTAGCATTTTTCAACTTGCATCAATCAAACTGACTGAAATATGAAGTTACACTTTGTATAACTTTGTATAAAACCTGATTAACTTGCTAAAATAAGTAATATCAACATAAAATATTTGTTATCTTAAC
Source organism: Danio tinwini (assembly GCA_903798205.1). Lineage (NCBI taxonomy): Eukaryota > Metazoa > Chordata > Actinopteri > Cypriniformes > Danionidae > Danio > Danio tinwini. The sequence continues at coordinate 19,378,315 of CAIGQZ010007154.1, read as the reverse complement.
TTTTTTACAGTGTACGAAACACAGTTTGTTTACATTGTTTCCGTAAGAAGATGATCTGTTTTTGATCTGTTCAAATAAGTTTCCCAGTTTGAAACTTATTTAGAAAACAAAATGTGATGGCTGCTTATATTTGTGCTCAGAACTCAAACGTTGCTTTGAAAATTGCTTTGTTTTCAGCAGAGTGCAAATCTTATTTACAAAGTGAGCATGAGAGGTCAAAAGGGGGACCAGGATGAGGTGTTTTATTTTTAGAAATGTATGTTTGCAGTAGAAGGATGACTGAAACATCTGAGGTGTTTTTGTGTCTTTGTTGATTTTTGCCTCTATGTTGATTCACAGCCTTCCTAAACAGAATGAGACAGATGTTTTGAAAGTAGAAGTTGTTTTAAGTTTACAGGGAAGGTTTTATTTTTTAAGCTTCGTCAGGCTGCTGTGATGTCACAGTTTGTTTGTTTTTTCAGTCAGTAGTAACAGCCAAATTTATACGGCTTTCTAAAAGAGTCTAAAATGACAGAAAGAGCTCCCCAAACCACATAACCTTTTAAAAGACATTCATAAAAAAAGAAAACAGGGCCACTTTTGCGGCATTTTTGTTCAATTATTAAGCACAGCTTGTTGGAGTGAGTCTGTGTGATTCTAAGCGGTGATTGATTTTTTTTTCCAAAAGATTTTTCGAAAGAGCTGTCAGTTGATTTCGTCAGTATTTCCATAAAAGAGAGAAGATCACTAAAAGATGATTAAATAAATGAAATATGATTAAATTAAACAGAGAACCAAATGTAGCAGATGGAAGCATAAATGAGATAAAGTAGTTTTTCTGGGGTTAGAATAATGTTAAATGTTGAGAGCTCCAGCGCTAAATCTTTGAATGACTGGATTATTGCTTTACAGATTATTCCTCAGATCAAGTACAGTGGTTATGAAATTACTTTTACCTTGCAAATGAACCGATTCAAAAATTGGTTATACAACAGAGAAAATAAGTATTGAACATGCCACCATTTTTCTCAGAAAACATATTTCTAAAGGTGCCTTTGACTTTGAAATTTCCCTGGATGTCGGTAACAACCGAAGAAATCCATATATGGAGGGAAAACAAATCTAATTAGTTTACAAATGAAGTTATGTGTAATAAAATGAAATGACGCAGGGCAAAAGTATTGAACACATGAAAAAAAGGGAGGTGTAGAAAGTCAGTGAAAGCCCAGACAGCAGCTGAAATCTCTCAGTAGTTCTTGAGTAACCCTCTGCCCTTTGTCATTGTCAATTAATATTAGCTGCTTCAGTCCAACATCTACTCTATCAGGTTTATGAAGATGAAACCAACTGCACGGTGGCGCAGTGGATAGCACGTTCGCCTCACAGGAAGAAGGTCGCTGGTTCGAGCCTCGGCTGGGTCAGTTGGCGTTTCTGTGTGGAGTTTGCATGTTCTCCCTGTGTTGGCGTGGGTTTCCTCCGGTTGCTCCAGTTTCCCCCACAAGTCCAAAGATGTGGTATATGTGAATTGGGTATGCTAAATTGTCCGTAGTGTATGTGTGTAAATGAGTTTGTATGGATGTTTCCCAGTGATGTTGCAGCTGGAAGGGCATCCGCTGCGTAAAAACATATGCTGGATAAGTTGGCAGTTCATTCCGCTGTAGCGACCCTTCATTAATAAAGGGACTAAGCCGAAAAGAAAATGAATGAATGAATGAAGATGAAACCAGCATGAACATTATAACAAAAAAATGTTCCAAAACAAGGAAACTCTCAAAAACTTTCAGAGAAAGAAAATCAAGCTGTAGAATGGCCCAGCCAATCACCCGACTCGAATCCAATAGAAAATACAAATTAAAGATCAGATTTGATGGACGAGACCCACAGAACCATCAAGATTTTCTCTGTTGAAGTCTGAGAAAAACTCACACCTGAGCAATTCATGTGACTTCATTCTCCATATGAGGTGTCTTTAAGCTGCCATCATTAAAAGTATTTTACATAAAGTATTAAATACCATTCAGTAGTTCAGTACTTTCTCCTTGTGTTATTCCATTTTTACTACACAGGACTCATTTTACAGATTTTTGGTTTTTACGAAAATCTGGTTCAATTCCATGTCAACAGCTCCTTTAGAAATATTATTCCCAGGGAAAAACATGACATGTTCAATACTTATTTTCCCCGCTGCACATAATTAAAGAGAGATATGTTACTTTCTGACAAAATGTCTGCCATTTTCAAAATGTGTGTATTCTTTAGACATTTTTTTCTACATATATTTGCTTAAAAGAAGGAACAATGTAGGCAGATCAACAAATATGCTTTCAAATACTATCAAGAGTCTTCTTATTTAAAACATTTCTGTAAATACTATTGTTAACATTGTAATATTGATATTATACTACATTGTTGTTGTTTCCACTTTAAATTGACAAGAAAAAAATGAGCTCTGTGAATTTTAAAGCCATCACATTAGAAGCACATGAGAATATTTAATTTATTTTAGCATGAGTAATTATCAGCCATGTAACATATGTAAGGCATTCCATCAGCTGTATGTCTCTGTGAAACAATTTTCGCATTTACAGACCCAAACACCCACACTGGCTGTCTTATATCATTTCCTAATTTTCATTCTCTCTCCCTCTTCCTCCTCCATTCCCCACAGGAAGCAATGGAGGCCTTAATTACACCATGTCTCACAGCAACAGCACAGCTTGCGCTTTCTTTTTCTTTCTTTCTTTCTTTCTTTCTTTCTTTCTTTCTTTCTTTCTTT
>CAIGQZ010007154.1:19352092-19366070 GCA_903798205.1 Danio tinwini | reverse complement strand
TGTGTGTGTGTGTGTGTGTGTGTGTGTGTGTGTGTGTGTGTGTGTGTGTGTTTGTGTAGTGAAACAAAACCTTAAACTAAAAATAGACAAGAATGTTTTCATGGCAACTATAACTCAAATAAATTGTTTAAAATAAAGTGATGATAAAAATGATTAAACAAAACTGAAATGAAAGTGCATTAAAGATATATAAAGAAATATAAACAAGTAATGAAACTGACAAAAGCACAAATAAATGCTATTATTAAAACTATATTATTACATAATTGTATATAAACATGGGGAAAATCAATATTAAATGAACACTTAATGTAGAATTTGCAGATTGTCCATTGTGAACCACACAAGAATTAAAAATCTAAACATTTTCTGCAGAAAATACACTAAAAACGTATTTAGTGTAAAATGTTTGTGCATTTGGTGTTTTTACTCTGAAATTACAGGACGATTTCACTAACAGATCTCTGATGCTAGTATTACACTCTAATCATTGCTGTTTTTCTTTTCTTTTCAGAATAAAACATGAGAATATTGTTTCCCTGGAGGACATCTTCGAGAGTCAGTCACATTTGTATCTGGTCATGCAACTGTAAGTTTACAATTTTCAAGACATTATGATCACATCGACTTTTTCAAGTCTCCGTTTAAACCTGATATTAAAATCTAAGGGCCCTATCATGCACCTGGCGCAATAAGGCGCAAGACGTGTTTGGTGCGATTTGTTGCTATTTTCAGACCAGCGTAACCCCTAATTTTCATGCTTTGCACTACGTTGTTTAAATAGCAAATCTATTTGCACCACTTTTTGATCTCATGGGTGTGCTGGTCTAAAATAGAGGTGTGTTAAGGTGTATTGTTGGTGCCTTGCTATTTTGAGGAGCTGAAATAGACTGCACCACTGACCAACTAAAAGCTGGTCTAAAGTCCAGCACAGAGCGCGTTAGTTATGCACCTATGCTGGTCCAAACGCTTACACATTGCTTAATACACACAGGATGTACAGCAATACAGAAAAAAATTAAAGGATTAAAAGGTTACAAAAATATAATTTTCTACATAAATATATAAACCACTGCTTCCATGCCTTTTTTTTAGTTTATTCAAAACAATCTGCATGTGTATAATGTTATTATTATTAGATGTATAATTTATTATATGCATATTTATATTTGTTTTAATAAAAAACAAGGATAAATTTGTCCACCTGTCGGGTTTTGGAGATGTATGCATCACCATATGGGGCATAAGATTAAGACCTATGTTTTTTGACTACACTTCGTTATTATTGTTTATTTATTCGTTTGCTGGAAACTAAATTTTTAAATAGTTTTGAAACAAATCTTTGTGTTTAACAAACAAAATTAAATATGTAGGGTAATGGATGTCTTCAGTGGAGTGCATGCAAACAGTTTCCTTTTCCAAAAGTAAAGGAGTAAAGATTAAATGTAAAGAGATAAAGTAAAGAGGCTAAATGGAGGAGACTCATTCTTTATCCTCATGCTGCAGATGGTCTGTTTAACTGTTTTCTCGCTAGTGAAGCGTTCAGTTTTTGCACTTACAATGTCCGCCATGTAAATAGCAAATGTGCCATGGTGCATTGTGATTTCAGTTGGTGACACTTTTGACATGCATTAAAAAGCCCCTATTATGCATTATAAAAAGTTCATATTTTGGTTTTGGGGATCTCCAACAACAGGCTGATATGCATGCAAGGTCAAAAATGTATTGAGATTCATTTGTTCCAAAGCCCTCCATTGATTGACGCTAATCTGCGGTGATTGGTCCGATGACTGCATTTAGCACAAGACAGAAAAACAATGCCCACCACGACATTTTACAGAGCACAGAGTATATGTGTAAGCCCAATGCAGGAATGCATTAAAGCAATATTAAAACAATGCTTCGTGTCAACATTAATACAATAGGGCACTCAAAACTATTCATTAAAATGGACTCTGTGTTGACTCTTTTTTTTTTTTTTTGAGAATCAATAGTTTTAAACACGTTGCACTTTTAGATTTAAACTTCAGCTGGAAGTTTTCATTGAAAAGCCCAAAATAGGAGCTCTTTTTATAATATTTCATCATGTTCTACTTCAGTTTTGCAGTTGTGCATCTCGGCAGACCAGCTGTGATTGAATCACTAAAATAATCCATGTTGATACAAGTTGGAAATGTTTCTACACTGCAAAAATGCTTTTCTCACTTAGAGTTTTTGTTTCTAGTCCAAATATCTCAAAATTCTTAATTTAAGATGCATTTTTAAGCCAATCATTAAACCTTGGGCTCTATTTTAATGATCTAGGCACAAAGTCTAAAGTGCATGCCGTAAAAGCATTAAGGGCATGTCCAAATTCACTTTTGCTATTTTAAGAATGGAAGAATACGCTCTGCATTCTGGCGCATGGTCCAACATGGTTGTGCTTATTCTCTTAATGAGTTATGGGTGTGTTTTGAGCATAACGTGCATTAAACCATTCAGAGTCTTATTTACCATTCCCTTTAAGAGTCAGTTGTGTCGCTTTGGTGCATTTGCTATTTACATGGCGGACTTTGTAAGTGGAAGAACTGAATGCTTCACTAGTGAGAAAGCGGTTAAACAGACCATCTGCAGCGAGGATAAAGAACAAGCCTCCTCCATTCGGCCTCTTTACTTTCTCTTTACTTTTCTCCTTTACTTTCGTGGATAAGGAAACAGTGGAAACTCACTCCACTGATGACATCCATTAGCCTACATATTTAATTTCGTTTAAGCGAAGAGATTTTTTAAAAAACTATTTCTAAATTCAGTTCTAATTTCCAGCACATGAATAAAAAAATGAACAATAATAACGAAGTGTGGTGTTATGTCCAAACACACGTCCTATTCTTATACCCCATGCATACATCTCCAAAACCCGAAAGGTGAACAAATCCAAACTTGTTTTTATTAAAACTAATATAAATATGCATATAATAAATAACACTACTACTAATAATAACATTATACAAATGCAAATTGTCATGAATAAACTAAAAAAGCCCCCCGAGATGATGAAGGCATAGAGGCAGTGGTTTTTTATATTTATGTAGAAAAGAATAATTTTGAAACATTTTAATTCTTGAATTTTTTTCATATGTAAAGATATTTGTGTATTGCTGTACATCCGGTGTGTATTCAGCAATGTGTAAGTGTTCTGGACATGCATATAACTAATGCGTATAACTAACATGCTCTGCACTGGACTTGGATGACGCAGTCTATTTCACTTCCTCAAAATAGCAACGCACCAACAATGCGCCTTAACACACCTCCTTTCTAGACTGGAACACCCATGAGTCCACAAAGTAGCACAAATTAATTTGCTATTTAAACAACGTGGCGCAAAATGTGAAAATTACGGTTGCGTTGGTCTGAATATAGCAACAAATCGCGCCATATACACATATATACACATACACGTCTTGTGCCTTATTGCACTGAGTGTATGATAGGGCCCCATGTCAATATTAAGTCAGTTTTTCTTTAAAACAAGCAAAACAATCTGCTTGTTTAAATAATAATGGGACAAGAACAATCTTATTTCAAAGCAAATAAAGGATTGTTTTGTTTACCCCATTGGTAGATTATTTGGCTTGTTTTGAAGGAAAAACTGACTTAATTTTAACTAAATATTATTTCTGAAAGTAAAACAAGAAATGCTTCTTGGCTTTAGAATTTTTTAATATTTGGACTAGAAACAAGTGAAAAATTTGCAGCGTTTGAAGTGTCATTTTAGTAAATATGATAACTGTAGTTTTTTTTTCTTTGCGTATCTCTTTATAGAGTATCAGGAGGAGAGCTCTTTGACAGGATTGTTGAAAAGGGTTTCTACACAGAGAGAGATGCCAGCAAACTCATCCGTCAGATATTAGATGCAGTGAAGTATCTGCACGATATGGGCATCGTGCACAGAGACCTGAAGGTAACGCTTACATATTCCTCCCATATAATCGCACTCAGCTTTTCTAACCAGATGTAATGTGACAAATTATTCAGCATGCAATATTTTTCTGCCCTCACTGAAAGCCAAATGCTGCCACCAAGAGACAAAGTCGCTGCCAATAAGAAAGTATTTAATGTTTAATATTCAGCTCAGATGGATGAGGTTTAACAGTAGGCGATGCTGAGTAACATGACAAAAATAGACTGTGTTTGGAATGGATAACTAGTGGATGGCTCACTGCATATTGTATACTGCCTTTAGTGTCTGTTTTATTATTAATGACTACACACCATTTAATCCAGTTCACGATATTGCTAAATAACTGTAGTATGAGCAATATTGTCATCTGACCTCATCATTTAATAGTAACTAACTTTTTGTATTTTAAAGGTGCGGTAAGTTTTTGACTCTTCTAAAGCATAAAAATACTAATGTTCGCAGATATTTAAGAAACATGCTGAGTAAACATTCTTTTTTTATCTGAAAAACAATGATGAAGTCAGATATTCTGCTTTGAAAGTGTGAGTTTTGTGCCGAAACACTGTTTTTGTTTTGGTTCTATTAAACCACCCGTTTAGCCAATTATATTTCAGCACCCTGGGTTGCCTTGTTAGAAAACTGCATATTTCATTGGTTCAGTCAGGAAGGCTCTCAAAGCATGCGTCGTGATCGAAACGCGACCTCCTGTGGACAGTAGCAGACTCCAAAATGAGATGCAGATTCAGAGTTCCACATGAGGTTATTGATTAGCAAATAATATAAATATTACAAACGTAAACATTAGGTGAACAGGTTACATTGTAACCGCGTGTCCTAACAACACGCTACGTGATGAGATCTGCAGTGATAAGCAAATTGGTTGTTTGCACCAGACGAAACATGACAGAAATTTAAATTCAGCCATTCAGAAGCACAGAATATGCACTCACTCACAAAATGGTAAGTTTTATAAACTAATTAATACATATTAAACCTCTTTAATATTGTTAAATGTAGATGCTGAATCACTGATATGTGTTGGTTTGCATATTTTCACAGTTCTTAAGTTCAATTTCAAACGGTTTATTTTATTTTCAAGATCTGAGGTCAACTATCTGCTGCTGCTTTCAGTAGTATGGCAATAAATGTCACATAAAATGGCATTCAAACTCACATTATTAGCATTTAACACTGAATAAAGCACATGAGGTGTACCTGAGGTGATCATTGTTAGTTTATCCTGTTGTTGAGCTGCAAAAAATAGAAACCATTTCTAAAATATAAATTTCAGCTGTTGATTAGGACAAAAATTCCTTTTAATATTGACAATATTCCTTCGCGTGCCTTTGCTTTTATTTAGAACACAACTTCAATCAGCCTTAAATCAGCATTTAGGCTCAATAGTCAGGCACACTCCTGTTAGTCATCACTCTGGCAATCTGCGCTTGTGCGTTTTGATTCAGAAATGCAATACCTAGTTCAACCTCTGGGTGTCAAACTTACATACTGCATCTTTAAATACAGATTTTGGTCCCGCTTTATATAAGGTGGCCTTAACTAATATGTACTTACACTGAAATTAATCATGTTACAATGTACATGTTTTTAAATTGTACTTATGACTGATTAAATACCTGCAATTACATCCCTAATTTCTGTAATTGCATTTGTAATTACACTGTTGGCCATCCCTTACACCTTAACCCACCTTTAAACCATACCACCAAACATGTCCCTTGACCCGCATCCCACCTCAAGAGCAGCAGAAGAGTTCTGCAATACATTATCAACACATTAAGTACATAGTATTTATTTTTTTGATGCAATTATAGTAGTTAATGCCACTTGTTTTAGTTAGGAAAATAAGACAATAGATAAACTAATATAAAAATTTTGGGTCTGGTAATATTTTAATACAGCTCATCACAAGTAAAAAAAAAAAAAAAAAAAACCCCCACACAAAATCATATAAAAAAACTTCAATATTTTTAAATATTATTATATTTGAACATTACTGTATTCTATGGTACTATGATTAAAAATAGTACGAAATGAATATTTAAAAAAATATTATTACAATTTAAAAGATCATAGTGCTAGCCTTAAAGGGAGAGTTCACGCTGAACATTCTGTCATCATTTACTCCCACTTCACTCTTCACAAATATTTTTGAGCTTCTTTCTTCTTTTGTACACAAAAGAAAAAAAATCTACAATGAAGGTCCGTAATTAGTGATTTATAGCATTTTTTTACATATCTTCTTTGTTTTCAACAAAAAAAGGAACTTCTAAAGTTTTATAATCACCTAAGGGAGAGAACATTTTCATTTTTGGGTCAACTATTTCTTGAATATGCTGTTTTTGCTACTTAATAATTGCTCTATATTAAATCACATACTGGAGCTTTATTGTTGTCTTCTTTTATGAATCACAGTGGACAATAGTTTGAACAAAAAATATTTTTTAATGCTCTGTTCAAGAAAAAAGTCATCTACTTATTGAATGCTGATTGAATTAACAGCAGATTTTTATATTTGGGGTATGAACTGGGGATTTGGGGACTCGATGTTTGACGTAATCTCAACCAAAACAGCAAGAGAGAGTGGGACATAGTGTAGCTCCTCCCCTTTTTATGCGACAACCAATAGCGTTTTGCTATATCACCGATCTGCCAGTGAGAGTGGTTGAGCTCAAGCGAATCAAATGTGAAGCGTCAAATGAAAGGGGGCGGGACATGTCAGATACTAGAGGGCATTTGATTGGTCACGTTTGATGAAAAACTGAAGTATGAGGTGATGTCGATAAAACCGTTGAGCCAGTTAGGCGGAAGTGACAAACCACAAGCTTTACATGTTTGTTTCATTTTTATATTTTCTAAATGCGAATTTTGACATTGTTTTGGAGCACACTAGCTCATAGATATCCTAAAAACTAACAATACTGATACTAACATCTAAAAAAAACTTCATCTTAATTTCATAGGACCTTAAATGCAGTAAGACTTGATTTGATGTTATTGAGAGGAATCAGAGGTTTGGAGCTGAGATAAATAAACTCTCTTTGTATGCAGCCGGAGAATCTGCTGTATTACAGTATGGAGGAGGACTCGAATATCATGATCAGTGACTTTGGCCTGTCCAAGATCGAGGACTCTGGAAGTGTGATGTCCACTGCCTGCGGAACGCCTGGATACGTGGGTACGAAAGAGGCCTTTTCCTATCGATTTTATCATCTTTAAAGTTTAAAGTAACGTTTCTGTTTTTAGCAGCGCTCAGTTGTTTGAAATGCTGCACAGTGTCAAGTGTTTCCTTTTTTAAAGTGGCTCTTTAATGCAGTCTCTACAAAGCTCCAAAGGAAAAGTAAACAAATATAGAGCACTGAAAGCTTTTCTCCTGCTCTCTCAATCAGCTCCAGAGGTCTTGGCACAGAAACCATACAGTAAAGCTGTAGACTGTTGGTCCATAGGAGTCATTTCTTATATCCTGTAAGTATTTCTTGAAAGTCATTTTAATTAATTAATTGATGGACATAAAAATGAAAAAATTAAAGGGTTAGTTTACTCAAAAATGAATAAAAAACTGTTATTAATTACTCACCATCATGTCCTTCCAAACCACTGAGACCTTCGATCGTCTTCAGAACCCAAATAAAATGATGTAAGGTCATCCCCCATAGACAGCAATGTTTCTAACTTTTTCAAAGTCCAGATAAATACCAAAAACCTTCCTTAAAACAGTCCATGTGACTTAAGTGGTTCAATCTGAATATTATAAAGCTATATACACTACCTGACAAAAGTCTTGTCACCTATCCAAATTTTAGGTACCACAAATAATAACTTGACTTCTAGTTGATCAATTGGTATCAGAAGTAGCTTATATAAAAGGCAAAGGCCTCTAGATTACGCTTATTTTACCAAAATAAAATATGATCATGCCTTGATTTTTAATTATTTAATTAGGACAGTAAGGTCTGACTTTGAGACAAAAGTCTTGACACTTAACAGAAACAATGTACAGTAAATAATATAAAGTCATGGTGCAGCGGAAAAATAATTAATATTGTGTGTGACTCCCATCAGCTTGGAGCACTGCCTCTGTACATCTCTGCAATGACTCAAATAACTTATTGATAAAGTCATCTGGAATGGCAAAAAAATCGTTCTTGGAGGACTTAAAGAGTTCATCAAGATTCTTTGGATTCATCTTCAATGCCTCCTCCTTCATCTTACCCCAGACATGCTCAATAATGTTCATGCCTGGTGACTGGGCTGGCCAATTCTGGAGCACCTTGACCTTCTTTGCTTTCAGGAACTTTGATGTGGAGGCTAAAGTTTGAGAAGCAGCGCTATTATCCTGAAGAATTTGCCCTCTCCTGTGGTTTGCAAGGTAATGGGCAGCACAAATGTCTTGATACCTCAGGCTGTTGATGTTTCCATCCACTCTGCAGATCTCTCGCACGCCCCCATACTGAATCTAACCCCAAACCATGATTTTTCCTTCACCAAACTTGACTGATTTTAGTGAGAATCTTGGGTCCATGCGGGTTCCAATAGGTCTTCTGCAGTATTTATGACGATTAGAATGCAGTTCAACAGATGATTAATCAGAAAAATCTACCTTCTGCCACTTTTCCAAATGATCAACTTGAAGTCAAGTTTTATTTGTTTCTATTACAACTGAGATCAACGACAAGACTTTTGTCAGGTAGTGTATAATTTTGTGCACACATAAACCAAAAAGAATGACTTTATTTAATAATTTTTTCTCCTCTGTGGCAGTATAGGGAGCTCGTTCACATGAGCAATGTGCTCTTCATCTGTTTTGCTGCTAGTGTATAACCCGGATGCACTCTAGGCATCACAGTTTGTGAATTTGCACAATATACTGACACTAAGGAGAAGAAACTGTTCAATTATTACATCTTTCAATCATTAATTAAAATTTTCTGACTGCTATAGTTAAATTATATATTAAGTTAGTTGTGTTACAATCAGTTGTTTAAGATTGGAATGTTTAACTGTGTTAAAAAAAGATAAATAATTATTATACCATGTATACCAGTATACCAGCAACAAGCAATCTGTTCACACCAGTCGCAACATAACAGAAACATTTAAATGCCAAAGCCATTCAGAAGCGCAGAATATTGCACTGCGCTCCCAACGAAATGGTAAGGTTTACAATCTAATTAATAAATAATAAACCTCTGGATCATGATTAAAGTACATGCTGAATCACAGTTCGAATGTTCATTTTCAAAATATGTTTGCTAGTCATTTTATTTTAAAGATCTGAGGTAAGCGATCTACTTCTGCTTTTAGTATGGCAATACATATCACGTAGTATTCAAATTCACATCAGTAATATCTGACACTAAATAAAGCACATAATCAGCACCTGAGGGGATCATTGTCACAGTAATTTATCTAGTCATTCAGCCTTGACGTTGCAGAAATAGAAGCTGTTTCTAAAATAAAACATTGGCACGTCACTGTTGGTTAGCTGAGAAACTCCTTTTAACATAAAATCTAAGATTCCTTTTATCGCGTATTGCAGCGTTGTGTCATATGTAGTTAGGTCATTATTTGTGCTTTATTTACACACACAAGTTTTCTCGTAGCATGTGGTCTATTTTGAGGATGTTTTTGTGTAGCTTTCTGGACTATGGAGGATAAGGGAGCTCTCAGGTTTCATCCAAAATATCTTGATTTGTGTTTTGAAGATAAACGAAGGTCTCTGTGGTTTAAATCTACACAAGGATTAGTAATCATATTTTAGGGTGAACTAATCCTTTAATTTCACATAAAGTAATTATTTAATCTAAATAAAAAATGTATGTATTTGATTGATGTATAAAGTATGCAGTTTATTGGTATTAAACAGCTTTTTGTTTCGCAGTTTATGTGGCTACCCCCCATTTTATGATGAAAATGATGCCAAGCTGTTCGAGCAGATCTTAAAAGCAGAGTATGAGTTTGACTCTCCGTACTGGGACGATATCTCTGATTCAGGTACTGCTTCACTCATGCAATAATAACAATATCATGAAAATGTCTTCTATTAAAATTAACTTTTAGATTCTGCACCTTTAATTTATATTAATCTATTTAATCTACTAATCTATTTAATAAATAGATTTTAATGTTGAACAGATTTTTTTATGCACTACAACACGATTTATTAAACTACTGTTGAGCTCTGTTATGGATATTTTCTATTTCTTTTAATGCTTTAATTGTCATTTGATGCAAAACATATTGTCAATCCCATCCCATCTCAGCCAAGGACTTCATCAGTCACTTGATGGAGAAAGATCCGTGTTTGAGATACACATGTGAACAGGCTTTACTGCACCCATGGTAGGATCACCTCAGAATCATCGCATGCCAATTTTTTCCTTAATAAAATCACTAAAATTGCATTATTAACCCATGGTCCATCTCTGTTTTTTGAAGGATCTCTGGAGACACAGCTCTAGATAAGAACATTCATGAATCTGTCAGTGCTCAGATCAAGAAGAACTTTGCTAAAAGCAAATGGAAGGTACGAATCATTTTCACACATCATTTGCTTACTTTATTTGACAAGAATAACTTACTATAAACCTGAGCTGTGTTTGTGGAATATTATATATATATATATATTTACACACACAGTTGAAATTATTAGCCCTTCTTTAATTTTTTTTTCTTTTAAAAATATTTCCCAAATAATGTTTAACAGAGCAAACAAATGTTCACAGTATGTCTGATAATATTTTTTGTTCTGGAGAAAGTCATATTTGTTTTATTTTGGCTAGAATAAAAGCAGTTTTTAATAAAAAAAAACATTTTAAGGTCAAAATTATTAGCCCCTTTAAGTTATATTTTATTCGATAGTCTACAGAACAAACAATCGTTATAACCTAATTACCCTAGCCTGCCTAGTTAACCTAATTACCCTAGTTAAGCCTTTAAATGCCACTTTAAGCTGTATAGAAGCGTCTTGAAAAAAAAATCTATTCAAATATTATTTACTGTCATCATGGCAAAGATAAAATAAATCAGTTATATTAGAAATGAGTTATAAAAAAAACTATTATGTTTAGAAATGTGTTGAAAAAATCTTCTCTCCATTAAACAGAAATTGGGGAAAAATAAACAGGGGGGCTAATACCTCAGGGGGGCTAATAATTCTGACTTCAACTGTATATATATATATATATATATATATATATATATATATATATATATGCTTATAGTCAAAAATCTGGAATATTATATATATATTTCTATTTCTATATTAATTCTGGAATGAGATTTTTTTCATTCTGGAATGCAAATGATTATATGATTATTATTCATCCAGTCGCTGAATGATACTGGACAAATATGCAAGATGTGATTTTGTTGTTAAGTATTGCACTAACTATATTTCTTCCGATATAACATTTCCTTAGACAAACACTATTAATATTAGTGAAACTTAAAAATTCTTTATATATGTAATGATCATACTAAAATAATTGAATAAAAGACATTTTTATAATCAAAAATTTTATTCAGGCTGGAAAAACTATATTTTCAAGAGGCAATTCTTTAGACTTTAAAGCACTATGAAATACTGAAAACCTTGAGATGTATTCTGATTCTCATTGGATGCTGACATTTCATCATTCAGGAGCTTGTTTACCAAAATGTTTTGTTTTTTTCTCGAGGTGAGGCTTTATTTTCCTGTGGTCAATGGAAGTGCTGGTTTAAAACACCAGCAGCGTAGCGAGACATTGAGACATTTTCTCAAAATTCTACACACAATACCCCATAATGACAATGTGAAAAAATCTTTTTTAAATTTGTTGCAAGATTATTATTAATAAAAAACCTGAAAAATCACATGTACATGAGTATTCACAGCCTTAACCGTGAAGCTCTAAATTGAGCTCAGGTACATTCTGTTTCCACTGATCATTCTTGAGATGTTTCAGCAGCTTAATAGAGTTCACCTGTGGTAAATTCAGTTGATTGGACATGTCTGAAAAGGCCTACACTTGTCTATATAAGGTCCCAGGGTTGACAGTGCATGTCAAAGCACAAACCAAGCATGAAGACAAAGGAATTGTCTGTAGACCTCCGAGACTGGATTGTCTCAAGGCACAAGGCTGGGGAAGGCTACAGAAAAATTTCTGCTGCTCTGAAAGTTCCAATGAGCACAGTGGCCTCCATCATCCGTAAGTGGAGGATGTTTGGAACCACCAGGACTCTTTCTAGAGCTGGCCGGCCATCTAAGCTGAGTGATCGAGGGAGATGGGGTCAGGGATAGTCAGGGAGGTGATCAATAACCCAATGGTCACTCTGTCTGAGCTCCAGCATTCTTCTGTGGAGAGAGGAGAACCTTACAGAAGGACAACCATCTGTGCAGCAATCCACCAATCAGGCCTGTATGGTAGAGTGTCCAGACGGAAGCCACTCCCCTGCTGGAATTTGCCAAAAGGCATCTAAAGGACTCTCAGACCATAAGAAACAAAATTCTCTGGTCTGATGAGACTAAAATTGAACTCTTTGGAGTGAATGCCAGGCGTTACGTTTGGAAAAAAACAGGCACCGCTCATCACCAGGCTAATACTATCCCTACAGTGAAGCATGGTGGTGGCAGCATCATGCTGTGGGGATGTTTTTTAGCAGCAGGAACTGGAAGACTAGTCAGGATGGAGGGAAAGATTAATGCAGCAATGTACAGAGATCATCCTTAATGAAAACCTACTTCAGAGTGCTCTTGACCTCAGACTGGGGCGACGGTTCATCTTCCAGCAGGACAATGACGCAAAGCACATCGCCAAAATATTAATATAGTGGCTTCACAACAACTCGGTGAATGTCCTTGAGTGGCCCAGCCAAAGCCCAGACCTACATCCTATTGAGCATCTCAGGAGAAATCTGAAAATGGCTGTAGACCATCGCTTCCCATCCATCCTGATAGAGCTTGAGAGGTCCTGCAAAGAGAAATAGGCAAAAATTCCCAAAGACAGGTGTGCCAAGCTTGTGGCATCATATTTAAAAAGACTTGAGGCTGTAATTGCTGCCAAAGGTGCATCAACAAAGTATTGAGCAAAGGCTGTATATACTTATGTACATGTGATTTTTCAGTTTTTTTTAATTTTTGCAACAATTTTAACAAATCTTTTTTCACATAGTCATTATGGGGTATTGTGGTAGAATTTTGAAGAAATAAATGAATTTAATCCATTTTGTAATAAGGCTGTAACAAAAAAATGTGGAATAAGTGAAGCGTTATGAATACTTTCTGGATGCACTGTTTATTTAATAAAAAATATATATATAAATGCTAGAATTTGTATTTAAAGGTATGTTTAAAATGGAAAAAAATAACAACTGCTTTACTATAATTTTAAACAAAGTCTCTCTCTCTCTCTCTCTCTCTCTCTCTCTCTCTCTCTCTCTCTCTATATATATATATATATATATATACACACACAGTGCTCAACATAATTGAGTACACCCTATTTTGAAAATTAACATTTTTATCCATTTCTCAGTGAATATGGGTGATATATTTGGGTGCATTTAAACAAACAGATTTATTAAACATACATATTTATTAAAATAATATTTTAGTCACCAGACATCTTTAGAAATAGAAAGATAATACATTTAAATTCATGCGAAATATTGGGAAAACTAAATTACAAACTACAAAATTTCAACAAATGTTTTTTCATGTTTTGTTTTTCTTGAATTTAGCTCTTTTTACTTTTTATTAAAATTTTTTTGTGCCAAACATAATAATTTGGGTATACTAATTTTAGACCGTTATCATCAGTTATTTTGTTAGATAGATTAGCTCCAGATTTGGCTTCAGTACTGACTAATTTAATGTATATGCATATAATGTATAAAACATATATACATAATATTGTAAAGCATCCTGTAGAAAATATTAATTTAATGAGAGATTTGTGGGGGGTGTACTTATATATGCTGAGCACTGTATATACATACATACATACATACATACATACATACATACATACATACATA
>CAIGQZ010007154.1:19311757-19352082 GCA_903798205.1 Danio tinwini | reverse complement strand
CATACATACATACATACATACATACATACATACATACATACATACATTTAATTTCCTTTTCTCATTAATCTTTTGGTAATTGTTTCTGAAGATGCTTGCAAGATGCCTCTTTTGTAAGGCCGTTACTGTTTGTTCTTGTCCTTGAAGCAAGCATTCAATGCGACAGCAGTGGTCAGACACATGCGGAGACTGCAGCTAAGCACCAGCCTCGAGGGTCCGAGCCAAATCACCAGCACCAGCCCATACAGACACCTGCTGCTGCCTGCCAAAGAGCTCGACCAGCGGGATGAGGAGGAGGAGGAGGAGGAGGAAGAGGAGGAGGAGAACGGTACGATTCACAGCAGTCTCCAATCACAGTCATAGTAAGACAAGACACTGCATGTGAAGAAGGTAAAACAATGAACTCAGTTATGACCATATTTCCATAGTTGATTAATTATGTTAAGAATTGCAAACATTCTTTTGTATTACAAGTTCTGTATATTGATATGTTTATATATGCAAATGAGGAATTATGTTATTAAATTTGCACTACTTTGCATACGTCTTTAGCACTGGAGAAGCATAACTTATTTTTGTCATATATTAGTCAAAGCTTTTCACAAGGGGAATGCGCATCGTTTCAATGTTTTTATTACTCCACAATTGTGAAAATACTGCATACAGCTATAAATTCTTTACAAAAAGAACTCTTTATGTCAAAAATCAAAGAATTGACAAGTCTGTCAACAAAACTGTTTTTGCTTGCAGTTTTTAAAGCATTAAAGAGTTACTTAATATAACTTTTTTAAGTAACAAGTAACACATTACTTTTAAAAAACAAGTAATAACATTTGAGTTACTTTTAAAATGTAACACAAGTTACTTTTTAGTTTAATTACTTAGCTTTTAAAGGGCACCTATGATAAAAATCATCTTTTGTAAGCTGTTTTGACAGAACTGTGTGTATGTATATTGTGTCCAGTCATATTAGGGTGATATAAAGACAATGGCTGTTTCTCAATTCCAAGAATGCAGAGAACGAACTTGCATTCTTATGGAGACCAGTCTTGACAGGTGTCCTCGGAAGAATGAACTCGGGAGACCATGAGAACAGAGAACACGTCCTGTGAGGAATGAGATGCTGCATTCTTCCTGATGGTCACGTGACCTTCACGTTTTTAATGGAAAATATTTTAAACATTACAGCATTGATACAACGATTTATTGTTTTTCCCCTTTTCAAAATATATTCTATGCATAAAAACATTATTAATATATGCTGCACAATATAAATAAAACAAATTTTAATACGAATTTCAGCAAACAAACACACTTAATGTGTTTATTTATTTATTAAGATGTCCATGGTAATGTTTATATTCACTGTTTCATTTAGGGAAACTCCTGAGGTAAATAACTTATATCTCTGAACTTTAATGATAAATCTATATAAAAAGCTGCGCTTCCCACTTCCAGTCGCAATGACTTCTGGGACTTCTAGAGCAAGATCGGTGCTCAAGTCTGCATCGGTGCGTCCTCATTATCAAGAACACATCCGAGAAGTTTCACACGTCCTCTGTTCTTGCGGTCTTGAGTATTGGAACGGAACTTTGACAGCTAATGATGACGTTACAAGAGAACGCGAGGACGCAAGACCGCTGAAGAACGCATATTGAGAAACAGCCACTAAGTCTCTTTTTAAAAATTTCCTGACATTAAAATAGGATCCAGATCCCTCCCATTTTGAGGCCGACCGCAACGTGACATAGGAGTGCAGTTTCCACGCCTACCGAATTGATTGACAGCCACGTATTAACATGCCTCTGTAGTAACACGTATAATCATATCCACAAAACAGGACGTGCTTAAAGCAACCGGGATTAAAAGATCTGTTCAGCTCTCTGTGATCATCAATCATCATCAAATGTGATCAGGAATAAGTTTTACAAGTTTGACACGTTTATAAAACAGTGCATGTTTGTAACAAATCACAGCTATTTACTTCAGCTTTACTTCATCACCACAGCTGCATGTCAGTACAATTACAAAGGAAGATGCTTCAATCCTGGTTTGTGTATACGTTAAATCAAACTAACATAACAGATATCCATACAGCAGTGGATATTAACAT
This sequence comes from Danio tinwini, assembly GCA_903798205.1. Classification (NCBI taxonomy): domain Eukaryota; kingdom Metazoa; phylum Chordata; class Actinopteri; order Cypriniformes; family Danionidae; genus Danio; species Danio tinwini. The sequence continues at coordinate 19,349,969 of CAIGQZ010007154.1, read as the reverse complement.
GTATCCTGTCACATTTGCTGTGTAAAAACAGTGCAAAGTTAAACGCATGTGCTATAGGTGTGTGTGCATGAAATTTGTTACTACATTGTGTGACTCGTCACAGAAAGGCTTAAATTAACCTCACAACAAATACATCAAATAATCATTGGTAAAGTTCTTACTGTAGTATTTCTCACAAACGTTAGGTGAGATCTGCTTCCTTCATGTCTGTCTGCTATCTGAGTCAGCCGAGGCAGAGACAGAGGCACACTCTGACAAGCACGTGGGAACAGTGGGCGGGCAGAACCAGCATTAAAGGCACAGGTCACAAAAACAGCCACAGTGCAGAAAATCCTAACATTCTGAAAGGTATAATAAATAATCTGATCGGTGTTTTGAGGTGAAACTTTACAGACACATTCTGGAGACACAAAAGACTTATATTAAATCTTAAAAAAGAGAAAAAAAAATAGGTGCCCTTTAAAAAATAAATTGCTGAATTGTACAGTTAATTATACAGTCAATGAGAGAATGTGTTCATTATTTTGAACGCATCGAAGAAAAGGAAAAGTGGATTATAGTCTCAATGGACAGTAATTTTTACTTAAGACAAATAATACAAAAGTAGCAAACACATTGCTTTAAACTTTCAATAATCTGTACATACGGCATGTATAGCTCTGGAGTCAGGATGTTCTCAAATAACATTATCCTATTTTTTTATGTGTTTTTTAAAGGTAAATGTAGTTGTAGTCTGTACTGTGCATTGTTAATGGCAGAGCTCCTCTATTTAAAAAGAATGGAAAAAAAACCCTGCAAGTTCTTAAATGGATCAAGCCTCATCCATGTAATAAAAAGTAACAATAAAGTTACTCAAAAATAACGTTACGCATTACTTAACATAAAAAGTAACTAAGTAACGCCACTTCTTACTTTTTTGGGGTAGTAACTCAATATTGTATTGTAATGCATTACTTTCTAAAGTAACTTTCCCCAACACACCTTAACAATTGTAAAAGATTTAAAACATGCTTAAATCAGTGTATTATTTAGCATTATTTATTGTATACTACAAAAAATACATTTGATAAATAAAAGTTAATTTGTGCTTTCGTTATTTTTGCATGGTTTTAATTTATTTCTATTTAGATTTTTTTACATTGTTATTTTACGTCAGCTTTTTTGGTTTCATATATTTATATGCTATATAATTAGTTTCATAAATACTTTAGTTCATTTCCAATTCAAAATTTGAAGTGTTATTTAATTTATTATCTTATTTTATATGAAAATCGGACTTTTTTTCATGTTTAAGCGGGAAGAGACTAGAACTGTGACATTATATTTATCCCAAAAATAATGACACTGTGCTAAAAATGTTTTTATAAAACAGATTTATAAAATTCTGATTGGTTGAGCAGAATTCAAAGCTATAGTAAAATACTCTACAAACATTCACTTGTGACTGTTGCTTGCTACATATACAGTTGAAGTCAGAATTATTTGCCCTCCTCTGAATTATTTTGTCTTATTCAAACATTTCCCAAATAGAAATATTTAACAGAGCAAGAAATGCTTAACAGAGCAAGATTTTTCACAGTATTTCCTATATTTTGTTCTTCTGAAAGTCTTGTTTTATTTCAGTTAGAAAAAAAATCAGTTTTTCAAAACCATTTTAAGGCAATATTATTAGCCCCCTTAAGCAATATAACATTTTTTGATAGTCTACAGAACAAACCACTGTTATACAATGACTTGCCTAATTACCCTAACTTGCCTAATTAACCAAAAAAAAGTAATAAATGTGACTTTAAGCTGAATACTAGGGTCTTGAAAAATATCTAGTAAAATATTATGGTGGTGGGGGGGGGGGGCAATATTTCAATCAGGAGGGCTAATAATTCTAACTTCAACTGTTTGTATTAACTATTTTATAAAAACAATAAGCCTCATTACACCACGGGTTATGGTGAACTTATAACTGCTAAGGGAGTCATTGCTTTACTGAAAACCAAATGCTCATGTATCTGTTCTTGTTCACCTCTTTATGTTCAGGTTCTCCCAGTGTGGACGGCCGTCGAGGCAGTGCTGATCGGGACAGTCTCAGGAGCTGTGCTTACTGCTGCCGTCCGACCAGCAGGATCTGAAGCAGGATCTGAAGCAGAACCTACAGAACACGCACATGCACACACACACACACACACACACACACACACACACACACACACACACGCACACACACGCGCACACAACCCAGACTGAGCCACCCAGGACAGACAACTCTCCTGCAGACAGACAGCAGATGGAGCCAAACCCAAACAAACCCGACAGGAGAGACTGTGAGACGTGGGTATATCATTGTTGACAGATGCGTAACTCCTCCATCATTTTATTTTGTCTGCTTATTAATATTTCTGTGCCCCGACCAAAGAGAAAAAAAATGTGTTGTATAATTTTGTTATTTATTTATCTTTAAGGAAACATTCAGGTCTGTACCCCGTAGCAATTTGGACTTTCTTGGAAAGCCACTAGGTATTTAACGTCTTAATATTTATTAATGTCCCACTTGCTCAGGCGATAAATTCATATATCATCAAAAAGAGACAGTTCACCCAAAAATAAACATTCTGCCATCATTTATGCACCATTCACTGGTTCCAAACCCGTTTGAGTTTCTTTCTTCTGTTGAACAAAAAAGAAGGTATTTTGAAGAATGTTGCCAACTACTGTAGCCATTGCCTTTCATAGTATTTATTTATTTTAATATGGAAATCAATGATTACCCATTTCCAGCATTCTTCAAAGTATCTTTTATGTTGTTGTTGTTGTTCAAGAAACTCAAAGTTTTGGACCCACTTAAGGCTTAGTAAAGGAACATTTTGGAGTGAACTGTCCCTTTATGTACATTTTTACGCCTTAATCCACAAGTCCATGTTGTCGAATTAGTAGCTCTGTAGTAAAAATCTGTGGTATTTCCAAGCTAAACCAGCGATAATATGATCTTGTGTATATAAAAAGTGGTTGCTCACTTTTAAAAACAGTCATGGAAGTGTTTTTCACATTCATTTTTTTACCATAGGGCCTTTTAAAAGCATTATAAGGCATAACATTAATCCCCAGCTATGAGGAGAATCACAACATTTAAGAAGTATATACAATCTGACAAACTATGCAAGAGTTGGTATTTAAAGGGGTAGTTTACACAAAAATGAAAATTTGGTCATTATTTACTCACCCTCAAAGTGGTTCCAGTGTTTTAGTTTCTTAGTACAGGTTTTAAGCCTTCTTTAAAATATCTTCTTTTTTGTTAAACAGAAGAAAGAAACTTATAAAGGTTTAAAACCAACTGAGGGAGAGTAAACAGAGAGTAAATAAAATTTTTAGGCAAACTATCTTTTTAACAGGGGAAAGAACTACATTCCTATGAAGCTTTGCAAATGACAATGTTAAAAAACATCAAAAAGAGATATCTAAATCTATTCTGAGAATTTAATCAATATTTGATTTTAATTTTTTTGTTGTTTTGTTTTTTGTTAATTTAAAAATTGGACTAGTATGGAATTCAGTCAGGGCCAAAAGTCTATATTTGAAATGTGAAATTTGATCATGCACAACATGCAAAGTTACCCTCAGACATCAGCCACCAACATCAGCTTTACAACACTTTAAAATACTTTTAATTCAACTGAAACAATAATTCAAGTTTATTGCAAAATATGCTAATTTATGAAAATATTTAAGTATTTTGAAAGTGATTTGATTAGAATTTGTGGCTCATGGGTAATGTAGTTTTTCTACCAGAATTATACTATCGAACAAGATTGTTTAAAAAAAATGCTAATGTGAAAAGATGAACAATATATACAGCTGATTAACATCCTCAGATCTCACATTAGATCTGTCTTCAAAAAGCTTTTTCAGATAGAGTTAATCAGCTTCCCTATGGAGAAAATGAATGGAGTTTTTACTTCCGGAACCCGACTGTTGTGCTCTGTCAACCTTCAAATGAAGCATGTAGAGAAAACAGGTTAACCGTGAGGATGTTAAGAGATTTGAACAACAGTCCCGATGCAGTCTTCACACCCAGATTAAATGCAATATCAAAACTATATAATCTATGCTTTTAATAGTTCTAGACTGTATGAGGCCAAAAGTAGCTCTGCTCTCTAGCTCTGTTCCAAAACCTTTAAAAAAAAGAAATTAAGACAGCATAATAAATACAGAAAAATATATTACAGATGCAAATTGTACATTTTTTAAACAACCATGTTGCAAGTATGTTCTACGGTTATATTGCAGGATGACAATGCAAATATTAATCAGGCTCAAATTTAAAAAAAGAATGCTCACATATTTACATTTTCACTGAACTAAACCATTTGCCCTAAAATGTTTTCCTTAGCAAAATAATAAATACATGTCTTATAATGCAGTGGAGCATGCTCAGCAAATATATTTAATTAAATACCAAAAAGTATTAAAAATACTAACTATTTGACTCAATATTTGTGAGGGCGAAGTATATTTATGCTTTTCACAGTGTTGCAGATGCTGCATTGTGGGCCATTAAAGCAGAACATGTTTTTCTACTGCACTGCACAAATTTTTAATTCTATGTTATCAAACTAGATAGACAAGTTTGACTAGTATGGAATGCAGTCGGGGCCAAATGTCTATAATGGAAATGAGAAATTTGATCATGCAAAACATGCTAAGTCACCCGCAGACATTAGTCACCGACATCAGCTTTACAACACTTTAAAATACTGTGCTGGTGTTTCATATGACATGCATTCCCTCAGTCAGTGTACACTTACATCACATCGCTTACTGTACTGTATTAGGTCCTACTCTGAAGTAGGAGCTAATTTAGTTCCCCCAAAAGGCATTCCTAGAAATAAAATCATTCACAATTTCTGTGGCACAAACAGACCAAAAAGTGTTTATTTTTCCCAATAGATCTAAGAACTATGAAAACATTCCTCCATTCAGAAATGTCCTTAAATAAAGCAATTTTTGGCCATTCATGCAAAACATATTTTTCCACCGCACTGCACTATTTTTCTAATAATTTTTTCTACGTAATCACATTAGATCAACATGTTGGATTAGTGTGGAAGGGATTTAGGGCCAAAAGTCTATATTTGAAACATGAAATCCAATCATGTCAAATGCAAAGATATCACAGACAAAGGCAACAGTTAATGTTTCAATATCAGCTTCACTGTAGCTGTGCATCACTGTAGTTCCTATTGTACTGGATTCGATCCTACTTTAATGTAGGAGCTAATTTAATTTCCTCAAATAGCATTTCCAGAAATAAAATTATTCACAGTTTCTTCTGTATAAACACAGCAAAAAGTGGTTATTTTTTTCCTAATAGTTCTAGTGACTATAAAAACATCCCTCCATTCTAAAAACTCCTCAAATACAGCAATTTCATTGACTATTCATACAGAACACATTTTTCCACTGCACTGTACTACTTCTTCATAATTTTTTTATGTAATCACAATAGATCAACATGTTGGACTAGTATGAAAGGCACGTCAAAAGTCTATATTGGAAATTTGAAATTTAATCATGTCAAATGCAAAGTTATCACAGACAAAGGCAACAGTTAATGTAATCAATATCAGCTTTCTGAATGTGTAGGTCCAGCTTGACCTCACGAGGAAACGTAGCTGTTTTACGTTTTGTCAGTTTAGTGGCTAATTTGTATAAATTTGAGTTCTGTCGTATGAAAATGTATGATTTAAAAAAGGAGGCGTGGCACCCAACCCCGCCCCTAAACCCAACCGTCAGTAAGGGATAAGCAAATCGTACTAAATTGTACGAATAAGATCATACAAACTTATACGAATTAGCCACTAAATTAAAATGTTATGGATTGCCGTGAGATAGCGTTAGTAGGTCTTGTAACAATTTAAAATACTGTGCTGATCTTTTTATGACATGCATTCCTCCAGTCAGTGTACACTTATATCACTCTAGTTCTTATTGTACTTTATTAGACCCTACATTGAAGTAGTAGCTAATTTAATTCCCCCAAATGGCATTCCTAAAACTGAAATCATTCACAGGTCCTGCGGTACAAACAGACCAAAACTGGTTATTTTTCCAGTAGTTATAAGAAATATGAAAACATTACTTTATTCTGAAAGCTTCTCAAATAAAGCGATTTCACTGGCTAATGCTGATGCAATCAAATTTCTTGTTTCAGATCAAGTCTTCTGTCCCCGATAGCCTTCCATACACTGTTGTGCTTGAGTCTAGTGCAGTGTCTTGTACATTAAACAATGTCCAAGAAACCATTTGTAAAATTGCACAAAAAACTAAAAAAACATGCTCTTTGTGAATCAGCCCTTATAAAGTTTTGGAACAGAGGTGGATTAATAACTATTCTTTGTCACAGCACTGATTTTGTTTTGCAACTAAAAATGATTTATCTCTCCATGATTATCTACTTTTTACCTGGTGTGTGTTATGTGAGCTGATCGGTTCATTGCTTCAGATTCTTTATTTTGGGTCGCTGGCCATGATCTGTACTGTTTTCCTGTGCAGATGACGTCTAATGTTTGCATGACCTCGTAAAAAAGATGTTTACAAGAGCGATGAACAAAATATAAAATATTCATGATAAACATATTCATATCTTTACCACTATGCTAACTGAAAAAAAAGACAGGCTATTGCTGTCATATGTCGTTGTGAATTAGGAGGCACAATATATTTTGACACTTAATCTGTTTCTTTGTGAAATATGTGTTTTAAAACAACAACAAAAAATTATTAATATTATTGTTATTGTAAATACTCAATACTGGCCTTACTTTCAAACTGGATTGAAAGAAAAAAAGACAATGCAAGAACATTTATTACCTTGTTTATCAGTATATGTGTGTATATATATCATATTTGTGCCAATTTGAGCACATGACTTACTTGAAGCCAACAATAATAATAAAAACAACAACAATGCATTTGTTTTGCTAATGGACCCTTATTTGATTAAATGTATTATTTGCAATATTTCTGTAAAAAATATCAAATATTAGGTACATACAGTATATAATATATAATTAAAAACATGCAGATTTACAACTGCTTTCAGTCTAAGTGCAATCATTGATTTAATTAGTATAAAAATGCAAGTCTAATGAGCAGTTCAGTAATCAGTTCATTATTGTAATTATGCAAACTGCCTCAGAAGGGCTGATTAAAGATCATTTAGAAGTCATCTATAAAATACTTTGGCTTTAAAAAGTACCCTGGTTTTGGGTTAATTAATTCCCCCCTAATCAATTCTGACTTTTTATTTCATTTATTTATTTCTACATGGATGTGCACACAGGAAGAGAAAACACATATACAGTATGTGTATTATACATTAAGACGATGTATACATATATTGTATGTCTTTTTTTGTAAAAGCAACAATTGTATGGATGCAATGCATCACGTGTTATTGATGGAGTTATGACGAGCCAATGATTTGTACCCTTAAAGATATACAGGTAGTAGCACGTTATGAATAAACACTCCTTGTCTATGCATTGTGTGTTCAGTAAAATCTTTGTGTACAGTGCAAATAAAGTTCACATTAGAGTGCTATGCAAAGGCAGACTGTGGTTGCTGCTTTCAGATAGTACACTCCAAACATCTCAAACAACCCCTTTATTGGAAGACTATTACAAAATGTACAAAACTAGGTTTGTGTTTTTAGCCAAAAAATACACGTGAGATCAGATTTGTGATGTACGATCAGTGGAAAGGCTTGAATGTGAAAAGTCACCCATATAAAGAAATATAAATCAACAATGAGTCAATTTTTAAGAAGATAAGTTTGAGAAACAGTATATGTGAATTAAAAAAATTGTATTATGCGATGATACTGATTGTTACTTTACAAATTAAATCCAATTGTACTTTTTTTTCTATTCTGATAAAATAAATTAAGAGAAAGAGATGTTAATTTATTCAATCATTTTATCATGCTAGAAATGGAAAATCAAGCCCAGCACTAGAAGGTGTATTTGAATTAGGGATGCTCCGATCAGGATTTTTACAGCTGATACTGAGTACCGATCCTTTGTCATGGTGATCGGGCGATACAGAGTACCAATTCTAATACTTCTAAGCTTTAGAATTCATTAAGCACATTTTCCCTCTAAGTACAATACATAAGTGGAGATCTCGCCTTACCTAAGAAAATAAATCAAGGATGCTGCATATAACACCTTAAACACATCTCTTTAAACCATTTAGGAGTGAACATGACCAGAAGAAACTTTACAGAAAATAATATAATACAGATATTAACACAATTGGTAAGAAAAATGACAAACAATGCAAGAAGAAAAAGAATGAAAGGAAAATTTAACCTGTCTCAATCAAGAAAGTTTATAGCGCATATTTGATGCATACGAAGTTAAAACACAAAAATCCTAAAAATCTATTACTTTTTTACTTGTCTCAGCAGCTCAAAACACTGGAGAAAATGGTTGCACTGTTGCAACAATGGTTGCACTTGCAACAAAGAGACCATCACTCACACGAGTCTCACTAATAGACTGTATAAACAGGTCGCACCGCATCTGTATTTTAGCTGTTGTGATGAGAGTTGATGCCTCCAAGCATTATTTACCTCCTCACTTGTTGTGTCTGCTGTGGGCTATGCATACTATATGGTGGTTGCACATATGTCTTACTGCTTGTAAACTCATAAACAAACCCCTACGATTGGTTTATGAGATCGAGCAGATTGGCGAGTACCAATCGAGTCATTAAATGTGATTATCGGCCGATACCGATCTTCGGCCAATCGATCGGAGCATCCCTAATTTGAACAATTTAAATGATTAGAAACAATTAAACAACATAAGACATTGAAAAATCTGGTACACATTAAATTGTGTCTATGGGATTATATTATCTCTCTCTCAAGGTTTTGTTAGGCACACCATTAAAAAGCCTAAAATATATATAACATATAAATATAGACCATAAAATTCAATACTCTAACTAGACAGTTACAGAACATTTGGAGATATTCTGTACTTTTGTGTGCAAAATAAGGTGCGGTACATGGAATCTTATTACAAAAAGGCTTATCGCATGCTTAAACCCACTTTTCAACATTCCTGTCTTCAACATAAGGTTCTCATATTCCCTGATTTCATTAAAAATCCAAACCCTAAGCTTTTGAAACTAAATGAAGTTTTCAGCAGGAAAATCAATCAAAATTATTTAACCCCTTTTTCTGAAACAGTTAGTTTCCAGTAGAGATGTGACATGCTTGTAAGCAATTTTTAAAGGCTTTATTGTAGTTTATAAATATTTAAAGATGTTCTACAAAATGTACCTTTTTGCACATAAGCCTTTTGTCCTTAGAATCAGTCAGATATGTATCAATAACCCTTCTATAACAGTTTACTGATGCCTTGGTTTAACTGTTTTCATACCTTTTTGTTCACAGCAGCAGAATGTCTTGCATGTAAATGGGGCTGAATAAATTTGATTGCACCTGCAAATTTGTGGCTGTTGCTGATGTGTGATTACAGCTCTTTCTCCACAGCACTCGTGATCGCTGTCCTCTTCAGACTCTCCTTGACTCTAATAAACTCGGGAGCACACTTTAACCTCTCCCTCTGCTCTTCGGCCTCTTTTTCAAACTGGCAAGAACAAGGTTAAGAATGGTTGTTAAGGTTACATTCAGTTATTTAGCTTTTGTTATCCATGTTGACTTAACAAGGATAATAGAAGCAAGTCATTCACCTGCATGGAACGGTAAATAAGAAAGTCCTTGAAAGTAATTTTGAGAGCATTATGTTGCATTGCAACTGTCATCAGCATCTTAAATTATTTAAGGTTTTTAATATTTAGACTTTTTAAAAGCTTTTTTACATATATAAACTATAATTTGCAAATTTGAATCAAAGTACAAATATCTAGTCATCGCTTATGCAAGGTAGAAGAGTGAATGTGAAATAGGGATGCACCGAAATTAAAATTTCTGGCTGAATCCGAAAACCGAAAAAGAGGAAACCCAAGGACAAAAACTGTAACAACAAAATAAATTATGCCAATAATTAGTACAGTGCATCCAGAAAGTATTCATAGCGCTTCACCTTTTCCACATTTTTTGTTACAGCCTTATTTCAAAATGGATCAATTTATTTCCATATAATTCTACACACAATAGCCCATAATGACAATGTGAAAAAAAGAGTTTTTGAAAATGTTGCAAATTTATTAAAAATAAAAAACCTGAAAAATCACATGCACATAAGTATTCACAGCCTTTGCTCAATACTTTGTTGATGCACCTTTTGCAGCAATTACAGCCTCAAGTCTTTTTGAATATGATGCCACAAGCTTGGCACATCTGTCTTTGGGAATTTTTGCCCATTCCTTTTTTGGTACCTCTCAAGCTCTATCAGGTTGGATGGGAAGCGATGATGTACAGCCATTTTCAGATCTCTCCAGAGATGTTCAATATGATTTGCGTCTGGGCCACTTAAGGACATTCACAGAGTTGTTGTAAAGCCACTCCATTGATATTTTGGCGGTGTGCTTTGGGTCATTGTTCTGCTGGAAGATGAACCGTTGCCCCAGTCTGAGGTCAAGAGCACTGTGAAGCAGGTTTTCATTCAGGATGTCTCTGTACGTTGTTGCATTCATCTTTTCCTCTATCCTGCCTAGTCTTGCAGTTCCTGTTGCTGAAAAACATCCCCACAGCATGATGCTGCCAGCACCATGCTTTACTGTATGGATGGTATTAGTCTGGTGATGAGCGGTGCCTGGTTTTCTCCAAATGTAACGCCTGGCATTCACTTCAAAGAGTTCAATTTTAGCCTCATCAGACCAGAGAATTTTGTTTCTTATGGTCTGAGAATCCTTCAGATGCCATTTGGCAAATTCCAGGCGGGGAGTGGCTTCCGTCTGAATACTACCCACTATGAATACTTTCTGGATGCACTATACCATTGCATTCATGGATATGACTGTGTTACTAACAGTTCAAAGAATAATATAATTACGGGTTATCACTTCTGAAGATGGGGACTTATTACAGTAAAAAGTAGCTATTTTATTTTACCCAATAAATGCATCGATATTACCTCTGTCAGTATGAAAGGGAAATGCCTGTTCTACCTATATGCTGCACACACACTGCTTGAGCTCTGCTTGTGTAAACTCCCCGGTTCTCCACATCTATTGCTGTCTGAATCGTTTCGCGTGAGCGCTGTTTTATTTCCACATTCAAGTAATGATCATTATATCGCGGTTTAAGTACAGTCATGATAAAGTACAGAGGATCTGAGTAGATGAAATAGACACACTGCAGACATGCAGCTTCAGACAACACATGCAAGCTGTGTTTTCTGTTTGCGTCATCACAACGTACTGTTGTTTCGATGCTAAAAATCTTTCAACCCGAAAATTTAAACTGCACTTTGGGGCCATTTTCATCAAAAAATTTTCAGTGGCCGAATATTCGGTGCATCCCAAATGTGAAATGATTCTCTCTTCTGGCTGCGACCATCATTTTCACACATTTTTTTAAGCCGTGAAAACAGTATCTTTTGAGTTTTTCTTTTGTTATTTGAGCAAATTGGAATGTAAAATGTCGTATTTGTGGTACTTTCCCATTTACTGCTCTGTAATTGTGCACAACTATAACAACTTCCTCTGCTGAAAAAAACAGAAATATGAAAAGGATCTATAGGAATGGCCTAATCTTCCTAATCTGTAAGGCAAATATGAAAAACCGGATGGTTCTAATAATGTCACTAGAAAGCTACTGGCAGGTGTGTTTGAACAGGGTTGGAGCTAAACTCTGCAGGATAGTGGCCCTCTTGGAGAAAATTTGCTAATCTTGGATGTAGATATTGAAAAGAAGTGGTCCTATAACTTACCCCTAAAGCACCCCAGTAGCTAGATATTGCAACTTGGATACCTCACACCAAGACACCTCTTAAAGCAGGGGTCACCAACCCTGTTCCTGGAAAGCTACCTTCCTGCAAATTTCAGTTGCAACCCTGACTAAACACACCTGTCACTAATTATCAAGCACTGCTTCAGGTCCTAATTAATTTGTTCAGGTGGGTTTGAACAGGGTTGGAGCTGAATTCTGCAGGAAGGTAGCTTTCCAGAAACAGGGTTGGTGAACCCTGCCCTAAAGGATCAACCTGAGGTTAGACTTGTGCCACTGGAGTGTGGTTCCTGAGATGGCATTGTTCTTAGGTTTGACAGAATGATCTGTTGGTTAACCACATTAAAACCATCTGATCCTGCCTGATGAGTACTGAAGAGTTGAAAGCTACTTTAGCATGTCTCAGACTTTATTAGGCATTTACACTTATGAGTGATTGACAATAGTTTATCAATGTTAGTTGGGTTTATAAAATGACCCCAGGTCATTTGGATGGCTTTCCAGCATTTAAAGGCCTAACTAGCATAAATCAAACAATATTGTCTATTATATATTGATTTGGTCATTGCTCAGCATAGTTCTAGGAATGTAATTTTATGTTTTACCTTCTCTAACCTCATCTGTCTCTTCAGTAACTCCTGCTCCAGAGGTGATTTCTCCTCTTCTTGTTTTTGCTCTTGTTTCAGAGCTTGAGCTCTGTTCCTCTGTTCCAGAACTCTCTGTAACTCTGGCTTCTCCTCCACCACTGCACCTCTGATAGACAAGTAACAGGGTTATTATACATTTTATATAGAAATGGGCCATTCAATGCAACTGATTATAAAGCAAATCCAGTATGTGGAGACTGAAAGTCAAGTACATGCATAATTAATGCAATTATCATTTAACGATTATTTAATAGAAGAGTGAATTGTTGACCACTATTTGAAATAATGAAACTATTAAATTGTAATTAAAAATACAAAATATCTAAAACATAATATTTCTTTTTACACCACAGTCACTGTAACTGCAAGACAAACCATGACATTCTAGTTAAAGATCAGCATCATGCAGTTCTATGAAAAAACAAACTGCAAAATGAGCCTGCTGGGATCACATGATGCAAGTTGACACTCTCATAAGATTTAGGTTCACAGGTTGCAACTGCAAGTTCTATGAGGGCATGAACAATGTGAGTGCATTTCAGACATGATGCGAATGCACATTAACCTGTTCTGCAAAGTGGATCTACTGTATAAGCTCCTTTCCAATAATGTTGATAGCAAATCTTGTGACTAAGACTGGGTTTGTAGGGGCTGTAGATTAAAGGTGATAACAATGTTGTAAATAAATAACATTCAGTCTCTTTCACACACCAGACATTTCCCTTTATAAGACCCAGTGGTACAGGTATTAATTTAGTTGTGCTTCTACAGTATATGTTTATTTACTCTTAAACTGCCAGTAGCTGTCTTTTTGCATTATATGAATCACCTTTAATATTCTACCAAAGAAAAACAAAAATTACCTAGTCTATATCTGAGATGGCTTGATCAAGAGTAAATTAACAGCAAATTTTAATTTCTTTGGAAAACTTCCCATTAACCTGCAGTGGTTATATGATACTAGTTGGCACATCTAACAATCATCTATTACAATAAAATATATTTAGATTCTTTAAGAGTGTTCACAAGAAGAACACTACATTAATTGCATGCATATATTTGCCTTTACTGCCATCTGTTGGACAGAACTCGGCCGTCACAGTGCAATGCATGTGTGAAAAAGAGAGATTAGGAATTGGGTCAGGTGATACCGCTGAAACTAAGCTTCTGTTCATGCCTCAGAATGTGAACATGCTTTCAACTCAAATTCTGGGTCAGTTTGCACCTTTTGTGTGTAATAATCAGCTCTCGCTGGAGCTCCCGGTGGCTCTTGGACGCTTTGATGGGATTGTGGAGCTTTTTGGGCCTGATGAGCTCTTCATAGTCCGTGTGCTCAGGAAGCAACTTGCTGTGGTCTAAATCCTCTTCTCTTGCCCACCTCTGATCAGGGTCTATCAGAGATCCAAGATCAGAGACTAAATCTAATGAAGGAGAGAGGCAAAAGAGACCATTCTACATTATATGTATATAAAAAAAAAAGTTGTGTAAGAATAACTGTACAGTTCACCAGACAAGATAACTGGTTTAGAAGAATAATAGAAATCTCGCATGACTTTGGCCTTTAACTGTAATATTTATCTTTAAAAAAAAATATAAAAATAATAAAGCATTTTTTTATTATACAATTTTTTTATCCACTAAATGGGCCCAATGAAAGATTTTTTTATGTGCTTATTTAAATTGTAAATATATGAACATCTTATAGAGAAAAGTGTAGACTGATTTTATTTGGAAAAAAAGCTGTTTTTGTCAGTAAAAACAAAAGGATGGGACATTTACACATTTGTTTATACATTAAAATAAAATAAAAGGTTTAAAATTAAGAACTAAATTTAGCATTTGAGTCAAACTAACCAACAATATATAACATAACATAACATATATATTGTGCCTAGATGAATCTCGATTAACTTTGTAATTGAAATGAGTTATTATTAATTTCAATGAGTTAAATGAATGAGAAAATGCTGAAATCAGAACCACCAATTGACAGGGACACTTATATTTGATTGCATACACTTATTTTCTGCTATGAAGCCATTTAAGACATTTCAAGTTTACTTACCTTATTACACTATTACATAACATGGGTCACAAGTGGTCCTATTGACCATTTTGAGGGATGTAAACAAAAACAATAGTCTTGTTTTACATTTCTATAGCTTCCGAAAATTTAAAAGAGCCAAATATTAATGAATAATGTTATGGTTTTAACATTAGGTTATGACTGAATGTCCTTGTTACAGTAGTGAAATAGTTTGATAACAAGCAGGAAATGTTCATGGGCCAATGACATGACCACACTGAAATTGTCTATACACTTTACAATAAGGTTCCATTGGTTAATGTTAGTTAATGCATTTACTAACATGAAAAAGCAACAGACAAAACATTTATTACAGTATTTATGCATCTTTGTTTTATAGCAAGTTAATGACAATAAAGTTGTTCATGTTAACGTGCTAGTATAGTATAACTAATGTCAACAGTCACAACTTTGGATTTTAATAATGCATTAGTAAATGTTAAACTATTATTAATAAAAGTTTTATTCATTCTTAATTCATGTTAGTAAATACATTAACTAACATTATTGTAAATTGCCTTACCAAAATACTTAGAAAACACCTTATTTAACATATACTGTATATTTTTCATAGTTGTAAAAACATATTTATCTAATGTATATTTCCGTGGTATATTAGTTATAATGAATCAATTGTGGAACACTAACTTTAAAATGAATGAATGTGATTATAGTAAATGTCCCAGGTCACTAAAACACATGGTATGCATTTCAGGTTAATCTATGCACTGTAACTGCATCAAATTGTATTAAGGAAACAGAAAACCTGATTCACCAGGTCCAATAAGTGGTTGAGCACAGGCAGAATTATGACTTTGAAGATTATGATCAGCCTGTGGGGGAGAAATGAATATGTGTCAATATATTGAATCACAAAATTAAATAGAAAAACAAATATTGAAATTTCTTAGCGCTACTGTGAATATTTGTTATCTGATAATGCCATAAATACTATTGTAGTGTCTTACATACTTATTTCCCACTGTATTTTAACATTTGTTTGTGATCAAGCTAATATTTTCTAATTATTTTTTGATGTTCATGCTAATATTTTGCACGTCTCATTTTTCATCCAAATGATGCAAAATTATTTCAAAAACTGTTAATGAAGAGGACAATAGTCCTGTGTGTTGAGAGAAACTTGTGCTAACACAAGGGAGGCATTGTAGGAATGTGTGTGTGTGTGTGTGTGTGTGTGTGTGTGTGTGTGTGTGTGTGTTCACACCATGCTGGGTTGATCATATTGGGCTAAAATGGTTTTGGGAGCAGCTGGCATTTAGCCACCTCATTACTGGACCTGCCAAACAAACTCTCCATTTTGCCTTCATAATCTGTTTGCCATCTAGAATGTGATTGTGTCGGGAAAGTCACGAGGTGTCCTTGGACTAAAGCAAATAAGAAGTGAATCAAGGTATTACAATTAGGTTAACGTTACAGGACAGAACGACTGCAGCAAAATAAATACTTTTAGATAAAATAAAACCTCAGAAATGTCGCCAACTAGGATGAAACAATTTACTTAACAGAAGAACAGAAGAACTAAAAATACTAAAACAAACTAAAAAGTAGAGCATAATTTATTCTGAATATAATTAAGTTGATAAAATTAAACAAATAGATTAATGAAATAAATACATAAAAACTATAAAAATATAATATAAAAAGCTCATTTAAACTCTTAATAAAAATAATACTGTATAAATTACAATAAAATAACACTGCTATAATAACTAACCTTTAATCATATATGAAGAGTTCAAAGTGCAAAAACCTTTAAATGTTGTCTGAAATTTTCTCCTAAAATTTGCATTTTTTTCAGCCTCCTATGTTTATGTTCAGTTATTTTACTTTAAAGGCAATGAAAAGACGTTATTTATCACTATAAAAGTAAAATTATTAAACCTACACACGGGTCTAAGAAAAGGTTTTTGTATCTAAACTCTTCATATATTCATAAAAAATAATACCAAAAACCAAATGCAGACTTTCAGGCATATAAACATTTAGCTTCGATTAAATATCTATCTCAAACTTTGTGAGCAGAAAATTCAAAAGCACAATCCTGAACAAAAGAACCATACAAATTCAGGTCTTTCTGAACACTAAAAGTCATACATTTATGCAACACTTATGTCTTCTCAAAACATGACAGGGATTTATAACATCATTACCAAAAACACAGCAACATACAGTTCTTTAAACTGAATCAAAATATTCTTACTTTCTTTCCATGGGTCACTCCCATGTTTCCAATGACCCAATTGCTTCAGAAAAACACAACTTCTGCTGGATTCTGCCTGCTATCTTCCTTCAGAGCAAGAGAAGCTGGAGGGGATGAACATCCTCCAAGCAAACCAAAACACAAGCACACACACACACACAATTCCCAGACTGCATTCAGTGCCCTAACTGGTACTACAGTCTAGCAGAGAGAGGGAGAGTGAAAAAGAGGGATTATTGTGTCAAAACTGAGGTCACTTTCCTTTTTTCCCCCTCCTCATTGTTAATATGAACAGCAACAGTGAGTGCGTTTACATACACGTTCTTAACCCTATTATGCTTCATAAGCAGACAATGCACGTGGTAATGTTAATGTGGTTTTCTTTACTGGAGCAAGGTAAAGCATAAACAAACAACATATTTTTTACATGACTCTTACAGCAAATTTGTGTATTCAAGCTCATCCAGGCAGACCAAACATTCTGCAGAAAGAGAGGAGAACATTATCTGCCAACTCAGATGCTTTAAGCTAAATACTAGTAAAAATGTGTTCTCATACAATAAAAGTACTACAGTCAAAATAAAGCATGTTGAGAAGTTAATGTAACGGTCATAAGTTTCCTGCTGTCATGTTCAATATGGTTTTAAAGGGTTAGTTCATCCAAAAATGAAAATTATGTTATTAATTCAAAATACTTTTGTTCACTTAGTTCAACATAGTTAATTCTTATATTTTGACATCACTAGGAAATAAACTGGTTTAATAACAAAAGTCTTGTAAACATGGCTTTGCGTGAAATCCAGAACAAGAAGTTACTTCATTATATCTGAGTTATATCTGCATATTGGTTTGCATGTAAACATGGACGTTGTTACCTTCATCTGCTGTAAAAGTAAAATCAGTTTGAAAAAAGAACAGTCTCTGTCATTATTTTTAGAATGTGTGGTTTATAACATCAAGCTCCTTAAATGTTTGGAAACAAGCAGCAAAAAAGACGCTAATTTTGTTTCCTTTTATATGTTCCTTATTTGTGATGCAGTAAAAAGTTCCTTCCATTTTATTTGCTCAGGGAGGGAAGAGAGCACACAAGACTGTGTTGTTGATGTCCCCTGTCTGAAATGTCCCAAACGTGGTGATCTGAAGTTCAGTCATTCAGTCTCAGTTATCCTGGGAAAGCAGCCAATGATTTCCCCCATCTCTGGCCAATCTCCATAAGCGTTCCTCGTCATATCATTTTGAATTAACTAGACATAACAGAGAAAACAAACAACTTACGTATTTGTGCACATTAGCAAGGCAAGCAATCTTTACTTAAACAGAAACTATTAAAATTATTTTATTAATAAAGCTAAATTACAACGTAAACACTATATTAATAATAATACTTTTTCTTCTTGAGAAAGTTTTATTTGATTTATTTTGGCTAGAATAAAAGCAGTTTTTCATATTTTTTCTAAACAATTTTAAGGTCAAAATTATTAGCCCCTTTAAGCAAATTTATTTTCGACTGTCTACAGAACAAACCACCGTTGTACAATAACTTGCCTAATTACCCTAACCTGCCTAGTTAACCTAATTAACCTAGTTATGACTTTAAATGTCACTTTTAGCTGTATAGAAGTGTCATGAAAAATATCTAGTAAAATATTATTTACTGTCATCATGGCAAAGATAAAATAAATCAGTTATTAGAAATGAGTAAATAAAACTATTATGTTTAGAAATGTGTGAAAAAATCTTCTCTCTGTTAAACAGAAATTGGGGAAAAAATAAACAGGGGGGCTAATAATGCAGGGGGGTTAATAATTCTGAATATAACTATATATATATATATATATATATACTACAATACCATATATTAAAAAGGAACATTTAACAACTCAATCATTTAGTTGTGTATGTTTTTACTTTACACACACACACACACACACACACACATACATGTATATTATACATTTATTTATACAACAGTTCTGTCTGGTTCTTGAACCTGATTGGCCGATAGCAGTATGATATTCTGCAAATAACAACACTTGTCCAGCCTCTTAACCCTTCACCCTTGTGTATTATTCTGTCCACATACAGCGAGAAGCAGAGAAACTGTTGGGCAACATAATGTACCTTTGAGGCTTTTTAGTCGAGAATGTAGTAGTTTAGATTGCAACTATGCAGTTAATTTATAAGGATAGTGCCTATTTTATAATATTTATAATTTATGAGAGACAGCGTGTTGGCTGCCATCCACAAGATGTCAACAGAGACAGCATAATAAGCACTTAGAGCAGGGGTCTCCAAACTCGGTCCTGGAGGGCCGGTGTCCTGCATATTTTAGTTCCAACCCCAAATAAACACGCCTGAACCAGCTAATCAAGCTCTTTTTAGGTATACTAGAAACTTCAGGCAGGTGTGTTAAAAGAAGTTGGAGCTAAACTATGCAGGACACTGGCCCTCTAGGACCGAGGTTGGACACCCCTACCTTAGAGGATTAACAGTGTAATGAACAGTGTAATTTCAACTGCTGGTCAAATCATTATTAAACAGGTAAATGACATTCTAGGTCGATCTCTCTCTTTTGTATGTTGCAGTACTGTATTTATACCATATAATTGTAGTGTATATAATTTTTAAACATTGTTTTTGTGCATTAAGTTTACTAAAATGATAAAAAATGTTTCATTGCCAACTAGTTTAAATAAAATAAGTATAAGTTCTTATATATTTTATTTCAGTATTTATTTATCTCAAGTGATAATGGTTTTAATGTTATGAATTAAATTAATTAAACATTTATTTATTATTAAAATAAATCACAAAATTTAATTCATTCATTTTCTTTTCGGCTTAGTACCTTTATTATTTTGGGGTCGCCACAGCGGAATGAACCACCAACTTATCCAGCATATGTTTTACGCAGCGGATGCTCTTCCCGCTGCAACCCATCTCTGAGAAACATCCATACACACTCATTCACACTCATACACTACGGACAATTTAGCCAACCCAATTTACCTGTACCGCATGTCTTTGGACTTTAGGGGAAACCTGAGCACCTGGAGGAAACACACGCAAACGTAGGGAGAACATGCAAACTCCACACAGAAACGCCAACTGACCCAGCCGAGGCTGGAACCAGCGATCTTCTTGCTGTGAGGCGACAGCACTACCTACTGCGCCACCGCGTCGCTCCATCACAAATTTTAGTTACATTTTTATATATTTTAGAAAACTGAAATAACGCTGTAAAAATATTTTAACCACTGAATTAAAAGTACATAATTTTCTATGAATTCCATTAATGCTTATTTGATTCCAAAAAACTAATTATTTTAATTGTATTATATTTGTTTATTATAGCCTTAAGAAATATTTCCTCGACAAACCAGTTTGAAAGCTTTTTTTTTACATGTTTAATTTTTTTCAAACAACAAAAAGTCACGCCTGTTCTAGGTTGGTCTAACATTTATTTTTGAAGCTATTACGGTCATATTTCTAGCTATGTCATGAGCCCTTTTCTATGCTTCATGCGTTTTGTTCTTCTGAGTTCTTTGTTTGTTAACATTTAGGTGTGCCTTCGTCCTGTATCATTTCACACCTTCATATTAGGCATTGTGAGTGAAGTTTGTCAAGCCTGTTCATAATCAGATTCTAGTGTTCACGTTTGGGCTGTTTTTGTATTTTGTTAACCTGCAATAAACTGTACAAATGATCTCAAACATACAACTTGTCTACATTGGAGTAAATGTAAAAACAAGAACAGTTTAAGGCAACTAAAATAATCCATAAAACTAAAATAATACAGTGTAATAGGTTTTTTATGAAAGGCATTTTGTATTCAATAAAATTTATCTCGAATGATTCATTAACCCCTTGTGCACTGTTCAAATTGACTACCCTTTTTTATGTTAGGGATGAAAACATCCACTGAATTAAACTGCTGTAAGAATGCATCAGATTAACCCTTTAGATAGGCCTGTTCAAAAAAGCTTTGTTTCTGGATTTTAAATGGGGTATAAGAGCAAATTAAAGTGTGTGTGTGTGTGTGTGTGTGTGTGTGTGTGTGTGTGTGTGTGTGAGTATATGAGAGTGAGATTTACACATTTACCTTGATGTGTCTGAGAAAAATCAAAATATGCATCTCAGCTCTCAGAACTACATGAAGTAAATAAAAACAAAGACCATACATTTATGCACCATCAAATGTGGTTATAATTCAATGGGGCAAAAACAGCCAGCGACAGTAAATTAGGGAGAAAATTTTTTTTAAATCTAACAATGCATCAAAGCCAATGTTGTTACTAATTGTTCACATATCCAAGAATGTGCCTTTTTATATGACGAAAATACATCATTTTGTGTGTTTTCTTCACCAATTCAGTGACATAATTTGTGAACTTGGCAATTAAAGAGTTAAAATCCTGCAATCCTGCAATTTTACCTCAGGACTGAGGTAGATTAACTGTTTTAAACAAAAAATAAAAAAAAAATATTAATCTGATGCATTTTTACAGCAGTATAATTTAGTGGATGTTTTCATCCCTAAAATAACAAAAGGGTAAAACATTTGCCGAGTGTATTGTTGAGTTTTTTTTTTTTTTATTCAAAGCGTTTTAACAAAATATGTGTCAAAATAAGATTTGTCACCACAAATCATTCTGCTAGCTGAAACACAGAAAATGTTATGGCCAAATTAAGACTCAAAATCATGATGAATGGATGAAAACATCCCATCCCATCCTATAAGGGTTAATCGTAGTGCGAAAAGTTGCAGGCAAATAAATTTTTTACATACCTGTCATTTTTGAGATTTTAAACTCTATAACAAGAACATCCAGAATACACCATTACATGTTTATTTTGTCACACTTTATCAATTAGTGTCTGTAGATTTCAAGCCCAATATGAATTTTTAAAGGCTGTTTTCTCCAAATGTTTTTCTTTCTCTCTTCTGCATTGAGCCATAAATTTCCCTTTTATTTGTATCTTTATTCTAAACATTATATTCTACAATAAATGTCTGAATTATGAAGTGAAAAACAGATATCATCGAAATTCATCTGACACTATTGTGTGAAAAAATATGAATAAATAACTTTGAACCTGACTTCATCCAGTGTTCAGATTGATTTGTGCTAGAATTCAATGCAAATCAGTGCATATTTATTGAAATAATTTTATCATTTGCATAATTAAAAAACATTTGTAACACCTAATACAAATAAACAATTTTTGCAATTCTTAATTAACTGTGAAGTTATGGTTATAACTATTTTTTATCACTTTTTATCTTATTTATCTGCCTTCAAACAAACAAAAAATAGTTCCTACTTTTTCAAAACGACTGCCTTTAATTTCTCCATAAGTGCTTGCAAACAGCCAGTTGTCCCTTGGCTTCAGTGATTTGACCATCGTGCTGCCCAGAGCAGTAAATGCATCTTTAATCTCATCAGTCAGCCTGGAAAAGAGACATGTATTAATAATTCAACCAGTGTTAATCCTGCTGATAGTGTGTGAAGGCTGTCAGGTTTTTTTACTTTGGTGTAGGGTCCATGTGTGAAGCCACAAGAAGTATATTTCCTGGCTTTAGTGTCTTTAGAAAGGCCAGTAAATTATTAGGATCTGTGGAGAAAAACATGAAGTGTTTCCATACGTCATTACATTTATTACATTCATAACATTTTTACTTCATGTCATATAGATTTAAAGGGACGGTTCATCCCAAAATGAAAACTTCTGTCACTATTTACTTTTAATTCACTTGTTCCAAACCACTTTGAGTTTCTTTCTTCTGTTAAACACAAATTTAGATATTTGAAGAATTGTTGGAAACTGGTTTCACAACACCCAACATTCTTTAAAAGATCTTCTTTTGTGTTCAGCAGAAAATAAAATTTTAAACTGTTTTGAAACAAGTGAACGTTGAGTACATTTTCATTTTTTGGGTGAACTGTCTATTTAATTTCTTGTAAGTCTTACCTGTAGATTCCATATTAAAGTAATTATTTCTTAAAACCTCACCAGTTTGACCTAAAAAAAATTACACTGTAAAAAACATCTGTTAATTAACAGTTTCTGTATTTTGTGATTCACAAGTGTTTTCTGTTTATTCACAGTTGTGAATTGCATTATGGAATGTTGATCTCTGCTCTGTAAAGTGACTCAAAGTGACTTTAATTGACATTTTAGTAGTTTGAAATAATATAATTTAAGAAATAATGTAGAGAGAAGTCTGTAAAATAACAGAACATGTACTGGCAGTAATATTCGACACCAACCCAGACAATATATCACTTTAAACTATTAAATGTTAATAAAACTCCTTTTTTTTTTTACTTTCCAAGGTTAAAAGTAGTTTGAAGAAAGATCAAGGTCCAATAACGCAATAAACATAAATATACAGGGAAAAATAAATAAAATAAAACATGAATCACAAAAGATGGAAAACTAATTTGCGGATATTTTTTGTTGTTATTGATACACTGTAAAAAAAATCCTGGTTGCTTTAAATTTTTAAGCTGAATCAAATTAACCTTATGAGTCTATTGAACTTGTATTGTGTTGAACTGACTTAAAACCGCTTGCATAACTTATAAAATTAAGTTAGAACATGATTAACTTAGTTTAATAAGTTACAATGAACTAAAACGTGCTGTCAGGACTAATTGATCATATGTTTTACAGTGTAGAATTAGAATTAGCATATAATAAATTTTTTTCCGTAAACTTATTTCTAAATACGCATAGATATGTTTAATTCTGTAAAAATTACAAAACTGACCATTTGCAAACACAATGTTCAGTCCTTGTCCTGCATTATTCCTGAAGCCACCCATGACACTGTAGAGAAGAACATTTCTGCTTATTACTTCATTCCAAAATGAAATGAAATTAAGTACAAATGAGCTCTTCGTAATAGTACTAACAAAGGATTTAACATCCTGAAACACAAAAATTAATCATTTATTTTCTGAGTGTAAAATGCAATGCAATATTTACTTCCACAAGTATTTTATGTCATACAACAGATTGAGGATCAGACAGATATGTTGTTAAGAAAAATTACATTTAAATATGCACAAAATGTATAATTTTTTTAATTAAAATTTTAAAATAAAACAAATAAAATGATGTAATAAAAAATAATTAAAACTAATGAAAATTGCTATGACTTTTGATAAAATTCAAAAGAAAATGCTAATTTGTCACTCAATAAATTGTTAGTATCCTTAAGTTACTATTAAAGTCTTTATATATTGTTTGTATTTTATATATTATAAATTATAATATATAAAATTATATAACATATATAATTATATAATTAACAATATATACATATATTAATTCATTCATTTTCTTTTCGGCTTAGTCCCTTTATTAAGCTGGGGTCGCCACAGCGGAATGAACCGCCAACTTATCCAGCACATGTTTTTACGCAGCGGATGCCCTTCCAGCTGCAACCCATCTCTGGGAAACATCCATACACTCTCATTCACACTCATACACTACGGACAATTTAGCCTACCCAATTCACCTGTACCGCATGTTTTTGGACTGTGGGGGAAACCGGAGCACCCGGAGGAAACCCACGCGAACACAGGGAGAACATGCAAACTTCACACAGAAACGCCAACTGACCCAGCCGAGGCTTGAACCAGCATCCTTCTTGCTGTGAGGCGACAGCACTACCTACTGCGCTACTGCGTCACCTATATAATTATATATTAATAAATAATATAATAATAAAAATAACAACATAGTATTATTATTATATTATTAATAATAATAATAATATATAATGTTTTTTTGCTTTTAATTATAAAGTTGTATACACTTTTTTACTATACAGTATTCACTATTTAATTTAACTTAAATTTTTGGGTAAACTATTTTACCTAACCACTATCCAAGGTGTTAATCTATTATGAATATGACATAACATTACTTACACTGTGTTATTAAAACAAATCTTTGCAGCCACCACATCGGCTACACCACTGTGAAGATGGAAGGGGAAGTGGTTGACAGGGCACTGTTTATGTGGACAGCAACCCGTGTGAGACTTAAACAAACCTGCACAGAGAGGGAAAAAAAATGTAAGTTGGATAAAAAAAAAAGGCATTTTCAGGCAATGAAGTTCCTTCTCTTTAATAAATGTACACAATTATATTAAATAGTTCTATTAAACTAACAATATATAGTTTATAAAAAAAAATAAATAAAATAAAATGAAAAATCTGTCATTATTTACTCATGCTCTATTTGTTACAAACTGGTTTGTGTTCCTTCCTTCTATTGGAAAATATACTAAATAATGCTGGAAAACAGCCATTGACTTCCAAAGTATTCAATTTTTGCTTCTACCCTAAAAATTCATTACTGTTTAGAACCACTTGAGTGAGTAAATAACGAGGCAATTTACATTTTTGGGTGAACTATCCCTTTAAGCTTACTCGGAATGTCGCAGTCTGTCTCAACACCAACAACTTCATCTGGAATATAAAACAGCCCTTAGACAAAATAATGACTGTATTATAACATATTTAAAACATTTATCATATTTACATGCGGTTGTGTGATCCCAAAGCAAGTTACATGATCGTGTTGCAGCTTCTTTGAGTTTTGACACGTTGATGGAGAAAAACAATATTAATAGGATCAGCATTGTTGTGAGAACACACGTGCGATCTGGAAAACATAGTCAATATGTGCACATTATACACATAATCACAAAAAATGAATCACAAATTAAAAGAAAAAAACATTACTTTACCTTGAAGTCTCATTTTTGGCAGCACCAAAAGAAAATACAGTCTTCTCAACACTTGAAAACATCCAAATGTTTAATATACAACTACCTTAAACCACATTTGGTTTAATTTTTCATTTCAGTTCTTACCTGTCTGAATGGTAGTCAGAACAACAATGCAGTAAAACAGGATCTACCTGAAGGTGTGGCAAATTTGTACCCGTAAACTAACACAAACCAGCCTCTCCTGACCTAGACATATGAGAGCTGTCAAATGCAGATTGATTTTACAGTTGTTTGCTGCCCTCTTGTGGAAAACATTGCAAGCATATTCATTAAACGCATAATATTAATATATATTAATTTATTTAAAGACAGTCAAAGTATTAAGAAGTAGTCTTAGTTAAGAAAGTGCAAACATACAAAACAAATCTTAAGAATCCAATCATTAAAAATACTTCACAATCATGAACCGAGCTCTTAGAAATACAGTTATGGTACATAATATTGCTGTATTTACTTCATCACCTTAGAGGGATAGTTCACCTAAAAATTTTAATTCTGTCATCTCTTACTCAGTCTTTAATTGTCACAAACCTGTTCGAGATTCTTTCTTCTGTTGAACACAAAAGAAGATATTTTAAAGAATGTTTAAACTGGTAACCAATGACTTCCATAGTAGTTGTTTTTCCTACTATGGATGTCAGTAGTTACCGGTTTACAACATTCTTTAAAATATCTTCTTTTGTGTTCAACTGAAAAAAAAAATTATAAAGTTTTGGAACCATGTGAGGATGAGTAAATTTTCATTTGTGGGAGAACTATCCCATTAAAATACAGCTGAAACTGAACTCTGCCATCAGCACATACCAATACCAGCATAAGAGAGTAACTATCGTTGATGAATATACCAATTTCAGCAAGGCACTGAAATGCAAAATCAACATTTACAGTTGAAAAGGTGGGATTACAGTCAGTTGTGCTTCTGGCACTGTTCAGTTTCCAACTGTTCCAAGGAACAACCCTGAGATTATGAAGCTGTTAAAAGTCAGGCACAAACATACACAATAAATAAAGAGGAACAATCATTTCAACAGACTTTGGTACAACATTGCATTGAGAAGGTCAAGGAAATACTAAATACGCTCATCAGTGCTGTTAAAAAAGCAGTTTGACCAAGCTTTAAGGGATGGCCATCATAACAGATCGCTTCACAAGTTATAAAACATAGTAACTTTCATCTCTAATGTGCATCTTCATACTTCTGAGCCACTAGACATCTGGGCTCTAAAATTCTGACCAATTTCACCGGCTAAATTTAACTGTTATTCGTTCTGAGGAAAAGAAGAGAAGAGAAATAAATATTTCAGGAAATCCTTGTGGTTGGTAAATGACCCATGTGATGCTTTGGGCCATGTAAATTCACAGTATTAAAAAGTAAGAGATATGTGAAGGATAAATTGTGGTACGATCACTCCAAAAGATCCTGAGGAAAGAAAAGCTGGCGTTAGATTAAAAAGTGATGAAGAGCTTTGGTGACCATTAGAGTTAATTTCCAAATACCATGCACACTAACCTCATCTGAATCTTCCTGATCTATGGCTGTATTTTGTTCTTCCATTTGTTGCAGTTCAGAGTATCTATATGTAGCATTACTGAAATAAAACAAAAACATAAGAAACTGTAATACAATATAATGTGCACAAAAAAACAGTCAAAAAGCAAGTCATTTTTAATCATTTAAAATAAAATGTAGTACCATAAATATTAAATAAATAAATAAAAAAGTACAGAACGTGGTTTCATTTTTACTTTAAATGTATCTGCTGTGCTGAACAATTATATTCTTTCTTATTATTAGCATTATTAATCTTACTTAACAAATATTTAGACATTTTATTTGTAATATATACACTGTATGCACATAAAATCCCTTTTTAAATATTTAATTTGATATGGACACATTTTATTACAGGGTTTCTGCAGGTTGCAAGACAAATTTAAGACTTTTTAAGACATTTTTAATACTACCAAGAACGAAATTTCAGATTTATATGGGCCTTAAAAAATTAAATAAGCAGAAAAAATAATAATTCACATGCCCCATCAAGAAACAAATTCAAATTATTAGTTATTTCTCAATGTAGACGCAGTGGCGCAGTAGGTAGTGCTGTTGCCTCACAGCAAGAACGTCACTGGGTCGCAGGTTCAAACCTCGGCTGGGCTGGGTCAGTTGGCGTTTCTGTGTGGAGTTTGCATGTTCTCCCTGCGTTTGCGTCCCGGTTTCCCACAGTCCAAAGACATGCGGTACAGGTGAATTGGGTAAGCTAAAATGGTCCGTAGTGTGTGGATGTTTCCCAGAGATAGGTTGCGGCTGGAAGGGCATCCACTGCGTAACATTGTGCTGGATAAGTTGGTGGTTCATTCCGCTGGGGCGACCCCGGATTAATAAAGGGGCTAAGCCGACAAGAAAATGAATGAATGAGTTATTTCTTAGCCACATTTTTGAAAAAATGTGTTGATACAAGCAGACCTTAGTTGTATGCATGCTAATTTTAAAAAAATCATAAAAAACTTTAATAAACCAAATGTATGCACAACAGACAATAATGTTATTATTTTACAATAATTAATAAATAATGTTATAATATTAGGTATAAATAGAGTTTTGCTAAAAGTTTTACTGAGATGAGACTCATGGGTGTGTGTTGGATTGATTCAGTAGCTTTACATAAACAAATGACCTGTTTAAAATAATTTAAGACTTCATTACACGTCAATATTTTAGTCTTATTAAAGCCTAAAATTTTGTTTTTAAAATTTAAGACATTTTAAGACCCTGCTGACACCCTGTATTAAGGTAAAGTTGGTTTTATATTCGAACATTCATTAATTCTCCTTAATAATATAATTTCATAAAAGTATACTAGATGCCAATGGCTATCAAAGTACAACATTGTTCAGTCAAATAAAAACACACTAATGTTTTTTGAAGTCATACTTGCATGTGATTTCAAACCGCATATACCACGGTAAACAATATAGGGAGCATGTCACATTTTGTCCTAATATATCACTTATTGATTTGGGATTGTCGTAAAATTTCACAGAAATTATTGCAAAATACGCTATATTGAAAATTATTTTCCTACAAAAACGTGGTGCCAGAACTGACAGATTAAGTTGCACTGTTACATAAAGCAAATGGTGCTAAATGTACTGTAAAGTTACTGTACCTCTGTGGAAAGCAATATTTGCGTATGATGAAGAAAGCAGCTGCTGTTGCACCTATAATAACGACAACAACAGACGCAATAACTCCCGAATGAAGCCTTACAACCTGCAAAACGAGAGATTAGGCATAGTTTGTAGTGTGCAAACTGACAGGGAAGTGACGGGTGCAGTAACAAACAATAACAAACCTGTTGATCATTTGGAGCAGCTGAAGTGGGTTTTTCCGAACTTCCAGACTGTCTTGATTCGCGACGTGTCGAAAAGGCAAAAGCGAACTCCCAAAAAACACTATATAAAATCAAATTGAGTAACATTTTCGAGTAGTGGCTAAACTTGAGCGACTTTCTCGCCATTTCTGTTGTCGTTTACTTCCTAGTGCTTCTACCTGTCAGATGACGTAAAGGGGTAAGCGGCGTGTGATTGGTCGATCATGTTGCAGCGGGAAGATTTACAGTAGGATCAAACAGTTAACTAACTTAAAATGAAAGCATATTTTGTGTTAGTTTTACTTCATATTTTCTACGAGATTTCAGTAAAGTACTATAACAACAATGTAAGACTGAAATGAAACTGAACCATGGTTTATTTCATATACAAAAAATAATTAAGTTATAAGTTCAAATTTATATAAATGTTAATTGATTACTAAACAGCTGTATCATATTAGTAATAGTAGCAAGCAATATACACTTTGAATCCTAAATGCTTATTAAAACCAGTAAATGTTATAAATGACAGTCATTAAACTAAATTCACACAAAGTGGCAGTACTGATTAACAAACATATAAATTCAGTTTCAAATCAGTTCGTAATATTTCCCAGATTGTGGATCAAAGTAACAGTTGAGGCAGGAGTCATACATTAAATTGAGAAACTCTTCTTCTTCACTGTTGTCATGTAACTTTGATGCTGTGGAAAGAGAAAAAGACGTTAGCTTACATAGATTACAGCCAAAATATGGAAACAGATGATGTCTGTTACAAGAATCTAAGTAACAAACTAGTATACAAATAGTTACTTTCTTTATTCGCAACAGTTTTTTTTTTTTTTTTTTTTTTGTTTTGTTAAATTATACTCACAGGATTTACCAATGTTATTAGGACAGGGATGTTTATCATATGTATAATGTATGAACCCTTGATTACATGTTTGCTTCCTTGGTAGTTATTGTTTTGTAACAAAGAATGGTTTTAATACAAAAAAAACTAAGCTTACATTTAAAGGCTTATTTCACCCAAAAATGTAAATTTTAATGTTAATTTAATAACCTTTAAAATATCAAAGATCTATGGCTTTGTTCTTGTTTGTTTGTTTGTTTAGACTTTATTAATCCCAAAGCGAAAAAAAAAACCGCCACAGATACCGCCACAAATTAAATATTGGCAACTCAGTGGCGCAGTGGGTATCGCTCTTGCCTCACAGCAAGAAGGCCGATGGTTCGAGCCTCGATTGGGTCAGTTGGCATTCTTGTGTGGAGTTTGCATGTTCTCCCCACGTTTGCGTGGGCTTCCTACAGGGTGCTCCGGTTTCCCCCACAATTCCAAAAACTGGTGAATTATGTAAGCTAAATTTTCAGTAGTGTATGTGTGTAAATGAGAATGTGTGGGTGTTTCCCTATGATGGGTTGCAGCTGGAAGGGCATCCGCTGTGTAAAACATATGCTGGATAAGTTGGTGGTTTGTTTGTTAATAAAGGGACTAAGCCGAAAAGAAAATGAATGAATGAATGAAATTAAATATATTAAAAATCAATAATATAAATAAAATTACATCCATACTGCACAACTTTAAAACATCGAGCATGTACTAGTCCATATCTACAGTATCAAATGCTATTACAATTCTGCATAATTCATCTGATCACTGTTGGTAAAAATTACTTCCTGTATAATTCCCTATAACACCGAGGGTGAATTAATCTTGAGCTAAAAGAGCTGGCATACGCTTGGAGTATCAAAAAGGGGATGACAAATGAGTTTGAATCAAATTCTTCAGCAGAGAATTAAAAAAGATGTTTGCCTGAAACTGTCGTCCTTGGTGATTCATGAAATGCAAGCCAATTGCTACCAGCACTTTGAGGCTCAACCAAACAAACAAAATCATATGTAGAGAACAAAAAATGTATATTTATGGCTCCAGATGATTAATTCACAGCTTTAATAAATTGCCCTGTGTGTATTTACGGCAGTGTGAACTAATTATTTCGCTTTATTAGACCTCAATGTATCTTCAGGAGCCTATTATTTTTGTTTTGCCTTAACATTCATACATTTTTTAATGACACAAAGTTCTGATTGACTTGCATGTCCATAATCACCAAAGATCACAGCTTCAGTTAAAAGTCTTCTTTAAAGTCACCTACATCTTATATATCTACCAAAATCATATTGGGGGCACTATTTCTTTAAGAACCCCCAGATCAAGCATTGTCACAGAAATATCACTGTGGGTTTTAGATGAAAGAGAAATCAATCCTGAATGTAATTGTACCAGTTCTGTGAGCACACATCTTCACTTTCCAAGAGAAATCTAGATCATGATTTATTTTTAGCAACAAAGGGTTGAGAATATGAGCTGGGGATGGGGATTTTTCTGGTGTCATACCTCTGGTTGAGACCTTGTGGTCTCCTTTTCCATCTGCCATCTGTTGATTTGGATGAACTATCGGAGGGCTGAGGACATCCATCCATTCTCTACAAGAGAGAGTTAGTCATTCAATTTTTAAAATAAAACAGCTTTTGAAAAAGCATGTGCAGCTAGCACCAACAGGAAATGATATGACCTCACATTTTTTCGCACTTGACATGACTACATGAAACAAATCATTTAAAATAATAAGGTTGTGCTAAAAATAAGTCCCGTACAAGCTGAAAGCTGAGTGTGAGGTACATTTGGCTTTGTGGCTTATTTTTATCTATCATGGAAATAATGCTACCTTTGGAATTTTTACAATAGTATCACAAGCTTATCTGTATATATATTTTTTATAATTCCAGCTATTAAAAAGACAGAATTCATTCATGTTGTCACAACACAAATTTTTTAAGTTAACTTAATTGTTTTTACTAATTTAAGTAGATTGAACATAAAACAATTAAGTTGTCCCCAAAAATAATGAAGATGTGTGCTGTTTCAACTCATTTTAAAAAGACCCTATTTGGATTATAAAAGAGTCATACTTTGGTTTTGGGGTTCTCTAACAACAGGCTGATAAGCATGCAAGGAAAAAAAACACTTTCATTGTCTTATAATATGCATTTATTTTTACCTAATTATCCCAGCGACTCCCTTATGATTCGTTCAGTGATTAATTTGTTACCAAACCCCTCCTTAGTGCGAAGCTAATCTGCACTGACTGGTACGATGACCCACACTGTAAAAAACCCCCCATAATTTTACAGTTTATTTCCGGAAGCTGGGGTGATGGAAATAAACAAAAAAAAAATAAATACAGCCGTTAAATTACAGAAATTTGCTGTAAAATAACCGACATTAAATTACAGAATGTTAACCAGAAATTAAAAATTAAGTAAATTTCTGTAATTTAAAGGCTGTTATTTAACTTTTTTTTTTTTTTTCGGAAACCGTAAAATTACAGATTTTTTTACAGTGCAGTCTGTTGTGATTGGTCGACTGGGTTCAGTGCGAGACAGAGAGAAATACCCACCATGGCTATGATGAAGTAGCAGAGAGTATTTGGGAGCCCAATGCAGAAATGCAATAAAGCAATGCAGTTAAACACCAGTAAATTACTCTATTTTAACCCTGACCACAAGTATCAAATATCAGAAAAATGACAGGAACAAACACAGCACACGGTTGGCTATATTCTGGTACTGTTGTGAAAATGAACTTTAACACGTTATTCCCTGCAGCTGAATCTCCATCTGTCAGTGATCGTCATCTTTGCGTCATGATCAGTCCCATGATCCTCAGCGCTCTGCTAGTGTCTGAAGTCAAATGCACGTTCACATTTTACCGGATCTGAAACTACATATTTGGTGATGAACCATATTGACGTCAATGCATTTAAGCAAAAGATCTGAACCCAACTCGATTCATTTATTCGACTCTGAGTCAACTATTTCGTTAAAGAATTAATAGTTTTAAACACAGTGCACTTTCAGATTTAAACCTCAGCTGGATGTTTTTATTCAGTTAGAGCTGTCTTACACACTGCATTGAAGCTTATTTTTGAAAATCCATAATATTCATAATCCATAATAGGGGCTCTTTAAATAAGTAGTTTGAACAAGAAGCAAAAGTCATTTTTAGTGTATGTAAACACATTTTATGTATAATATTTTACTCAGTACAGTACTAAATAAAAACAAAATGTACATTTTAGATGATCTCTATTATATTGTTAAAATTAATCACATATTTTAATCACAATCTTTTGCATAACACTACTTCAAAAAGACTTGTTTCAGGTTTAGGGTTATTAACAAACTGCTAAATGTAATTTGTAAATTCCAATAAGCAGCCTTTTAATACTCACTAGATAAACTCTATAAGAAGAATAATGCTTGATATAATAAAATATAATATAGCAGTTTTGTTTCCATCAACCTTACTGACTGTTTACATTTTACCGAAAGTTACTCTCAGAATTCAGCATCATGGAAAAATATAACATTTAGTTGAATAATTACACTGAATCTTCCGGAATAGCTGCACCAAAAGCTCACTGTTGTTAACGGGTTCCCTCTTATTGTCAAAGCATGCATCTCCCTTTCATATTCCCTCATTTACATGACACTTTTTTGAGGCACCATGTGGTGTTGATGGACAGGTTCCCCGGTGGGACGGGAGGGAGGTGGATGATGACCTCCTAGAGAGCGGTGACAGTGAGGTGACACATGCAAGCCTCTGAGCACACGCACAACTCCTGCTTATTCATTGTCCCTGACAGCCATGCTTAATTAATCAGTGAGGCGCGGCAGTGTGGGCAGCTTCCCTTGACAGGCAAAAGTTTTGCGTAGGAAACCAGCCGAGGTTATTATGCTGTGGGGTTGTAAATAGTGTGTAGGGAAAATGAGGAACTCATGATGTGCTCCTTGAGTTATCTTTGATCAGTTCATTTATGTTTAAAACTCTCATTTTCAGCAATTATTACGCAGATTATTAATCAGTTTCTTACTAAACCTAGAAAGGGTTTTAATTAGTAGAGTGTGAGATTTAGTTGTATGCTGTTTATATAATTCTTTATGATTTATGTACTAATAATAATGATGATTTTGTTCATATTTAATATAATCATTTATTATAATTCATGAAATAATAATTATGATTTTTTTACCAAATACATTTTTTTCCTTTATGATTTCTGGTGTGACATATTTGAATGTTTTTTTTGACATGTATAGTTGTGCCTTCGCACCTGTCCCAGAAATTTCACTTTATTGGTATACTCTCTTTCTCTGCTGGATTATAATGTGTCCATACAAAGCACCATCATTAATGGAGAGGTTCTAAAGCTGTGAAAATCAGA
Organism: Danio tinwini; assembly: GCA_903798205.1. Taxonomy (NCBI): domain Eukaryota; kingdom Metazoa; phylum Chordata; class Actinopteri; order Cypriniformes; family Danionidae; genus Danio; species Danio tinwini. The sequence goes on along the minus strand of CAIGQZ010007154.1, from coordinate 19,315,627 downwards.
TTCTAGTCCTCAATTTAAGACATGGTTGACTTATCGCACTCAAATATTGCACATGGAAAGACTCTGGGTGGTATTGGTTATCTTGTTATTGGTAACCTTGATAAATTTTACAATATACAGCAACCATTTCTCAATTACCAGCAGATTCTGAGCAGTGTTGTTGTTAATATGATCACTGACACTTATTGCTTCTTTGTATTTTCTTAGTGACCGTTTGTATGCCCTGACTGTTTTGTTTGTTTGTTTTTACCCTTTCATTACTATTTTTATTTATTATTATTATTTTTCTTTTATGTATTTTGTTCTTTAATTGTTGTTTGGTAGTTATTGTAAAATGTAAAACTAATAAAAAATTAAGCATGTATTTATATATTCATTTATATTTACATAATACTACAATCAACAATCTCTTTTATTATTTGAAATAAATTTATTATAGTGCCATAAAAATAATGTTTTTAAATAATTTGTTATTTATACACTCCGACTACTAATGAAACTACACTTATAACACAACATTAAATATTGTTGCTTATAAAATAAAGCAAAAACAAAAACAATTAGTTATTATTATAAATACATTTCTTCCTAAACAATATTATAAATAGACAAATACTACTCCTAAAAATCCTCGGCTGGGTCAGTTGGCATTTCTGTGTGGAGTTTGCATTTTCTCCCCGTGTTCGCCTGGGTTTTTTCCGGGAGCTCTGGTTTCCCCCACAAGTCCAAAGACATGTGGTATATATAGGTGAATTGGGTAAGCTAAATTGTCCCTAGTGTATGTGTGTGAATGGAAGTGCATGGGTGTTTCCCAGTGAAGGGTTGAAGCTTGAAGGGTATCTGCTGCGTAAAACATATGCTGGATAAGTTGGCAGTTCATTCTGCTGTGGCGACCCCAGATTAATAAAGGGACTAAGCTGAAAAGAAAATAAATGAATGAATAATAACAATAATAGGTGACATGGAGGGTCAGTGGTTAGCACACAATTTTTTCTGTGTGCTTTGGCTTTCCCCACAGACATGTGATATAAGTGAATTGGGTATAAGTATGGCTGTAGTGTATGTGTGTGAATGAGTGTGTATGGATGTTTTTCCAGCATCCACAGCATCTGCTGTGTAAAACATATGCTGGATAAGTTGGTGGTTCATTTCTCTGTGGTGATCCCTGATGAATAAAGGGACTAAGCAGAAGGAAAATGAATGAATGAATGAATCAATAATAATAATAATAATAATAATAATAATAATAATAATAATAATAAAAATAAATTATTATTCTTATTATTTTTATTATTATATTTATTATCATTATGTCTACAGACCTGTACAATGTGTATTGTTTACAGTTTTCCAATTAAGTCAAAAACTTCTAAAGACTTTAGACATAAGGTGCAGTGCTCTATTAAGTAGGCAGTCTGGAAGGTTTGTCATGAAATGAATGTAAGTCTTTTGAAGTCTGGTGCATACCACCTGCTCCCTTTTGATTTTCAAAAGTTGAACATGGTGAACATGAACATTAAAAAAATACCATATTTCGTTACCACTTTTCTGAATTCCAAATTACTGAACGTTCGAGCCTGAGGCCTGACAAAAGCTCTCATATGAACTCGCATGATAAAGTTCTAAATTGACTCATTCATGTCTAAGCCTCAACACTTAAGTGTACAATAATGCTCAGAGTTATACCATAGAGACTTAGAGAGGCTAAAAATACTGGTTTTCTCTTACCTGGGATTAGAGTGAAGAAGAGGGTTCATTTCTTTCTGATAGTGCTGGCCTTGATCCACTGGCTGTGAATCACAGAGAGAATAAGTATACTGTATTTATAATCTGTCCACTATTAACTGCAGTCAAGTAGGAGAATATAATATGTTCTAGATTATCTCGTTGCTTGCTTTAAAATAATGATTTAAGCTTTCATAGTTTGGAGCAGTGCTTCTCAAAATTGAGCTCCAGGCCTTTTTTTAGGAGAGTTTAATACTAATGATAGACTGGGGAAACACTTTTTTTGCTGTTCTGCATTTACAGAATTGTCAATTGTCATATTTGTCCTGGTTTATGATATAAAAGTGCCCCTAATATGCTTTTTAAATATTATCTTTCATATGTGTTGTGTAGCTGTTTACAAATGTAAAAGGTGTGCAAAGTTTTATATAACAAAGTGAATGATAACTGGAGTTATCGTCTCCCAAAAGAAAGAATCAATTCTGAACTGGCTATCAGTAATTCTAGGCTTACTTCAGACACAAACCTACATGGATTTTTTTAAAAGTTTGCACAGAATTTACTTTTACCCTCAAGCATTGCTGTTAGAGCTGAGACCTGGAAGAGTTTGGTTTATGTTCTGTTGCTGTTTTCTTTTTTGAAAGCAAATCCACTTCTCATACACTCAACGTAGGCTCATTCTGAAAACGTAGCCCTATATACGTTTATGGAGATAACAAATTATGTAGACAGAAGTATGTATGGCTGCATTTAGTTTTTAAAACGAACGCTACAAGGCGGTATAATGCTGTTCCTTTTTGTGCTTACAGCTCACCGCTTACATCCGTATGGACGGCTTTCCTACTGTTACTAGTTTGTCCAGATAGCTCGCCATGTACGTCGGTGGACTTGAGACACAGAGAGGAGTTGACCACGACAACAGGGTTGAAGTCTGGTTAAGAACGATTCCAGAAAGCGGGTAAAACAATAACATATTCTAAAAAATAAAATAAACAAGTAAATAACACTTGGGTGAGAATGTGGTAAAATCTGAAAACATGGTAAAAATCAGGCGAGGGCTTTTCTTTTTCTGGATTGCTTTTTAAAATTGCCGGTTGGGTTTAGGGAAGTGGGTGGGTGGGTCAATCTGTGCTTTTAAAAACACTATTGGTTGGGTTTAGTGAAGGAGGAGGGTGGGTCAGTCAATCGGTCAGTCAATCGGTGAGTCAGTCAGTCATTCAGTCAGTCGACAGCTGCCTCTGGTGGATTTACGCGAGAACAGCAGGCCCAAATGGCACTCACAAGATAAATTTGAGATCTGAAAAAGCATACACAGCAGCTTCTGGTGGATTCGCAAAAGCAAAAACGGCAATAAAAATGTAGCCTCTGGGACGTATTTGGCAGACTCCAGAAATGTAAGAGATGCATTTTCTGAATGAGCCTGGGTTGCATACACTTCTAAATGATGAACTATTTACCTACTGTTTATTATTACTGTTTGTATTAATGTGTTTTCTAGTGCTGGGGAAGCTTAGAATATAAATATATATGTCAGAATTATTAGCCCCTCTGAATTATTAGCCCCCCAGTCTTTTTTTTCCCCCAATTTCTGTTTAACGGAGAGATTTTTTGAACCCATTTCTAAACATAATAGTTTTAATTACTATTAAAGTGATTAAATATTAAATTTATATAATATAATATAAATAATATTTTACTAGATATTTTTCAAGACACTTCTATACAGCTTAAAGTGACATTTAAAGGCTTAACTAGGTTAATTAGGTTAACTAGGCAGGTTAGGGTAATTAGGTAAGCTATTGAACAACGATGGTTTGTTCTGTAGACTATTGAAACAAAATATAGCTTAAAGGGGCCAATAATTTTGACCTTAAAATGGCTTTTAAAAGATTAAAAACTGCTTTTATTCTAGCCAAAATTAAACAAATAAGACTTTCTCCAGAAGACAAAAAATATTATCAGACATACTGTGAAAATGTCCTTGCTTTGTTAAACATCACTTGGGAAATATTTTAAAAAAAAAATTCAAAGGGGGGCTAATAATTCTATCTTCAACTGTGTGCGTCTGTGTGTGTGTGTGTGTGTGTGTGTGTGTGTGTGTGTGTGTGTGTGTATATATATATATGTATATGTATATGTATATGT
>CAIGQZ010007154.1:19281350-19311357 GCA_903798205.1 Danio tinwini | reverse complement strand
TGTTGCTTATCCAAGTTTTAGGAACAACAAATAATAACTTGACTTCTAGTTGAGCATTTAGTATCACAAGTGGCTTATATGAAAGGCAAATGCCTGTAGATTAGGCTTATTTTACCTAAATAAAATATGATCATGCCTTGATTTTTAATAAGGACAGTAAGGTCGGACTTTGCTTAGACAAATATCTTGTCACTTAACAAAAACAATGTACAGTATAGAATATAAAGCCATGGTGCAGTGGAAAAAGAATTGATATTGTGTATGACATTCATGAGCTTGGATGACTACAATGACTCAAATAATGTCATAATAATAAAGTCATCTGGAATGGCAAAGAAAGTGTTCTTTGCAGGACTCCCAGAGCTCATCAAGATTCTTTAGATTCATCTTCAATGCCTCCTCCTTAATCTTACCCCTGACATGCTCAATAATGTTCATGTCTGGTGACTGGGCTGGCCAATCCTAGAGCACCTTGACCTTCTTTGTTTTCAGGAACTTTGATGTGGAAGCTGAAGTATGAGAAAGAGTGCTAGCCTGCTAAAGAATTTGCCCACTCCTGTGGTTTGTAATGTAATAGGCAGCACAAATGTCTTGATACCTCAGGCTGTTGATGTTGCCATCCACTCTGCAGATCTCTTGTACACCCCATACTGAACATAACACCAAACCATGATTTGTCCTTCACCAAACTTGACTGATTGCTGTGAGAATCAAGGGTCCATGTGGGTTCCAGTAGGTCTTGCAGTATTTGTGATGATTGGGATGCAGTTTAACAGGCGATTCATCAGAAAAATATACCTATAGCCACTTTTGCAAATGATCAACTTGAAGTTTGTTTCTCTTACAACTGGGATCGACAACAAGACTTTTGTCAGGTAGTGTATACAGTATATTATAAGAAAATGTCAAGAGCTTTTTTCTTGTGACTATAAATGTTACAAACTGTTGCCGTTACTGTCAGCTATTTTACATATATGCCCCATTTTGTTAAATTTTATTAAATACATTTTGTAAAAAAAAATTGTCAAAATATGGGTTAAATGTCAAATTGTCATTCAGAGTGTGACACTTTAATTTATGTAAAAATGAAACATTATACTTATCATGTACTTTATATGCAAAAACTTCTCTTTTTTTATGATTTTTTTGTTGTTGTTGTAATGGGTAAAATGGGTGAAACCAAAAAATGCAAAGTAGGAAAACCTAATTGTAACAATTTAAAATGACAATATATTTTTTAGCATATAAACTACTATTGCACTGAATTATACAATTAAGTAAATAATCTTAAAATTCGCCAGCAATCTCTAGTTGTTATATCGCTCATGATCATGACAGTAGCAACATGTATGTATGTATGTATGTATGTATGTATGTATGTATGTATGTATGCATGTATGTATGTATGTATATTGTATTCACCCGTCCCAACCAATGTCAACTGCAAACCTATGCCCTTGAGTTTATGTAACAAATTCAAGTTGATTGAAGCTAAAAAAGTTTCCCCGAAAAAATCTTCAGAATTGTGTTGTTTAAGCTAATTTTGAGTAAGTAGTTTTAACAACCAGCAATATATATTTGTGAGTGTATAATTTCCTGTTACATTTTAGGATGAAATATGACATCACCATGGCCTACCTGTGACGCACTAAGGCCTGAACTGCCAATCTCTCCTCCTTCTTCCTCCTGCTCCCTCTTCAAACATGCCAACATCTGCAGCTCATCTTCCTCATCCTCTTCGTCTTGACATCTCAGATCACACCTGCTGGAGCCCAAAGGTTGAACTCTCCCATCGACACTCACCTGTAAACCCCAAAAATCTCATTACTTCATTGGTGCCACTTTGTAATGAGACTGATCGTTACAGGGTATAGCTAATTAGCGAGCAATCAATCAAAGCTTGCCAGCTAATTGGCACCCCCATTAAGGCCAAGACATCAGCAGGGATGGTTGCCTGCTGCTAAGAAATCCACTTATACCAAGTCCTACCTGGATCATGAGCGACCTTCCAGATCAGCTTTGCAAACTTCAGCAGCATCAAAGATATGTGCCATGTTTAAATGGGAGAATGCAGCGTTATGGGGCATCCGTAATGATTCTCAGTAATTCCCACATCAAACTCTATAAGACGTTTAGCTAATCACCGTTTCAGTCCTACGGTGAGAGACTGTGGTGGTTGTGCTCAATGCTTGGACCAGTTTTAGTTTGTGTTTAACAAACTAAAAGAGGAAATAACACTAATGAGTTCTCTTTGATATCCCAGTGGTTTCTCCTGGGCAAGAAGATGATGAAATGGAGAGCAGATGGAAAGTTTGCCTTATTGCGTTGCTTCACATTTATCGAGTCGAAACATGTGGCCATTTGGAAACTCTTATTGTGGAAATAAAAAAGCACTGTCCTAATTGACTTCTATTGTATAGACTTTTCAAAATATCCCTTTTATTGCATGCATATGTAGATATAGAGGAAATAGATAATTTCTGAAAATGTATTTTTGATTTTCATCAACATCAAGGCCAGTAAATAATGACAGAATTTCCATTTTGGTTGAACTAATTCTTTGAGGAATTGACACAAAGTTGCAAGCGTAATTTCGAGAAATTGTCCTCAAATTCAAGCAGCCACATGGGTTTTGTGGAGTGAACCCACACAAATCACATAGCCTGTGTTCATGCAGATGACATGTTTTTTAACCGTAGCAAGCATGCAGGGTTAGAGGGGATCAAATCAAGCACATACTTCAGCTGAATTGGTGCACTCCAGCAGAGTGGGTTGTTTATGAGAGCCTCTGTTTTTATTGTAATTTCAGAACTGGTGTGGTTCCTATCATCCCCAGAGGCCGGATATTTTAATCTGAATCCCTTCAGATTGAGGGGGGTTGGGTTGTGCCCTTGGATCTCTGATGCATTTGAAAATTGTATTGCAAATGGCTTGGACATAGTGTTCTTTTGTCTTTGGGCTTTTTAAAGCATATTTTCAGGAGTTTTGAACTCCAAGGGGATTTTTATTGCTTATTCCTAGCTCAGGAATGAGGCTAAAATATAGCATGTTGTTGTAGAGGTTTGTCATGTATAGATGGTCCCGTTTTTACATGATCAAGGTAAATGCTTTATGCAACTCCCCATCAGATTACTCAATACATTGCCTTAAAACATTTGAGTAAACTATTTTTTAAGTTAGTAGAACTATTGTTTAATTAGCAGAGTAATAGCACAATTCTTTAAATATTGCACTACAAGATCGGTGACAATAATGACAACAATATTGTTGGTCCACATCTCACTGGCACATCTGTGACCAAGACAGCAAGTCTTTGTGATGCATTAAAGTGCCACAGTGTATAGAGTTATTTCAGCATACCACCAAGAAGGATGAACCACATCCAACAGGAGTATGTGGATGCAAGAGGAAGCTTTTTGAAATGGATGTGCTAACCTGGACTTTATCTAAAAAACATAAAACCACAGCTGCCCAACTTATTGCAGAATTAAATGCGTACCTCAACTCTCCCGTTTTCCACAAAAACTGTTCGTCTGGAGCTCCACAAGGTCAATATACATGGCCAGGCTGCTATAGCCAAACCTTTGGTCACTCGTGTCAATGCCAAACATTGGTTTCAATGGTGCCAGCAGTGAAAATCTTGGACTGTGGACAATGTGAAACATGTATTGTTCTCTGTTAAGTCCACCTTAACTGTCTTTCCCACACCCGGGAGAGTTATGCTGTAGAGAAGCCTCAGAGAAGAGTAGCACCAAGACTGTTGCATGCTCAGAGTAAATAAAGGGGTAGATCAGTGATGGTTTTGGCTGCAATATTATGGCATTCCCTAGGCCCAATACTTGTGCTAGATGGGCGTGTCACTGCAAAAGACTACCAAACCATTCTGAGGGACCATGTGCACCCAATGGTTTAAACATTGTTGAAGGTGGTGCCGTGTGTCAGAATAATACTTCAACGATACACATAGTAAGACTGGTGACAGATGAAAGTGAAGTTAAACATCTCCCATGGTCTGCACAGTCACCCTATCTAAATATTATTAAGCCACTTTAGGGTGTTTTGGAGGAGCGAGTCAGAAAACATTTTCCTCTACCAGCATCATTTAGTGACCTGGCCACTATTCTGCAAGAAGAATGTCTCAAAATCCCTTTGGGAACTGTGTAGAACTTGCATCTGTCATTTCCAAGATTAATTGATGCTCTATTGGCCACAAAAGGAGGCCCTACACCATACTGATGAATTATTTTGGTCTAAAACCAAGCATTTCGATTTCATTGTCTAACCCTTACATTTTATCAGATGCAACTGATCTTCCTAGTATGAAAAAAGGAAGGGTTTTTAAAATAACCACCTCAGGAGAAATCCATAAAGGCTTGCATTCACACAAGGGTAATTACATGCTAACAAAATTTTCTTTTGCATTCCTCCTAAGTAAACAAGCTCACCTTTTGAAGCCCAGAATTCTTCAGTGAGATCTCGCGCACAGATATTCTGTTGATAGATATCCTGGTATCTCCATCAGGCAATGCTCTGTCAGCTTCAGATGGATCAAGTCTGCTCCCTTGTCTGGAGGAGCTAGGAGAGAGGCAGCGGGTTGGTGCTATCCGCATGGGTTCGTGCCTTTTTGGACCTTCAGAGACATGCTGGACAGCAGAGGCCCAAGTCTTAATTGGCTCAGTGGAGAATTTGGGTTGAGCTGTGTGTTTTTGTATTGAAGAAGGTGGTGGGGGAGTAGTAATGGAATGGACTGCACATCTTTTGAGAAATTCTGTATGCATTTCATCCTGTAAAAGAAAATAGAGGCGCTCATAAAAATAAATTAATGAATAAATAAGTTGCATGAAATGAATAAATTTTACATATTCCAAAGCTGCAAGACTGCTACCCAGCATTTCTTAGCATATTTTATATAAGCCTCATAGTTTTCTATGAGATAGTATGTTTTAAATAATAACACATTTCTCGTTTAAAAGGCTATTAGCCAACTGAATCAATAATTTTGCACACTGCACTACTCATCAAAACCCAGGCTCAATCTGTTTACATGCCGCTATATACATTTCTGAAGAGCGCCAAATATGTCCTAAAAGCTAAGTTTTTTCGCCACTGTGTATGCTTTTTGAGATCTCAAATTTCTCTCGTGAGTGCCATTCGCATCTGCTGTTCTCGCATAAATCCACCAGAGGCCACTGTTGACTGTCTGACTGACCAACCGACCGATTGCCCCACCCACCCCCTTCCCTAAACCCAACCAACAGTGTTTTCAAAAGCAATGCAGAAAAAGAGAAGCCTCGTGGCAGCCTAATTTTTACCATGTTTTTAGATTTTACCACATTCACATCCTGTTATTGCTTATAAATTTTTTTTTTGGCTTTTGTTTTTGTCTTACATGCTTTTTAGAACCATTCTTTGCCAGGCTCAATCCTCGTAATCATGGTCAATTCTTCTCTGCATCTCAAATCCTCTGACATATGCGGTGAGCCACTGGAGAATCTGGTAACAGCGGGAAAGCCGTCTACACAAAGGTAAGCTGTCAGCTGGTCAGTGTGAAAAGAAATGGCATCCTACTGTCCCGTAACGTTCGTTTTAAAGATGAAATGCAGCCATATGTAGCTCTGGCTACATAATTCACAATCTCCAGAAATGTATATAGGGCTAAATTTTTAAAATGAGCCTACAGTATGTTGACTTTTCATCAATTTTTGTGACCAGTCAAATGCAAGTGCCAAAACTCTCCAGAAATGTTTTTTTCTAATATGATTGTTTGGTTTTGACCATATTCCCAATATACACGTTAAACTAACAAAAGATACATTTTAACGCAGACCTTATTTTTCACCAGGATTTTACACTGACAGTATCCAATGCATTAAACATTCCGCTGTGGCAACCCCTGATAAATCAGGGACTAAGCTGAAGGAAAGTGAGTGAATGAAATCTTAACTATGCTATTTCCATATTTTAATTCTATGGCACATTTTATATGTGGTTAATTTGCAATTTAATTAGATTACTTAAACGTATGTTGCTACATGGTTGCTAGGGTTATTATGTGGCTGCTTATTGGTGTTTATAATACAGCTGCTTTCATTGTAAATCTGTGAGATTTTCTGCTCATTTTATCTCATCCTAACCCACCAGACACAAATCACACAATAAATCCAGTCCTCAACAAACCACACAATGTAAAATATCATTCCTGCGGGTAGCACAAATGACTTCCAAACCCAAGTATAATACTTGACAGTTTCTTTTCTTCATTTTCAAATCATTTCTCATAGTGTCCCACTGCTAATTGTGACATTAAGATTAATAACGCCACTGCGTTCAATTATCTCCTTCCCAGACTGGGATATTAACACAAGAAAGGAGAGACGTTAATAAATCAAATTTCTCTCTAAAACCACAAATAATAAATTTAACAACAAACTTGTGATAGAGTCATAAAGAGCATGATGAAATCTGTTGCAAGGATCTCGGAGCCGTGAACGCCAACGCTGTCACAGATGAAACGCATTAATAGCCACGACGCGAGACAGTCTGGCGCAGGCGGAGTAACATCACAGTTACCTGTAATTAATCAGGGCGACACTGTGCCCGGAAAGTTGTCTGTCTCTGCTCTGTTTTGGAACAGATAAGGTCTTTAAACTAGTGAGGCTTTGATCTACACTAATGGTCTTAAACAGCAAGCTTCACGCTAATGATGACAACCTCGCTAAAAGGGCACGGCCAGCAAAGCCATCAGATCAGCCAGAGTTTTTGACTCCTTTCTCTCCATCTTTATATCCCCCGGAGGGACTGTTTTTAATAATTCGGCTTTTTTGGAGGGGGTTAAAAATAACAAAGTGTCATCACACTAACACTATGCCAAAATGCTGACATTCGGTAAACACACATCAGTCTGGGGCAGGCCTTTATCTATCTGCAATGAATTTATTTATTTAAACCGAGCAAGTTATTAACGGAAGTCAATGTGTTTTGTGGTTATTAAGCTGTGTCGCAGATGCATTTCAATATGTTACCGGTGCATCTATCTTCCGGTGGCATTAACAAAAGTCATTAAGCGGATATAATCACTTCTGCTTCCAGTGGAAATGATTTAATATCACACAGGTGCAAGATGTGGAGGTCCAACATAAATATAACTTTTCGAATATTCAAACTATAATCGTTATTACTTTTTTCATCTCCCATTAGTAATAAGAAGACAAATGCGGGCATATACAAAGAAAATGCAGAAGAAAAAAAAACAAAGACATTTATCAAGGACGTGGAAGAAAGACACAAATGCGACAACAAATAAAACTGTCAGCGGTATCAATCAAAAATCTCTAATTAAGTGCGGCGGAACATATGTATGCCAAAGATGAGACTGATTTCCCAAGAGGAAACCAAACAGACTGTGAATAAATGAATGATGTTCCTCTCAATGGACGCAGAGCCCAGGAACACGATAGAGCTCGACACCGTCTCGTCAGAAATGAACCCAACTGAAGAAAACTGATGGTTTTCTTCATAGGCTTAAATGAATGGCGGCACCCCTGGAGAGTTTAATCAAATTGTGTGTGTATCATTAACAAATGACTCCACTTGATCATATGTCCTTGAGAGGAAAACTTTGACAGAAAGCAATAAAGGCAACGCGTGTTGAGAAGTTATACAGTAGTTTAACTGTGCTGATTTTAGCATTTGTATATAGTATATGCATCTGTAGCAATAATATAGGTAGATGGTTATTTCTACATTATAAAAGGGATTAGTTGACTTTATTTCAAGTGATTCAAAGTTGATCTATTTTTTTTATTTTACTTAAAATGAAGTTAATGATGACAGAAGAGTTTAGAGATTGAATTAGATTTTTTTGCTTAAAATAGTATATGAATAGATATGAAACCATGAGGGTGAAAAAAAAACATGACATTATTTAAGTGTAAATTTGATTAAATTTGAATTATTTTATTTTATTTTAATGGCATGGAAATGCTATTTAGTATCTACATTAAAATAAAAATGATATACTATATTATAATTTAGCCTTGGCATTATTATTATTATTATTATTATTACTTACTTTACTTACACCCAGGGCCCGGAACATGCAAACTCCACACAGAAATGCCAACTGAGCCGGGGCTCGAACCAGCAACCTTCTTGCTGTGAGGCGACAGTGCTACCCACAGCGCCACCGTGCCACCCTATTATTATTATTCATTCATTCATTCATTTTCTGTTCGACTTAGTCCCTTTATTAATCTGGGGTCGCCACAGCGTAATGAACCACCAACTTATCCAGCATATGTTCTACACAGCGGATGCCCTTCACTGGGAAACGTCCACACTCATTCAGACACACTACGGTCAATTTTAGCATATCCAATTCACCTATACCACAAACCGTAGCACCTGAAGGAAACCCACGCAAACACATGCCAACATCTATGCCAACTCTATACAGAAATGCCAACTGACACAGCCGAGGCTCGAACCAGCGACCTTCTTGCTGTGAGGCAACAGCATACCTACTGCACCACCGCGTCGCCTATTATTATTATTATTATTATTTTTTTTTTTAAATCTGAAAGTATGCATTTTGTTGTTAGGGATTTCATATATCTACAGAACAGGACAAGTCTAAAAGCATACCTTTATTTTAATATTTACACCAATTGTGTGCACAATTTATCATAATTGGACTAGAAATATCAGCTGTGCGGCTCTGCTTGCATTTGATACAACAAACCCCTTGTTTTGTTTACAACAAAAGATACGGTCAAGAATCTTGGTGTGATTCTGGAGTCAGATCTGAGGTTCAATAGTCATGTCAAAGCAGTAAATAAATCAGCATACTATCATCTCAAAAACATTGCAAATATTAGGTCAGGGGTGTCCAAACTCGTTCCTGGAGGGCCAGTGTCCTGCATATTTCCAACTTCAATTAAACACAGCTGAACCAGGTAACTAAGCTCTTTCTAAGTCTACTAGAAACTTCCAGGGAGATGTGTTGAAAGAAGCTGGAGCTAAAATATGCAGGATACCGGCCCTCCAGAATCGAGTTTGGAAACCTCTGAATTAGGTGTTTTGTTCTCAGTGAGGAACTTGTTCATGCTTTTATCACCAGCAGTAATGGACTCCTCACCGGTCTTCCCAAAAAGACAGTCAGACAGTTGCAGCTCATCCAAAATGCTGCTGCCAGGATTCTGACCAGAACCAGAAAATCAGAGCACATCCCACCTGTCCTCAGGTCTTTACACTGGTTCCTAGTTACAGTCAGAATAAATTGTGAAGTAATATTACTTGTCTATATATCACTAAATAGCCTAGGACCGACTAAATTCAAACCTAACAAATCTCTCAAATTATTAGGATCAAGTAAATTCCAAATTCCAAGCAGTCAAAGCAGGGTGATTCCACCTTCAGCTACTACGCCCCTCACTGCTGGTTTTGAGTAATGGATCAGATGTGCTCCATTGTTAGGCACATTCAAATCAAAACTTAAAACACATCTGTTTAGCTGCATCTTTACCGAATAAGCACTGTGCTACATCCAACAGATCGCACTATATTATATTTTTCTTGTCTTTTTGATTCCCCTAAAACCAGTGTTAATTTTGTTGAAAATTTTCGTCATATTTTTCGTGATAAACATGTTTCTACCGACGAAATTTTTTTTTAATGATGATAATGACAACTAAAAATAAAAATATACTGACATTTTTGTTGACTAATAAAAACGAAATGAGAATGTGATTGAGGGATGTTTTTTGAAAAATATCCAATCAGAATTCATTTTAGTGTGTGATTCATGACGCACACACACACACACACACACACACACACACACACTCATTTGAAAAGTAACTGGTACACTGGTAGACGCGGGCGATTATCATGTTGATTGATTGCTGACACATAATTTTACATATAACTTATGATATAAATAAACAATGCATATGTAATGTTTGGTCTTCAATGGAAAAGCTATATTCTATATTTTATAAGACTGTTTTATTTAATTTGAAGTTAGAATATTTTACATAAATAAATGTATACAATATTTAATTATATTACACTTCAATTAAACCAAATATATTTTAGTCGACTAAAATCTTATGAAATTTACTTGACCAAATTTAAAATAAAATTTTAGTCAAAGGACTAAAACTAAATTAAAATTCAAAATGAACACTGCTTAAAACCTGTTTTAACACAATTTAATCAATTTTTATCTGTTTTTAATCATTTTTATTCTTTCTTGTTTTTATTTTTTCTTTATTTTATTCTTGTTTATGTAAAGCACTTTGAATTACCATTGCGTATAAAATGTGCTATATAAATAAACTTGTCTTTCCTTAAAAACGCAATAGAGTAAATTCTCTCTAAATTACTTTAACAACTTTTTTTGATTGTCCTTTAACCTGTGAATTGGATTGCCAGAAGCAAGTCTCATTAAACCAATAAATGTCACATGCATAAATCATTGCTCTGCATTTTGCGTATGTATCGTCTATATGTCCATACCTCTTCGCTCTCACTCCCCATGAAATCATCTTCCAGACGTGCATCCTTGCGCTGTCCTTCTGTTAGCAGCTTGTGACCTTTAAGGCCAAAGGTCGGATCCTCAACAGGGTTGCCGCTAGCCTGATTGCGTCTGGCTGAGTGAGGGCATGAGGAGAAAGTGAAGACTTCCTCTCCGTATTCCTCATCGCTGAGAGAGAGCTCGGTTTCTGTGTCACAAAGGTCAGCATCATCTGGAGTCAGCACACGTTCTGGAGGTGAAGAAGCACACGGAGACTTGAAGGCTGACCCAGATGTAGCCGCACCAGAAGTGCAGTCTGCAAATTTATGACAGGTAGATTTAAGAGCACTTCATTTGTTGCTACTTCATACTTACTATAGTTTGGTATTTTGCCTTGTTCTTAATCACTGCCTGGGTTTATTTTGGGTTATGTATACACAGATGAATGTCTGTTCATTACTTGACATAACATATTTGAATTGCTCTATGAATTAACCTCAATTTAAAAAACAAAACATTATCCAATATCTTTTGAATGTGTATTGAGAAGGTTTAACAACTGGGTGCTAAAAATATTTAGACGAATATTTAAAGTCCACATGAACCAGAAACTGCAACTATTTTTATTCCGTATTATGACAGAGTTCCTAAAGAAATGGAATATTAAATGAGAAAACAGTGAGCTTGGCTTGTTTTTTTATACAGCGAGTTGATTGGATGTAGTAAAGTAGGCATTTCAATCAGAAAGATTGGGAAATGGGTTTTAGAAGATATACAGTATTACAACCTAACAGACATCTTCTTCTCAGCATTTCTGTTTGTTGTCAAAACTAACAGTTGGAGGGGTGTGGTTAAGTATATTAGCCACGCCCAATACCTAAGACATATGTAATCTGAGAATTTAACTGAAAAAAAAAAACAGGAAGTGCATTTTTAGATTTTCATTTTAGATTAGAAGGGCAAACTTTTATTTTTTCTTAATGACATGCCTAAATGAATTGTTCAACACAAAACTAGCAATGTGAGCTAACAAAATAATATGCTTAGTTTTGATTTCATTTGTACTTTAAAGAGCTGAGCTAAAACAGTTGTGCACGCTGTGTACGCTTTTTGAGATCTCAAATTTCTCTCTTTAGTGCAATTTGCGTCTGCTCTTCTCGCCTATGACTCACAGACTGACTGACCAACAGATCGATACCCCCACCCACCCCCTTCCCTAAACCCAACCCAAACCCAATTTGAAAAGCAATCCAGAAAAAGAAAAGCCCCCTGATTTTTATCATGTTTTCAGATTTTACCACATTTCACCCTGTTATTTACTTGTTTATTTTCTATTTTTTTTTTTTGCTTTTTTTTAGTCTGCTAGTCTTTACCTGCTTTCTAGAACAGTTCTTCACCGGATTTAAACCTCGTCGTCATGGTCAACTCCTCTCTTCATCTCAAGTCCTCCAACATAAGCTGTGAGCCACTGAACAAACTGGTCACAGCGGGAAAGCTGTCCATGCAGAGGTAAGTAATCAGCTGCTAGCGTGAAAAGAAACACCATCATACATGCAACTTCGTTTAAAAGTCGAAACGCCGCCATGCGTACCTCCGGTTACATAATTCGCAATCTCCAGAAATGTAAATAAGGCTACATTTTCAAAAAGAGCCTATGTTGGTTTTACATTTTTAACTTACTTTTGTGCTTGATGTTGCTGTTTGTGTCCACTCCAAGGTACTCTCTATAGTACACTGCAAAAACATGCTTTTCTTACTTAGAGTTTTTATCCAAATGTCTAAACAATCTTGCTTTATAAAAATTATTTTGCTTTCTGTTTGAAATAACTTACTCCATTGGAAGATTTGTTTAGAGATTGGCAGATGTGTACCCCATTGGCAGATTGTTTTGCTTGTTTTAAAGAAAAACTAACTTATTAATATTTCTGAAAACAAAACAATATTTTTATTTGTCAAGGAAATGGTTCTCAATTTAAGAACATTGTATTTGGACTCAAACAAGACAAAAACTACATCAAACACCACAGCAGAATTTCTGGGCTTTTTATCAGACATGTATGCCACACTATCACAAATAAATTAAATAAATACAATTAAAACATTTTGATAATTAAGAAATTTTGAAATAATAGTGTATTGTCTTTATGTCCAAGAGATGCTGTTTCACAGATCTAATATGATGATACATGTGATTTCATCCACCTCTATATAAACTGTTTAAATCCCAAGCAAAGAGCTATCCAACTGCTAGCTTTCTCTGTGTGGTTGCTTTCTGAACGTGTGCCTAATAAAAATGTATATCAGGACATTAACTGATAAGGTTTTGAAACAAACAGTATGTAGATGTTTAATTGGTTGTTGCAGGAGTAACTGAGGCACAAGCTGTAAAGGCTCCACCCTCTCCTGATAAGGGAGTGGAGAGTAACAGCTCATTTGCATTTAAAGAGAGAGCATGTTTTTGTTTTCTCCCAACAAAATTGGTATTGGTGTAAAAAACAATATCTGAGGTAATTTGAGCTGAAACTTCAGACACACATTCTTAGCATACCTTTTACATTCTTAGAACATTGTAAAAAAATATAAGATATGTCCTCATTTACTGACCTCTTTTTAATCAATTTGAAACTCTTTAAGACAAGTATTAACACTTTAATATACAGTAATTAATCACTGTAAAACACAATAGTCAAATGTATCAAATTAAATGAGTGTAGTTAACTCAAAATTTACTGGAAGTTAAATCTAATCATTTGAAAAGAGTAATAAGTGAAGCTATTTTGATAACGTTTGTGGAATTGTTTAATGATCCTCTGCTGAAATTTTGAAATATTGAATGCGTTTTATTTCTTTTAAGACTGTGACTGAAGTCAGCTGTAGTTTTGTGTTTCTCTTCAGTAATTCTGCTAGTTAACAGCAGGTGTTCATCATTAATGCTCAATCAACACTTAATTATCTCAAGTTATTATCTTAAGTTCACAGTACTCATATAGATTAGTTTTAAAACTTAAATGGTTTCTAGCAATTGGTTTCCTCAAACGGTTAGAGTTGCCTTAACTTGTTAGGTTTTACGGTACTCAATTGGTTTGAGTTCTCTTAATTTATTGGATTTTACTCTCTGTAAAACCCAACAGTCAACTTTATCAAATGAAATGAGTGTAGTTAACTCAAAATTTACTGAGTTGATTCTATTTGAAAAGAGTTTTGAACTCAGTGTTGAAGGTAATGAGTTAATTAAATACTTCATTACATCAACCTAAATGGATTAAATTCACGGTACTCATATAGATTAGTTTTTTAACTCAAATGGTTTGTAGCAATCGGTTTCCTCAAACGGTTTCAGTTGCCTAAACTTACTGGGTTTTACAGTACTCAGTTGGTTTGAGTTCTCTTAATTTATTGGATTTTACTGTACTCAAATGGATTAAGTTCACAGTACTCATTAGGATTAGTTTTTTAACTTGATTTTTTTTCTGATCGGTTTCCTTAAATGGTTTGAGTTACGTTTGCTTATTGAGTTTTACAGTGTTACACACATTAGATGATCAGATATGAGGGTAAAGACTTTAATAGTACATTACTATATATACATATATAAGAATTACTACCTTCAATTTGACTGTTTAATCAAATAAATGCAGCCTTTGTGAGAATAAGAGACATAAAAAAATTATTTAAACAGGAATTTATATATAATTTTTCATACAAAAATACAATATTTTACGAATATTATTTGTAAAAATATAAATAAAATATAATTTTTCGTACACTTCCATTGACAATAACAGTAGAGAGAATACAAAAAATGCATTTGGGAACAGATATTTAGTTTATTTGTCAGAGTGCACCATTTCTGTGAAAAAAGGCCAAGGATAATAACACTGAGAAAACAATTTCTACTAGTTTCCCCTTCTTCCATTGACTTACTGTCGCTATAAAGATCAATAACGGAGATCTAATTACTAAACATAATGTTTCAGCTTTCATTTTTCATCCCGGCTCTTGTGTTCCTTGCCTGCGTTCATTTTAATGAGAATATGCAAATACGTACATAACCAGAATCCTTGAAGATTGAGATGAATTTCACTACGCTTGCCAACTGCGGGCAAGAAGTAATTTATAGGACGCGTCCAACGTCTTTCATTACATAACTACAGCATTATGCTTTAATTGCACCTTAAAATATACATAAATGTGGGAGATGCATTAAAATTATATTTTAAAGACACGGATGGCAGGAATATACATTTGCGGTCCTTAGAGAATAAGAAAAATTGCATTAACTTAGCCACAGTGTGTGCATGCGTGCGTGTATGTGTGTGCGTGTGTGCGTGCATGTGTGTGTGTGTGTGTTTGGGGAAAAGGAAAGAGGGACTTTCTGGCTTTCCTACTGACACAAAAACAGCATCATTAGTAGATTGGGAGCAATGGTACAGTAAGATCATAATTCAGACGGGGCGATGTGAGCCTGTGGGGTCTGCATGCCCTCATACTAAAGAGAAGACACCCAGAGAGCAGGGAGCAAAAGACACCGCAGAGACCAAGTGATGAATTTGCCGCGCGAGTGTACAGCGCTTTGATCTACTTCAGCAAAATGCACAGAGGCACAAAGTCTGACTAAAACCGCTGTGAAGTTGCGTGAACTGTTAACCTGAGCTGTACTTCCTCATACCTCAAGACAAGGACAAAGAAAGGGCATTAGAAAGCTGAATATACTGTTTTGCACTTTAAATTATTGAAGCTTGTGATTTATGAAATTTTACTACAAAAGCACGGGTTGCTTTGATGACATTAAATGTGCTGAAACGCGTTAAAACTAATTATAGGTGTAGAAAGAAATTCCACTTCAAACTGATCACAAATAATTAGAAGGAAACAGAAGTGGAAAAAGTCAACTTTTGCTTGTAAAAGGTACTCCAACGGTCTTTGAATATTTGTTGTAATGAATGGATTTTAATAGGATAGTTCACCCAAAAATAACTTTTGCCATCATTTACTCGTCCTTGACTTGTTCGAAACCTGTTTGAGTTGTTTTTGTTCTGTTGAACACAAAAGAAGATATTTTGAAGAATGTTGGAAACCTCTAACCAACATAAGTTCATTCTAAAAACATAGCTCTATATACGTTTTTGAATATCGCAAATTATTTAGCGAGAAGAATAGTTGAAGTCAGAATTATTAGCCCCCCTTTGAATTTATTTATTTATTTTTATTTCCCAAATGATGTTTAACAGCGCAAGGAAATTTAAATTTTAATGTTTTTTTATAATATTTCTTCTTCTGGAGAAAGTCTTATTTGTTTTATTTCGGCTAGAATAAAAGCAGTTTTTAATTTTTTATAAACCATTTTAAGGTTCAAATTATTAGCCTCTTTAAGCTAGATTTTTTTTTTCTTCGATTGTCTACAGAACAAACCATTGTTACACAATAACTTGCCTAATTACCCTAACCTGCCTAGTTAACCTAATTAACCTAGTTAAGTCTTTAAATGTCACTTAAAGCTGTATAGAAGTGTCTTGAAAAATATTAAATTAAATATTATTTACTTTCATCATGGCAAAGATAAAATAAATAAATTATAAAAGAGTTATTAGAACAATTATGTTTAGAAAAGTGTTGAAAAACTCTTCTCTCCATTAAACAGAAATTTCAAAATAAACAGAGGGGTTAATAATTCAGGTGGGCTAATAATTCTGACTTTAACTGTACGTATGGCTACATTCGTCTTTAAAACAAACGCTACCAGAAAGCTGGTAAGACAAAAACAGAAAAAAATTAAATAAACAAGTAAATAACGGTGAGAATGTGGTAAAATCTGAAAACGTGGTAAAAATCAGGCAAGGGCTTTTCTTTGTCTGGATTATTTTTTAAAACTGTCAGTTGAGGCTTTGTTAGACTATATTAATCCCAAAGAGAAATTCACATGTCACAGCAGAGCTCTCCATATAAAAAAAATAGATAAAATAAATTACATGTATATAAAAAGCAATAATATTAATAAAATTACATTCATACTGCACACCTTAGTTTCAAACAACGAGTAGACACTTGTCCATATCTAATGCTATTACAATTCAGCATAATTCATTGAGTATGACTTTGGTTATATAATCTGATCACTGTTGATAAGAATGACTTCCTGTATCTTTCTCTGTAAACTCTGTTGAGTTTAGGGAAGGGGGTGCGCGGGTCAATCGGTGCTTTTAAAAACACTATTGGTTGGGTTAAGGGTAGGAGGAGGTAGGTCAGTCGATCGATCAGTCAGTTAGTCATTCAGACAGTCAGTCAGTCAGTCAGACAGTCGGTTAGTCAGTCAACAGCGACCTCTGGTGGAAAAATTTGAGATCTTAAAAAGTGTATATAGCGGCCTCTGGTGGAGAAATTTGAGATCTCAAAAAGTGTACACAACAGCCTCTGGTGGAGAAATTTGAGATCTCAAAAAGTGTACACAACAGCCTCTGGTGGAGAAATTTGAGATCTCAAAAAGTGTCCGGTGGATTTGCGAAAACTGCAAAAGATACTGCAAAAAAAAAAAAAACTTAGCTCCTGGGACGTATTTGCTGCTCTCCATAAATGTATATAGCAGTATGTTTTTAGAATCTAAACATTGACTCCATGGTATTTGTTTTTCCTTCTATGGAAGTCAATGGTTACTGGTTTCCAAAAATCTTCAAATTGGTTTGGAACATCATTTACTCATCCTTTACTTGTTCCAAACCAGTTTGACTTTCTATAATCTGTTGAACACAAAAGACTTTTGGAAACCATTGACTTTCATGGTATTCGTTTTTCCTTCTATGGAGGAATTTTCCCAAAATTCTTCAAATTAGTTTGGAACAAGTTAAAGTTAGTTCAGATAATTTTCTCTACCTTCAACTGTTCAAAACCCGATTGACATACTATCTTCTGTTGAACACAAAAGTAGATATTTTGATGAAAGCTGGAAACCTGTAAACATTGACTAACATTGTATTTGTTTGAAAGTCAATAGTTACAGGTGTGCAGCTTTCTTTGAAATATCTCCTTTTGTATTCAATAGAAGAAAAACAGTTACAACAGTTTGGAACCAATTGTGGAAGAGTGAGTAGATTTTTAGTTTTGGGTGAACTATCCCTTTATTATAATAATATTTTACAGCCCACAAATGATTAGTAAATCAAATCAAAACTGTTTAGCTATATATGAAGTATCATCCCCACTAATAATCAGTGATGGTCTTCATCTAGAAATCATCTATTTCCATTTTCCCTCCATTTAATCGCATATCTCTGGGAGACACAAGACTATTTGTGATTTCCTGTTCTGTGGTTTGTTTTGAATGACCTGTATTTTGCATGGATCATATAGATGAAATCAGCTAAACAGCCGCTTACATATGAAAATGAAAAATTAAAACAGTAACATAATGGCCATGTCAGATGAAGTGATGTAAAGGCTCTATTAGGCTCTTCACAGAGTAGCGTTTAATCTAATTAAAGTATGCACGCTCACAGAGCACCTCTCAAGAGTTGCTTTCGCTCTTGCCATTCTGAAGGGTTTTGCATATTTCGATTCCTGGCACGTTTTTGAACAGGCTTATATTGTAATCACCTTTTCTAATTGCCCACGGTGCAAGCTTGCCTGAACCCCAGAGACTTTTTTCTGACCTACACAGTGTACTTAATGTCCCATTACCACTAATGAACTCTCTTTCCTTTGCTAAAGGGAAGTTGGAGTTAGACCTACTCCGCAGGAAAGGACTGTTAACATGGAACAACTGCTCATGTTCTCAGTGCTGGCATCCAGAATTGTTCATTTGGCATGTTTGGTTTGGTAGACCATTTGTACTACAAGACTGAATTAGAGATAAATTCATTTTAGTAACATTTTGTAGTTGTATTGTGTTATATGTGTGCTAAATCTGATCTAAGCTGTTTATTAAAGGGGTCCTCTTGGGATTTTTCAGCATCCTTTAGTGTGTGTGCACTTTCCCACCACGTTTTTGTTTAAGAGATGTCTAATAGATGTCTAAACATAGACTTCTTAATAGCCTAATCTGATAAAACAACAAAAAATGTTATGTCAAAAAATTATTGATTTGGTACCTATAGACCAATTTAATGCGGTGATGTCACTGGCCCATGAACATTTCCTGCTTGTTATTAAACTATTTTGTAACTGTAACAAGAAACAATTTAATCATATCTTAACATTAAAAAAGCCATCATAACATTATTTAGCAATATGTGGATCTTTTTAGATTCTTGGAAGCTATGGAAATTAAACATAATACAGGAAATACATTATTGTTTACCATTTTTAAAATACATTATTAACATTGTTATTGTTTACATCCCTCAAATGGTCTATAGACTACCTTGATTTCTAACATTGGGGTTAAATAATGTATAAAAATAATTATTACAGTCTTGGAGGCAATTTTTGGCATGTGTTTTTAAATTTGAGATCTTAAAAAGCGTACACAGCGCCCTCTCATGCATTCGCGAAAACAAAAACTGCAAAAATACATACCTCCCGGGACGTATTTCGCTGCCTCCAGAAACGTGTATAGAGGTACTTTTTCAGAATGAGCCTGAGTTGTCAAAATAGCATCAGTGTGTGGATGTCAAATTGATGTTATTTTAACTGCCTGCTAGGTATTCATTCATTCATTCATTTATTCATTCATTCATTCATTCATTTCTTAATGTATATTTGATGAGAAGTCTATTACTAAACTATTGTTAATAGATTTTCCTTGATAGCCAAAATTTAGCCTTGTTTTAGCCAAGACATTTATGTTTAGATATCTATTACATGTCTATTAAACAAAACAAAAAAGTAGATTGTGACGGTGTGTTCAGAAAGCCATACTGTGTCATGATGTCAAATTGACATTAAAGTTTTGAAATCAAATCGATTTGCATTTTTGACCATTTTGATGTCAATTTGATGTCGTTTTAACTGCCCACTTAGTAGTCATTCATTCATTAATGTCTAATTGATGAGTAGTCTATTTCTAGACCAGTGGTTCCCTAAGTGGGGGTCACGAGACAGTAAGGGGGGTTGCTTGGTGATTTCCAAAAATCTTATATATGTTATTAAACTATTAGAATTACCACGTTTTATCCATAACATATTTTATCTATTTAATAGTTACATAAAAAACAACACAAATAAAAATCCATACAAATAAACAATATACAAATAAAAAGCCATACAAATAAACAACATACAAATAAAAAGCCATACAAATAAACAATATACAAATAAAAACCCATACAAATAAACAATATACAAATAAAAAGCCATACAAATAAACAATATACAAATAAAAAGCCATACAAAAAAACAACATACAAATAAAAAGCCATACAAATAAACAACATACAAATAAAAAGCCATACAAAAAAACAACATACAAATAAAAAGCCATACAAATAAACAATATACAAATAAAAAGCTAGTTAATATTAGATTAAACAAACAAATAATGACTTAAAAAACATATGGTTGTTACTGGAATGTTGCACTTTTTGTGTTGACAATATGCTCATGTTTATATAGTTCCTATTAGTGAGTCTGCAATGTTTGTATGTTTATAACCACCTTCGAGGATAGTAGGGGTTGTGAGTCACTGGAATTGCTATTTTGGGGGTCTCTGGCTGAAAAGTATGGGAACCCCTGTTCTATACTATGGTTACTAGATTTTCATTAATAGCCCAAATTTAAGCCAAAACATCTATGTTTAGACATCTATTAGATGTCCCAAAAAGGGTGTGACTGTGTGATCAGAAAGCTGTACTGTATATTAGTAGTTTAAACCACACATAGATGTTTTGTTTGTTGTTGTCAGAGTAACCAAAGTATGAGTCGTAAAAGCTCCACCCTCTTAAAGAAAGAGGTGGGCAGCAGTAGCTTATTTGCATTTAAAGAGAGACACATGACAGCATGGCTTTGCTTCTCCTTAAAAAAATGCCCTTTATAGCATGGTAAATTATAGTTTAAACCAAATACTTTTATTATAGTTTTATAGTTTTATCAGTTGGAATTTCTGTGTAAAACCTATGCTGGATAAGTTGGTGGTTCATTCCACTGTGGCGACCCCTGATGAATAAAGAAACTAAGCAGAGGGAAAAAGAAAGAATGAATAAATTTTTGTAACATTTTAAGTTTAAAACTTGCTTCACAATGCTACAGCTGTTGCTAGGATATCACAATGCAGTATTAAGAGGGTTCTTGATGGCTGCTAGAATGTTAAAAAATGAAATAAAAGTCTTTTAAATAAATCTTGTTCTTTTGAAAAGAATCTTTAATGTATTATGGTTTCCACTGTAATGTTGAAAATATATCCACTAAAATATACTGTTTTCAACTTTTATAACGTTAAAAATGATTTTTACACTAAAAATGCTGAGTTGTTGCCCAACTATTGAGTTTCTCCATATTTAATACAACTTTGGGTCAAAATAATACAGATTTTTTTTTTATAAAGTGGACTAAATAAGCATTTTTTATGATTTCTTGCCACTTAAAAATTGTAACTGTGGATTTAATATACTTTTAATACTAAAAGTTAGGATGGTTGCCATAGTGAGAATGACCAGCAAGATTTGCACACCTGAGTGAGGTGTCAGGACAGACCGGCAGTTTAAGTGCCCACTATAACACAGAAGGAACATAATTACTCACCTTGTACAGTCGGATCGGTTAATTTATCTTCTACTGTTAAGTCCAAGCCCAGAGTTTGTAGTGAGGATAATGCATTTTTTCCTTGAAGCTCAGGTCCCTCTGGGTTCAGACTAATTTTGCCACCTTCTTTATCTTAGAGAGTACATATGAGACCAAAATAAAATACAGTGACTTTGTAGTATGCAGCAGACTTCAAAAGTCAACAAGGAATTAATTTCAAGAGAATTTCTGGAATGAATCTCTAGAGAAGGAATCATCTGTCTGATTAACATTTCTAAGAAACTAGTTCTGACTTTAAATGGCAAATGCAAAATATCAACACAGAACAAGTTAAAAAGTGGTCTTCTAAATGTACCTAAAAGCTAAAAGAATTTGTATAACTTGTATAATTCATTCTCCTCCTTACTTAATATATTTTAAATAAATTAAGCTTTTATTCCGCAAGCACACACTAATTTAATCAAATCCCTTATTTTCTGTTTTGAGTTAATGTTTGAACTTCCTATTGATCAAAGAATCCTGAAAAAATGGATCATGGTTTCAACTACTATAAAAATGATAATAATTAAATTAAAGATTAACAGTCACATTAAAATGCAGCCTTGCCACCACATAAATAAATGACACTTTAAAGCAGTTATTATAAATTTCAGTATTTTTGATCAAATCAGTGCAGCAGTGGTGGGCATAAGAGACTTCCTTGCTTAAAAAATGGAACCAACCCCAAAAGCCTGTATAATCTAATATTTTAAAGGCACCTGTGTTGGATTTTTCTCTCTTCATATTGTGGATCCTCTGAGGTCTCCTAGAGCTCGTTCTTTCAGCAGATGGTTTTTCAAGTGGTGGTCGTGGCTGTACTTTTTCAGTTCGACCTATATTTGGATACATACAGTAATACAGCACTAAAATATTCATTTCCCGTTGCACAAAAATCAACTTCTCAATGTACTCTTAATGATTTTTTTACTGTAATGGTAACTAGCTAGCACCCACCCATGCAGTAATCACCAGACTGAATCCCATTCAGAGCAGGTTTAGAAGGTTGTGTCAAGAAGCTGAGTGTATGTGTGTTAACCTGATGGTATGTTGAGACTTAGTTCAGACTTGAATCTTTCTTCTTTTGTGTTTGCAGATGTCCTGCTCTTCCTGGCGGTGAGGAGAGGAGGTCCGATAACTTTAGACCCGAAAGCAATATGGGATGAGTCTCGAGGTGTAGGACCTTTGGCAATTGATGCCTTGATGCCACTGGTCTCTTCTAGAAAACAGACATACACAAAACACTTATGAAAGCCTTACTTCATTAACATACATTAGTTAACAAGAAGTTTTCTGAGGTTAGTTTATTTATTGCCAGTATACAGTAAATTTGGTAACACTTTAAAACAATATTCCATTAGTTAATGGATTTATTAACATGAACAAACAATTAGTAATACATTAACTATGGTATATTTATTAATCTTTGTTAACGATAGTTAATATTATTTAAGTTTTAAGTTCATGTTAGATCATGTTAACGGTGCATTACCTAATGCAACCCAGACTCATTCTAGAGAGCGTAAAATACATCACAGGAGCTACGTTTTTAATTTTATTTTTTGCAGTTTTTGTTTTCGCAAATTTTGTTTACGCTTTTTGAGATCTCAAATTTCTCTATCGAGTGCCATTCGCACCTGCTGTTCTCAAGTAAATTCACCAGAGGTTGCTGTCGACTGATTGTTTGACTGACTGACTGACCGATCAACTGACCCACCCTCCCCCTTCCCTAAACCCAATCAATAGTATTTTAAAAAGCATAAATTGACCCATACGTACTTCTGGCTACATAATTCACCATCTCCTGAAATTTATATAAGGCTCGTTTTCAGAACGAGCCAATGTTGCAACCAATGTTATCTGGCACAACTTTTATAGTTTATGGTTTATGGTAAAAGCACCAAAAATAATGCATATGAAAAAATGTGAAAATATGAAGTGTAAGACAAATTTATAAAAAAAAAATATTAAAAATAAAACATTCTTGAATACAAAATCATCTTTATTTTTTGATGTATGCCATAAAATTATTCAGATTCTCATTTAACAGAATTTCTTGTTTTTTGTCTAGTAAAACCACAAATAAGTGTAGTAGTGCAACAGGAATATGTTTGCTTAATTTTCTTGTGAACCAATAATGCTGTGTAGTGTAAACCATTATTTAAAACAGTCATTCTTTAAATTAATTTAACAGTCATTATTTAAAACAGTCAAAATATGCTCAACCATTTGGTAGAGCAGGCAGTAAAAAGAGTTAAAATGCATTTTAAGCTTAATATTAGTATTTTGCGTTTGAGTTATTAGAAATGAATTATTAAAATTATTATGTTTAACAATGTGTTGAAAAAAGCCACTCCTTAAAACAGCACTTTTTAAAGATTTTTGAAAAAGAATAAAAAATTGACAGGATAGCTAATCATTTCTGCCATCAACTGTACATCTTTACATTATTTAGTATGTTTTGCTCCCCACAATAATAACTACAGAGTTTGATCATAAACTGAAGACTTAAAAAAGCATAATAAAACAAATATTTATTTGCATGTAATTAAATTTATTATTGATTTACATAGTTTTATATAACTTTTTTGCACTATAAACACCAGAAACTGCATTTCTTTTATTTCTTTTTTTTATTAGTTTGGGTTTGAATACAATGTACTATGAGCACTGTACAGCAGGGTAAATAAGTATTGAACACATCACCATTTTTCTCAGAAAACATATTTTTAAAAGTGCAGTTGACTTGAAATTTTCACCTGATGTTAACAACTAAAGAAATACATATATGCACAGAAAACAAATCTAGTTAGTTTACAATTGAAATTATGCATAATAAAATGAAATGACGCAGGGAAAACGTATTCAACACACGAAGAAAGGGAGGTGTAGAAAGGCAGTGAAAGCCCAGACAGCAGCTGAAATTTTTCAGTAGTTATTCAGCCCTTCGTCAGTGTAAATTAATATTTCTTGCTTTGGCCCAACATCTACATTACCAAAATGATGAAGATGAAACAAGAGTGGACACTTCAGCAAGACAATGATGCAAAACACAGCCAAGGAAAATCTCAAATGCTTTCAGAGAAAGAAAATCAAGCGGTAGAATGGCCAAGCCAATCACCTGACTTGAATCCAATAGAAAATACATAATAAAGATTAAATTTGATAAACAAAACCCACAGAACTGTCAAGATTTTTACACTCTGTTGAAGACCTGAGCAATGCATGTGACTTCATTATCCATATGAGAGACATCTTTAAGCTGCCACCATTAAAAAAGCCTTTTATATAAAGTATTAAATACGTTTCAGTAGTCTCCTTGTGTCATTTCATTGTTAATACACAGAACTCATTTTGCAGATTTTTGTTTTATTTTTATGCTTACATTATTTGGGTTTTTACCAAAATTTGGTTCAATTCCATGTTAACAGCTCCTTTAGAAATACTACTCCCAAGAAAAAACATGATGTGTTCAATACTTATTTTCCCCGCTATATTTTATACAACAGTTCTTTCTGGTGCTCAAAATTGTTTAGCTGAGAGTCCTGTCCACCGTGCAACATTCTAGTAACAAAAAAAGCACTTCTCCAACTGCTTCATCGAAATAATTCATGGAATGATTTATTTCATAAACCAGGCATTACATTAAAATGCACCAGGAGGTAGGCGAACACAAACTGACATGCATAAATTGTTTGCTTTTGTAATGTCCTTAACTTTTAAACAGGTCAAGCAGGATTTCTATTCAGAGGTAAAGTTTGTTGTGGCCCAATTCAAAGTGCCATTTAAACAAAGCGATTAAGTGTTAAAACACTCAAGCAATATCATTTGAATTTAGACTAACAATATCACAACATTCTCTATTACAAAGCGGCTGCTTTCATATTCATAATCCTTGTAATCATGAGGCCCTTGCCATCTGCTGGTTTGGAACTGGCATATTTTCAATTGTTATTTAGCGCAATGCCGCAAGAAGAAGCAGTGTTAAGGTCATGGCAACCTGGAAACAAAACACAAAATACTGCCATTTGTCATTTCAGTATAACAGCCAGCTCAGGATCCAAGGCTGAAAGCTACAGTTTCATACACACACACACACACACACACACACACACACACACACACACACACACACACACACACACATATACACACACACAGTGTTTTGATACACTGTTGCTAGGTGATGAAACCAAGGATAAAAAATGATTAATATAGAACGAGTGACTGCGTCTTTTGGTGCAATATGTGCATATGTAGAAACATTTATGTGATCTCATTACCGTCCAACACTTCTTGTTAGTGATTGACCTCTTCTTTGTATTTATATCTTGCTAGGACATTATTTGAGTGTTTTTTGGTGAAGCTTACAGTAAGATGACAGCAGTCTGGCACAATGAGATGAGGCCAACAGATGTCTGGATAAATAAAAAGCGTAAGAACAGCTATGAAGGTCTCACTGGGCTGGCACGGTGGACAGGTATGTGACTAAAGAGAGATGATTAGAGCTCTCCTGGCAAGAGGTGTCTCTTGTCAGCAAACTAACAGACAGCAAATAGCAGGAGGCTTGTGCTGAGGGGTCTGACCTTCTGTTTAGCAAAGAACTGGAGAAAAGCACTGAACTTTAAGACTCCGTTCAGTTAGACGCTCAAAAAGAATTGTAGGACTATTAATAGAAATTAATGTCGAACAGTAAAGCAGTTGAATTTGGAGTGTGCTGTATTTGTGGTCTGTGATAATATCATAATTGTTCTTTAGAGAAAATAATCAAAACCATGTCAGAAAAGTCCAAAAGCATTTAAAGTAGAATACAGTTAGAATGAACATATTTTTTAAGATATAGGACACGCTCTATCCTCTCTTATCGACCAGGCGCTTTATTAGAAACACTTCTATGTTTTTGTTTGTACAGATTGCTCTTTTATATATTTTTATACTTTTACAGCAGGCAAAATAAGTATTGAACATGTCACCATTTTTCTTAGAAAACATATTTCTAAAGATGCTGATGAGATTTTAATCAGATGTTTATAACAACTAAAGAAATACATATACAGTTCAAGTCAGAATTATTATCCCCCTTTGAATTTTTTTTCTTGTTTAAATATTTCCCAAATTATGTTTAACAATCAATCTTAAACAAGTCAATCTTATTTGTTTTATTTCAGCTAGAATAGAGTTTTTAATAAAAATGTAAAAAAAAAACTATATTATTAACAATATTATCAATATTATTAGCCCCTTTTGTAATATGAAGTGACGCTGACAACAGGGGTGTGAATCCAAATGTAGGTTTTATTTATCAGAATGGTCAGGCAAGCAACAGTCAACACAGGAGCAAACAGATGTATATGGGCAATCCAAAGTCGTAGTTAAAGAACAGGCAGATGGTCAATACAGGCAGGCAGCATACAACGTAAACAAACAAAACAAATCGAGGGTCAAAAACATGCCAAAGCAAGGCAAGGAAACATGTCGTAATGTTCACTTAACAGTTCAACAAGACTCAGTCATAACTGTGTGTTAGTGTGCTGTAATTATAGTGCAGTAATCAATCCAAAAGCAGTTTCAGCTGAGAGTGTCTAATCAATGGTGACTTGGAGCAGGTGAGTGTGTGTGTTGCATGACTGGATTTGTACAATGTAGATACAAGCAGTGGGGTGACCGCTCTTTTGCAGTGGAAGGTCCTAGACTCTGGAATACCCTTACTACTGAGCTTCATACAATCGATGACGTGCCACTTTTTAAAGCCAAGCTTAAGTTCCACTTGTTTAAATTGGTTTTTCATGCCTTGCACTGACAGTTCGTTTGTTGTATTTTATTGATATTTTCTGTATTGTTTTGCATTGTCTGCTTTTTTGTTGTTTGTATAATTTGCTTTTACTTGCGTAAAGCACTTTGGTCAATCTTGGTTGTAGTAAACTGCTATATAAATAAAAGTTGATTGTAGTCCATAAATCGGCAGATTTGTAGATTGCTGCAGCCGCTAGATCGCTGATAATCATAACACCTTTAAGCTATATATTTTTCCTTAGTCTACAGAACAAACCATCGTTAGACCAGATAAAATAAATCTGTAAAAGTTATTAGAAATTAGTTATTAAAACTATTATGTTTAAAAATGTGTTGAAAATATCTTCTCTCCGTTAAACAGAAACTTAAGAAAAAAAATAAACAGGGGGCTAATAATTCAGGGGGGTGTGGGGGGTACTAATAATTCTGACTTCAACTGTATGAAAAGAAAACAAATCTAATTAGTTTACAAATGAAGTTGTGTAATAACATGAAATGACGCAAAAAAAAATATTGAACACATGAAGAAAGGGAGGTGTAGAAAGACAGTGAAAGCCCAGACAGCAGCTGAAATCTCTCAGTAGTTATTCAACAACCCTCTGCCTTTTGTCAGAGTAAATTAATATTAGCTGCTTCGGTCCAACATCTACATTAGCAGGATGACTGGACATTTCAGCAAGACAATAATCCAAAACACAGTCTAAGATACTCTCAAATTGTTTCAGAGAAAGAAAATCAAGCTGTAGAATGGCCCACCCAATCACCTGACTCAAATCCAATAGAAAATACAGAATAAAGATTAGTTTGGATAGATGAAACCCTAAGAACCATGAAGATTTAGACACTTGTGTGAAGTCTGTGAAACAAATCACACCTGAGCAATGCATGTGATTTCATTCTTCATATGAGAGGTGTCTTTAAACTGCAATCGAAAGTCGTTAAAAATGTTAATATTTGCTTTTAGTTTCTATTGAAACTGAAAGCCAAAATGTCATGTTTTTTTTTTAATATTTTTGTGATATAATGTAATAGTATAGTTGTATGTAGTAGTATCATACAATAAAGAGTAGGGCATTTTCCCCAAATATCAGAACAAATCTGGTTTTATACAACAATTCCACAAGTATTATTAATATTAAGCAAGTTACTATATATTATAGAAACAGTATTCGATACTTTTCTGTTTTGCTAATGATAATACTTCCAAACAAAGCCAGAGCATAACATTTGTGTCTCACCACTGTTGTGCTTCGTTCCCACAATTAATGATTATAGTCATTAGAGTCATTCAGTGATCAAGTGAACAATTTAGTGATCCAAGACAGTCACTAGCTTTGATTCTAAATGAATCTGTCATTATGATTAAATCGTGTAAACAAATGATTCAATAAATCACTCATTTAGAAGGTAATTTTATGCATTACAGGCCTAAACCAGCACAAAAACACACTCTGCAAAATCCATATTTATCATAATAATAAAAATTCACTAAAATATAGATATTATTTTTTGTCAGTATTAATTACTGCCCTAGCTTGCATGCTAAATACTTGAAAACCTGTAATAAATCTAAAAACTATTTATTTATTTATTTTTACATTTTTTTATTTTATTTTATTTTTTTATTTATGTATTTATTTATTTATTGTGGATTGTGGTTGTTGAATAAATGAATTTAGACAATCTTTGTACCATAAACTCTTTAGTTGATGAATATGATTTGATATTATTAATATTAATATTAAAACTAGAAATTATTCAAAGATTTAACCTTTAAGTTTTCATAATGTAGAATGTGTTTTAATTAATTTGTTTTGATTTGTTTTTTAATTTGTAAATATAGAATTTATTAAAGTACAATTTAAGTCCACATTCTCTAGATTTTTGCCTATGGTAAAGCACAATAATTATGTAATTTCTCAAATAACTGAGGATTTTTAATCAACAAAAACTTTTACAACGGACTGAAGACTGAACTCACAAGACTGAAAAAAAACTGAGAAATGGAATACTAGAATGTTGACTGACCGGTCTCTCCACTTGAAGATCCACTTTTTCCATCAGTTTGTCCCAGAGTTTTCATGTTCACCAGTTGGCTGACATGCTGAACTTCACTAGGAAACTGGCAGCTCCTGGGAATCTCTTCTTTTGGACAAGTTCTTATTTCTAAAATATGAAAAGTACAATGTTTTCAGGCAGCGAGTAAGAAATGTCAGGAAGGTTCTTCACCAAGTCAAGAAACATCTAGGCTAAAATGTCAAAAAATAAAATACAGAGGCACCTTCCGTGAATTGCTGATCTATTTCTACAAAGGGGCAGTGAAAGTAGGTGCTAAACTTTCAGACTTTCAACCAGGGTCAAACAAAATGTTATATAAGCTTTAGTGTTCGATGTGAAGTTTGTTGTCAGTGTTATTACAGTTAAACAAATAAATAATAGCTAACTTTCTAAGATAACAAATAACAATAATTATATCATTAATAGTAAACATATAATATATTACTTTAAAATAAAATACATATAAATAGATTATTTAAATATGCTAGGAAAGTCATTTACATGTTTTTATAATGATTTAATCAGCTGTAGTTTGAAATTACGCTGTTTTTCTCTTAAACTTATTATGTGGTCTCTGTCGCCATCTTGTGGATGGACATCGTCAACCATCTTCAAAGACAGGCAAATGGCCGCCGACACGCTGTCTTGCAGAAATTATACATATTTAAAAATAGGCACTATATCCTTATAAATAAACTGCATAATTGCAATCTACTACTACATTCTCAACTAAAAAGACCCCAAAAGTACATCATGTTGTCCAAAAGCAGCAATTTTTTTTATCAAACTGTAAGTGTCCTTTTCTTGTCGCTGTGTGTGTGGGCGGAGTAATACACAAGGGTGAAGGGTGAAGAGGCTTGACGAGTGCTGTTATTTGCAGAATATCAGCCAGTCAGATTCAATAACCAGACAGAACTGTTGTGTATATATATATAT
>CAIGQZ010007154.1:19263121-19276350 GCA_903798205.1 Danio tinwini | reverse complement strand
ATATATATATTGGTAATTCATACCTTTTTATTGGTCATTTTTTCCTTAAAGAATAAGGTCCAAAATTTAGAATAAAAGTTACTTGTAAAAAGTTTTCTCTTTTACAAAAATATAATAGGTCAGTAGAAAGATGACGTCACTTACGTCAGATTCTTCTCAGCCTTCTTCAATAAGTTATTTTCACAATTTATGATGGCAAAGCAGTTAAAATATGACAAATGAGCTCATGTATGGGACAAATTCTGGACCTTTGTCTCTTTCGAACCACCCAAACAATTTTGACATCATTCCAGTGTCATGGAAATGTGACAAAAACCTCAAGATTTCTTTGTGTGGCAACAGCTTAAAATCTTTTCAAAGTATACATTTAACAGCCTTTTCCCCAAGTAAACTAATTATAGAGAAATAATTGTGCTGTAAAACTATTTCAGACATTATTGTCTGTCCCTTGATGGTGTTATGTACAGTCTGCGCAATACACATGTAAACAAGCTGCTAATAAACTGCAAATTATTCACTGACAGGGCTCGACAGGGAAACAAGTCCCTTTGAACAATTAATCACTGTCTCATATTTCTGATTGAGGTGTGGAAGTTTTCCTTTAATTAGCTATGCTATGAAAAACGAAATACATATGTTCCTGACCTAAAAGTCTTTTGAGATATATTTTAATTGGCTTAATTGTTTTTTTTTTATTTTTATAGGTATATCCTGCTGAAATTTTTTTAAGTTTTAAAAATTATAGTATAGCAACAAATAATTCGGTATGTTCCATAACTAAAACAATGGATGGCGACAAAAATGCCCTTTTAAAAAAAGGACTATTGTAAGTAGGCTAATTGATTCAACTAGCCAACCGATTCGCTCCCTCCGATTCACTCAGGAAGTGAACAGCAGTTAGTGATTCAGTCAATCAATTGTCCGCGTACCCTTTGGTGGAGCAGACGTCTAAAACGTAAGTTATTTAATCAGCATCTTGTTTTATTGAACTGTACTGTACTGTAGCAGTATTAAATGACATCGCATACATGATTTTAACTGCCATCAAGAACTGAATTTTTCGATAAATTTGACACTGAAATCCATCTTTGTCTATTGCTTTGTCAACATATCACATGAAGCTATTATGAATGCAGTCCTAGCGTTTAATGCTAAAGACATTCTCAACTAACTGTCACTGAGCCTATTTTACTGAACAAGAAAAAACACCATTGTAAATAGGCTATTATAGTGTTTTTGAAGCAAATGTAAATTACAACTATTGTAATTTAAACAGATTTATTTATTTAATTATTTAACCAGGAATGTCCCATTGAGAAACAATATCTCTTCTACCAGGGAGTCCTGGTCAAGATAGGCAGCATAGGACAGTTACAAAAAAATATAAAAATAAATATCACAACACATAGACACACAAAAAATGGTATAAACCATAAACAATTGTTAAAACATGTGCACTCTTCTAAATTGACAGTCTTTAAAATATTTTTTAAATGTAGCGATAGATGGTACAGATTTTACATGTAGGCTAGTATTTGTTGAATCTCATTCCATACGGAGTATAGACAATTTTAATGTGGTCATGTCATTGACCCATGAACATTTTCTGCTTGTTATTAAACTATTTCATAACTGTAACAAGAGGCAATTCAATCATAACTTCATGTTAAAACAGCTATCATAACATTATTTATCAATATGTGGCTCTTTTTGGATTCTCAGAAGCTATGAAAATTAAAAATGTAAAACAGGAAATACATTGGAACTATTGTTTTTGTTTACATCTCTCAAAATGGTCTATACTTAGAGAATGCAGATTGACCTAACTCTGAATGAAAAAATGGCATCTTAAGTAAGAGTATATCTGCTGATGTGGTATTGTAAGTATTTGAACAGTACTCCAACAAGCTAGATATATACTGTGGTAATTTGCCAACTTAAGCTTTAAAAATAAAAACTAAGCTATGTAGTATATCTTAGATAAGATAATTAAAATTAAATTACCCATGCTGTAGTTTTCTACTGGATATATCACACTATGATACAGTTTAATGTAGTAAAAAACTAAAGTGTTCTACAGAATTTCTTACAATCTGACTTTAGTTAATAATACTACTGTATATGCGGTAATGTTTATTAACAAAGTAGTGTAAATACTATAATATATAGCCTACAGTATTAAAAAAAGGAGACACCGTGTAATATTTTAAGGTTATACTGTATATGTATATTTGACAGATAGGCTAAGAAAAATTGTATGTTTTAGAATCATTTTATTAAAATAGGAATTGCGATTGGAAAAATGAGGAGACAATTAACATTACATTTTTATTAAAAAAACAACTAAGTAGACGTTAAGAATTGGGAAGAAAACATGAGACTCTTTGGGTAGGTTATTATGTTTCTAAATTAATAATACATTTTTTTCATATTAAATAGCTAAATCAGGGACAGAATGCAGGGTAGACACTTTTATCCTCACAATTATGTCTCTATTGGTAGATTTGCAAGCTCTCACTGCAATTCATTTCAGCTCTTTATTTGTTTCTTAATTCAGTTAAATGAAAATAGATTGAAAACATGCTACTGGCACGATAAAACTGTAAGAAGAACTGTAGACTCTTTTTACTTCAGGTAGGCCTACACAAGTGTTCAATAAAACATATTGCACCTCTTTATTTCAAATGCATGCAGTGAATAAGTAGCCAGAATAGGGAATAAAGAATATAGTAACAAGATTGATTCATAATTAAATTAATTTCACATGTTTGTAGGTGTAATTCAGTTGGAAGATGTTCTAAAAGAAAACCAGTCCTGAAGCCTCCAGTAGTGCTAACTAGTAAGTTCTTTGACATCACATCTCTTCTGTTTCATCAAGCATACATTGTTCTTCTTCATCAAAAACGACCCAGATTTGTCTAGACGTGTTAAAGTAGGGATGATAATCAGGATACTCTGTTTAATATGGCATGTGATTTGCTCATATTGATTTGTCTTTGTTCTAAATTCAGATTAAAAGCACAAGATAAAAGCTTATTTTTTTTGGCGGTTAATGCTTCTTTGTGAAATTCCATTAATTTGTAATATGCTTATTCTTGGTTCTCTTTAAATAAATGCGAGCATGTGTTGTAGGCTCACTGGTAAGGGAGCTGAGCAGATCTACTTTTCGGCAAATGTCAAAGGTTCAGTGGAGTGGAGTGAAACTCAGAGGCCAAAATACATTAGAGAGCTCTCTAAGCAATCTGCCTTGACATGCAATGTTAGTGGCCCTGCCACGAACTGTGACACATGTCATGGACATTGTTGCTCGCTGAGTGAGCGTGTGATATTTCTTTGTTGTGACAATACCATTACCACATGTCCAAAAGCATGAGCGCTGGAGAGGTTATGGAAAAGTGTTCTGATATTCCTATGGATGTCTTTTGCACAGCCTAAGGGAACGTGTTTTAAACTGATAGGTTACTAAATTTGAATTAAACCAGCCCAACAAATTGGAGCATGCCATTTTATTTGTCAAGCATTGCTAAGGTATGCTGAGCATCTTTTAGCATGTTGCTATGTGATTGGCAGGGTGTTCTGGTTTCTCGGCAGTGCTTATGAGAATATTGACCTTATTCTACAATGCGAAAGTGAGATTTTTTTTGATGGTTTTAGAACTTACGTTTCAGTTGCCTATGGGAGAAATGAATAATAAACGTCAGACAGCGGTCAATGCTCTACAAACAAGTGTGTTCATGACTTTACATAAAAAGTAGAATAATATAATAAGAAAAAAACTCTTTGCAACATCAAGCAGCATAATAATGGAATAATGGAACACAGAGTCTGATCCTGGCACAAAAATATGTGTGTTGTATGCAAATACGCTCTTCAAAATAAGGCTGATGCTGTAGAAGAGTTTATTTTTTACTAAATGGAATTAAAAGGTTCTGTGGATTAGGGCTGAACAACATATCATTTGAGTATTGATATTGCAATATGTGTATCCCCAATAGTCACATGGCAGGATTAGATATTTTTAAATAGTAAAATATAAATATATTGGTTTTATATTATTGTATAATATCATTTATACAATGATGACCATATTGTTTTACGTTTGTTGCATTTTTGTTTTTTGAATACAGTTAGACTCCACAGAAAACCATAAAGCACTGTTTTTAATTTTGCTCTGTCGTATGATTGTAATTGATTCTATTTTATATTTATACAAATTGGAGCATGCCATTTTGTTTATCAGACATTGTTAAGGTGTTTTGAGCAGCTTTTAGTATGTTGCTATGTGGTTGGCAAGGTATGTTCTGGTTGCTATGCAGTGTTTATGAGAATTTTGGCCTTATTCTGCAGTGCGTAAGTGAGATCTGTTTTGCGATGGTTTTAATTCAGTACCTATGGGAGAAATGAATAATAAACGTGCTTTTTGATCAAGTGTGTTCATGACTATACATAAAAACTTGAATAATAAGAAAATATCAGTTCACAACATCAAACAGCTTAACAAGTTATTTTTAACATCTTAAAATCAGTGGAAGTGAATGAGATCGAAAGTGGGCTTCACAGTGGCGCAGTGGGTTGCACAATCACCTCACAGCAAGAAGGTCACTGGTTCGAGCCTCGGTTGGCTCAGTTGGCATTTCTGTGTAGAGTTTGAATGTTCTTCCTGTGTTGACGTGGGTTTCCACCAAGTGCTCCGGTTTCCCCCACAAGTCCAAAGTCATGCGCTGTAAGTGAATTGGGTAGGCTAAATTGTCTGTAGTGTTTGAGTGTGTATGGATGTTTCAGTGATGGGTTGCAGCTGGAAGGGCATCCGCTGCGTAAAACATATGCTGGATAAGTTGGCGGTTCATTCCGCTGTGGCAACCCCAGATTAATAAAGGAACTAAGCTGAAAAGAAAATGAATGAATGATATTGGAAATCTTGAGCCAAAAAGATTTCAATGGCTGAGCCCACTCGTATGCGAAGAATAAGGTCAATAGCAGAAAGGAAAGGAAGTCATGTTACAGTAGCAGTTGATGGACAATTTGTGGACAAATGCAGGAGCGCACAATGTAAACTGATGCAAATCACAACAGAAAAAGCAGACCATTTTATAGTAATATCTTTTGAAAAACAAAGAAGACATCCAAACATTCAATGTTGGTGATCCTCCAGTAACGTGGGTTAAGAAACACTGCAATAAATCCATAAAAATCAAAGGGGAATCAGGCTCCCTTGTCCTAAATACCCAGAAAGCATTGCACTGTTATGACATTCCCAGTCTTTATACGACACAAAAAAATTCTACATCAATTCTGTGATTTTTAAAATTCACCCCTCTTGGATATTTTTTAACCCTACAGTAAAATACTCATGAGGAAGAGTGCTTGTGTGTTTGGCTGAGTTATGTAATTAAACATTCTCTAACATCATTAATGATTATTTTTGCTTTGAGTGGTACAGTATTTGAAAGGAATTGGATGCAAGTTAGGGGTGGGCAATTAATTGAAAAATAATCGAAAACGACATTCAGAACCTATAATCGATCAAATTTCTCTAGGATGATTTTTTCAAATCCCTATCAGGTGTGGAGTAACGTGACCCTGCTCTGTTATAGGCATAGGCTGGTATAAGATTCTGATGGTATGACAACCTTGGATAAAAATATCACAATTTCACGGTATGACAGTATTTTGATCACTTTTTAAATGTCTGGGTAGAAAACAAAAAGTTTTCACCTTTGAACACAATATTTTTTATTTTGAGAAACATTTATAATATTTTGGAGCAGTAAACATGTCAGGCTAAATACTTCAAATGAATCATTGACTTTTGCTCTTGTTTTAAAAACACAGATTTCTTTACAATTTAAAACGGCATATTTTAATATGTTTTCTGCTGGAGATATTGTTGTCCTAAAAAACAAACAAACTAAAAAAAAAAAAAAAACATAAATAAAAAATCTTACACATACCTCAGGAACGGTATAGCAGAATATTTCTGCGGTTTTAAAACCTTGACTTTTCCAAACTGCAGTATACCTTGAAAATGGTTTTCGTCTCATGCCCACTCTGTTAGCCACACTTTGCAGCCACATCTGATCTCTGGTCAAGTAGGATGATTGACACGTTGTTGAGCCCCATTTTGCAGTTCATTGATGATCATTATAAGCTGTGCCAGAGATGCCTTGAGACTGCATATTTTCCATTATATTAAACATATTATTAACATTGCAATATTTGTTTACAGAAGATGCAAGAAATGCACTGTTTAAAATATTATTTACAGGATTTGCAAGAGTTATTTTATTTAGAAGAGATGCTGCATATTTTCTACTTTGATTATGAACAACATTGAAAATAATTGATTTTGTTTCAAAAAGTGCCAAGGTTATTTATTTTCACTTTTTATATAAAAAAGTGACTGTTGGATTAAGACAATGTGTGTTTTAATTACAGTTGTTCAGTGTTGAAGTTCAATAAATTATCATATATAGTAGATAGTGTGTTTTTTTCAATTATTTTAAAATCAAGTAATGCACTCTTTATTCAAAAAATATCTCACTTAAAATATGTGTGCATATTTCCTGTACAAAACCTGTCAGTAAACTATGAGGGCAAAAAATAAATAAATACAAAATAATCATTAATCACAATCAATTAAAATGTTCAATTAATCGAGATTTTGCCACCATCTGCTGTTAAAAACTAAACTCAGAATTGATTCTAGAGAGAACAGCAATGCATTTTGAAAATCTCAGAATGTATGCAGAAATGACTAATAAAAGCTAATTATAAAAAAATTAACAATGTCATAAGCCTACATTACTTTTTCTATATAGCAGCAATATAACTAGGTACATCCTTTCTTCATTAATAAATACAAATATCCTCAAATATTAATTTGGAGAAGACTCAAAATCTTTGGTAACATTGAAGAAGTTTATTTAGTTTGAAGAAATGCTGTACCTGAAATCTGTTAAGTGACTATGCAGTGGAGTAAAGTGCTCTGGATCGCTTCTGTGTTTGCGTGGTCTGGCAAGCACAGAAAATCAATAAACAGCTTCCACTTCAGTTTACAGTCATTTAGTATAGACATTATGTTTGTTTGTGTTCATTAGATGCATTAAAATCTCGTCAGGTTTTAACTATATGTGATGTCAGCGTCGCTGTGGTTGATAATGGAACACAGAGTTTGATCCTGGCACAAAAATCTGTGTGTTTTATGCAAATACACTCATCAAAATAAGGCTGATGCTGTAGAAAAGCTTATTTTTTTACTATATGGAATTGAAAGGTTCTGTGGATTAGGGCTGAACAATATATCATTTGAGCATCAATATTGCAATGTGTGTATCCCCAATAGTCACATCACAGGATTAGATCTTTATCATTCATTCATTCATTCATTCATTTATTCATTCATTCATTCATTCATTTTCGTTTCCGGTCTAGTCACTTTATTAATCAAAAGGTCACCACAGTGGAATGAACCGCTAACCTATCCAGCATATGTTTTATGCTTCCGGCTGCAACCCATCACTGGAAAAAAATCCATACACACTCATTCATTATGGACAATTTAGCTTACCCAATTCACCTATACCACATGTCTTTGGACTTGGGGAAACCAGAGCAGCTAGAGGAAACCCACTCGAACACAGTGAGAAAATGCAACCTCCACACAGAAATGCCAACTGACCCAGCCAAAGCTCGAACCAGCAACCTTCTTGCTGTGAGGAGATCATGCTACCCACTGCACCACCGTGAGGCCCTTAGATTAGAAATCATGAGTGTTTCCATATGTACTCCTGGTCAGTTAAAAACCGGTTTGACATTGCAGATCCTGCAATGTGAATATTGCAGATGTATATATTGTTCAGCCTTAATTTGAATACAGTTAGTGGTGTCAAGATTAATTGTTTCTTCTGTGCAGGACGGGTAGGAGAGCAGTTGAGGAGGGGGTTCGGTAAAATGAGGTGCCGGATCAGATTTCAGAGGTGCTGGATCCGGATCCGGCGTGCTCCAGCACAAATTAAGCCCTGCTCCCACCACAATTTTTCCCGTCATCATTATATCTTACAGTCTTGTGAGTTACGAACCGTGAGTAGTGATCCGTACGGATCATGGATCAACAGTGATCCGTTTTACCCTTTATAATCATAACCGGTTATTATGTACTGACGTCATTTATCTCATATGCGCTATGTTGCTGTAGCTTACTATGGCGAGGGAGGTGAGCGCGAGTATTTACAATGCTCCAACTACTTAAAAACGCAGAAACTGTGCACAATTTCACTGCATGGGTATTTGCTGGACAGTCTTTCACTGACACTAACAGCAGAAGCCCCTATTTCATGTGACTGAGAAAATGAAAGTAAACTCCATTTCTCTCTCTCTCTCACTGTGGCCCATTTGACGTGCAGGCGTGACTTTTCCTCTCCTTTCGGCTGTTACAACAATACTTGTGGATCCAGACATGAGAGTGTGTCTGCAGAGCGACTTTTCTTCTCCGCGTCTATCATGGATCAGCTGTAATCGTCGTGTACGTTTCTCAGTGTCACTCATCAGTAAACAGCGCCAGGGCGTTAGAACCAATTAGGGCCCTTTTTGTTAAGCGCGTGACCAATCATAGGGGTGTAAGAACTCGCTCGACAGGGCTCATAAAGCTAGCAGGATATTTACAGTTGTTTATTTGCTATAAATGCTCATGTTGTTCTGTGCATGTACTTGAGTTTTTAAAGGTACAGTTTATATATCTGTTTGTATTTA
This sequence comes from Danio tinwini, assembly GCA_903798205.1. Classification (NCBI taxonomy): domain Eukaryota; kingdom Metazoa; phylum Chordata; class Actinopteri; order Cypriniformes; family Danionidae; genus Danio; species Danio tinwini. The sequence continues at coordinate 19,267,602 of CAIGQZ010007154.1, read as the reverse complement.
AAGACAAAATTGTATTACAAATAATATATAAATATAAATATATTTATACATTTTTCTTGTGCTGTGAAGTAAAATATAATTGTGTATGGAAAGCTCCGTCGATGCACCAAGATATCGAATTGAACTGAATCGATGGCATGATAATCGTAACCAAACTGAACCGTGAGACCAGTGTAGGTTCATGCCTCTACAGTTAGACTCCACAGAAAACCATAAAGCACTGTTTATTTCACTTTCGATATCATGTTCTGTCACATGATTGTAATTGATTATATCTTATGCAGATGCACTTCATAGAAAAAAACTTGATCACGCCAGTAGATCTAAATTATTGAAATCTTTTCAAATAGAGCTATTCAAATTATATTCATATCGCAACATATATTGCAGCAAAACAAAATATTACAATATCAGATTTTTCCAATATCATGTAGCCCTTCTGTGGATTTTAAAAGTTTTTCAAGGAACTACTAATACCCATAAAAAAATACATATTTTTATGCTTTATTGGAGAATGACCAGCAATGCACTTAAAAAATCTATCATGTAATTTTATTGATTGGTTGATTGATATTTTATTGATTTTTGCATTTGTTTATGCATACTTATCTCTACAGTGGGTGACAATTAAAAAGGAGCATTACCACCATGAGTGGCACCGCTGCCACACTAAAGGATTAAGAAGGTGTTTTAAGGAATAACCCCAGTTTGCGACTATGCGGCCAGCGGGCACAAAGGGACAGGATGAGAACGGACAGAAATTTACAGTAGCTGTAAATACCCTGCTACTTGTAAATGAAGATGAAATAATGAAACAAAGCATCATAAGTCCTTCATTAATCATTAAAAACTTGTTAATAAGCTTTATTATTATTGTAAACTTGTTAAGTGAAATGAGGATTCATTTTGGAAAGTACAATTAAAGAAATAAAAGACAACTAAAATAAAAATACAAACATACATACATACACAAATAAGTAAGCCTGAATAAATAAACAAATAAATAAATAAATAAATAAATAGAGCAGTGTTTTAGCCTAAATATAGAGGGATGTACAGTGTTTGTTATTTTAAAGTGAGAGGACTAAGACAGTCAATAAATAAGCTTTTTCGTTTACGTTTTCATTTACAGTTTTCATTTACATTTTCGTATTGAAATAGAAATGCCTTGGTCTGTATATTTGTATAAGAATTTACTCTGAATTGAGAAGAAGTTTAGATGAAAGCTGCTTGACGGTTGTCACAGTAACCCTGTGTGCAAGATGATTTTTGTATAAGTATTAATGGCCTCTATAAAGTTCAGCATTATAAATATATGAGCAACGAAAAGCAGAGTAAATAGAGTTTGGAACTGATATTTTACCCCATAGTAGCATCCTAAAATAGCTCTCATCCTTTTTGAGTCAAACTACAAGCATGTTTCTCCATTTCAGAGGAATATGATGTATTATTGAACGTGGTACATGAAATCCGCAGTAGGCACTTGAATTTGCTCACGCAACAGTTCTTGGAAACACGGAAACAGTGGCACGATATTTTAGACCAAAGCAGGATATTATGGTTTTAATTCCATATAAACTGATGAGTAGTAAACAAAACTCATTTGCCAGTTAATATGGTGGCTTGAGAAAGCCAACATACTGTTATACTACATAAGCTTAATATTCTTCTTCCATCTTCTTCTTTTTCTTCTTCTTCTTCTTCTTCTTCTTCTTCTTCTTCTTTGAACTCCAAACCTAAACTACTGAATTAAGTTATCTGTTTTCCAACTGATCCGACTTAAGGTTTTCCAAAAACTGACCTGGAAAATTCAGAAAAGTCCCATTGACTTAACTTTGGACCAAACTTTATACCCTTATAACTTTCCGCCAGACTGGGCTCAATTAACTCAGACTACCAATCTGCCAATCACTGATCTCCTTTCAATTTACTAGCCACACCCTAGCAACCTCTTACGACAACCTAGCAACTGTCCCATAGACTTTCATTATGAAAAAACTGTCATTGACTTTACATTGGATATACTAACAACATACTGATCCATACAAGAAACATACTAACAAACTTACTAATCATACTCGCAACATCCTAATTCATACTAAATGCATGTTAACAACATGCTAGTTTATACTAGAAACATGCCATAGATATATACACTAGATATCACATAGGGACCCTGAGCATGCGTAAATAGCGCCGCCACATTGGTACAGTGCTCCTAGGACAAACGTCATTCAACCGCACTAGTCAAGACAGTTTGCCAATGTGAAGATGCTGGACTTTAGCGCTGTGTACGGGTTTAGTAATGAGCAAACAAAGTAAACAAAGCACAAAGTCATCACATTTCATAGGTAAGATTTAGTTTTTTATGTTTTTGTATGTTATGAACTTTTGAGCTTAACAAGTAATGTTATTGATGATAATACAGTCTCTTACTGCAGTGACCATAAGGCAAAGTAGCACCAACTCGCAGTAAATTCTAAGCTTATGCTAGTTTTGTTGAATAAAATAAGCAAATAATGTCATGAAATATGACAAGAAGATGCTGCGCTGCCAGAAACGTGTATTATTGTCGGCTAAGTGAAGGAGTCATTCATAACGGGGATTCATTCATAAACTAATCGCTCTCAGTCAGAATGAGAAGTGAAAGCAGGAGAGGTGGTGTGTTATAGGACATGGATTAGATCAAATTAAACAGGGAAGGAGAGTAATGCATTTCCATGCACACAAACACTCACTCTTTGTCAGGAATGCACATGCGGTCACATCCATTAATGTAGAAAAGTGATATAAAATTATAACATTTTGTAATTGTAAAAAATATTTGCATACGGACCACCGGGGAAAACTCCCGTTCATAGATATATGTGTACATGTGTATTTCTCTGGCTTGGGATGGCCACAGTCCTCCACTTCACCTTGGTCCTGCATTTATTTCAAAGCAGCGCTACCCTGTACTAAAATGGCAGCTCTATTGACGCATTCCTTCTTATAGACAACAGTAGGGTAGGCGACATCTAATGTATATATCTATGGAAACATGCTAGCAACATGCTAATATATATTAGAACCATGCTAATAACATGCTAGTTTATACTAGAAACATGCTAATAACATGCTAATTCATTCTAGAACCATGCTAATTTCTGTTAGCAACTGCCTAATAACTACTAAGAACACCTTAGCAACCACCTTAGCAAACGCCTTATCAACTGCCTAGCAACCACTCAGAACACCCTAGCAAGCACCTAGCAACAACTTAGCAACCACTCAGCAACGCTGTAACAACCACTTAGCAACGCTCTAGCAACTGCCTAGCAACCAGCTAGCAACGCCTTAGCAATGACTCAGAACATTTTAGCAACTACGTAGCAACAACTTAGCAACCACCTAGCAACACCTTAGCAGCCACCTAGCAACCACTCAGAACACCCTAGCAATCAACTAGCAATGCCTTAGCAACCACTCAGAACACCTTAGCAACTGCCAAGCAACCAATCAAAACACCTTAGCAACCACCTAGTAACACCCTAGAACATCTTAGAAACCACCTAGCAACACCATAAGCAACCGCCTAGCAACGCTTTAGCAATCACCTAGCAACCACTCAGAACACCCTATCAACACTTTAGCAATGACCTAGCAACACCTTAGCAACCGCCTAACAACCACTCAAAACATACTAGCGACCATCTAGCAACACCTTAGCAACTACCCAGAACACCCTAGCAATCGCCTCGCAACACCTTAGCAACCACTCAGAACACCCTAGCAACCACCTAGCAACATCTTAGCAACCACATAAAACACCCCAGCAACACCTCTAGCAACTACTCAGAACACCCTAGCAACCACCTAGCAACACCTTAACAAGCTGTCAAAACACCCTAGCAACGCCTTAGCAACTGCCTAGCAACCACTCAGAACACCCTATCAGCTGCCTAGCAACACCTAAGCAACCACTCAGAACACCCTAGCAACCATTCACAGGGCTCGAAAATAACTTTTTTACTTGGTAGCGCCGGTGCTCCCAACTTCAAAAATTTAGGAGCACCAGAAAAAGTTTAGGAGCACCCACCAAAAATGAATGAGTACCACTGCAAATTGTATATTAAGGGATTTATTGTATTTAAAAACAACATCAATCAGGACTAACAAAAACCAGAAACAACTAACTAATGCTGTGATGACTTATTGATATCTGTGCAATAATTCCAAAATGAATGTCTAATCTTATAAAATATTATTGATGATGATGTCAATAATACTTACAATGAATAACAATTCTCATTATCATGCTGCCCTGAATGTGCTTGAATGCGAGTTATGTAATGTAAAAGGTCCTGCTGTTACCTTATGAAAAATTTATTTATGGTTTAAACAAAAATCAAACAAAAATGAAGCATTGCAGTAAGTAATCTTTATTTTGTACTATTGTTTTATATGAATGTCAATTTAATAAATAATATTTCTGCTACAAA
>CAIGQZ010007154.1:19222427-19262721 GCA_903798205.1 Danio tinwini | reverse complement strand
TATATATAAACACAGCATACTGCAGTTACATACTTTTTTTCACACATTTTTTTTCATTGATTATTCATATATTCTTTTCAGTTTTATTTCTGTCTTTTTTTTTTCAAATATTTTTTTTTAAATAATGTGACTTTTCCAGTGATGGCTATATTGTTTCCCATAACATATAAATTTATACATTACATTGGGTTGTAAACCTACACTGGTCTCACTGTTCTCTTTGAAATAGACAGGAAATATAATACGATGCTCATGCACCCACAGTCTTGCTGCTTTCAAGAGCTCTAATGGCATATATGCACATGGTCTTTTAATTTTCAGCCAGCCAGCTCGACGGTGAACTGTCTTTCCATTACAAAATCGCCACGTTCTTTCAAAAATCTGTCATCTTCACTGCCTGATAGATATACAATATCTCAGACTGGACAAGAAGCACTGTATTAAATTCCATTTTTCCCAGCCATGTCTTTAAAATATGAAAATGCATTTTACCTCAGTATTTTGAATGGAGTTTCTGCACTAGCCTGTTGGTACTCATGGCCCTAGTGGTTACACGGTCTATCATCTTGTTTTACGCTTGAACAACTTAATGAATGCTTAAGTTTTTTGAACTGAATGTGTTTTAATAACATTACGATGTCGATGCTGTAAAAGGAACCTTATAAAATTTAAAATAGTCACAAAAACCTTTCACCGGAAGTTTATCGTTGACTGAAAAACACTAGCTGTGCATATACCCCATTTGTTTAAGCAGCTGCGGTTGTTGCTTTTGCTTTAATCATTTTTTGAACAAATTATTAATGGGTCAAACATTAACCGTGTGTGCACGATCATCATTTAATAATTGCACACAGTATGTTTTTCACCTGCTTTCTTTTGCTTACAGTTTTTTTTTTTAATTTTAATTATCATCCTTTACAATAACATTGCTTTAATAGGAGATTAACTCTCCATTTATGTGTAGTTAACTGGTGATCTGAAACTTTTAGCATGGAAAAACTACTGTGCATAGTTTTAGATACATGATAATATTTTATTTAAAATATCAATAGTTTTATTTAAGAACATTTATGTTGAATAAAATGTGTGTATATATATATATATATATATTTATACAGCTATATTTAGCTTATTTTGTGGCAAGGAAATAATTAGTTTGATGTGGCCAGAGAAAAAAATGGGTAAATCCTTAGTGTTGAGCCCTGAAAAGTCATGTGAAATAAAAACTAATTACAATGCGACACTATGAAACAATAGCTCATTTGCCCATGTACATTGAGCAAGGTCATACACAACACACAAACAAATTAAATGAACAAGAAAGCATGTGGAAATAGCACAACATTTAAATCAAGTAATTTTAGCATGTCAAAGTCAAATTTATGCATATAAAATATATTTTCCCAACACCAAAATTCAGTTTAATTCAGTTCAATTCATCTTTATTTGTATAACTCTTTTACAATGTAGATTGTGTCAAAGCAGCTTCACATAGAAGATTAAAGTGAATGAAATGGTGTCAGTTCAGTTTTCAAAGTTTAAGTTCAGTTTAGTTTAGCTCAGTTTAGTGTGGTTTAATATTCACTGCTGGAAGTCCAAACACTGAAGAGCAAATCCATCGATGCGCAGCTCTACAAGTCCTGAATCATGCAAGCCAGTGGCGACAGCGGCGAGGAAAAAACTTCACCAATTGGCGAAAGCGAAGGATTGTGAAAAAAAAATGTGGCTAGTGAAAATGGCGAGTGGCTAGTAATGTTGAAAAACTACTAGCCACAGTGGCTGGTGATTAAAAAGTTAATGTCAAGCCCTGTTTATAATACTGAACAGTTGAAGTCAGAAATATTAGCCCCTCTTTGAATGTATTTTTCTTTTTTGAATATTTCCCAAATTATGTTTTACAGAGCAAAGAAATTTTCACAGTATGTCTGATAATATTTTCTCTTCTGGAGAAAGTCTTATTTGTTTTATTTTGGCTAGAATAAAAGCAGTTTTCAATTTTTTAAAAGCCATTTTAAGGTCAAAATTATTAGCCCCTTTTTTTTTTCGATTGTCTACAGAACAAAGCATCATTATACAATAACTTGCCTAATTACACTAACCTGCCTAGTTAACCTAATTAACCTAGTTAAACCTTTAAATGTCACTTTAAGCTGTATAGAAGTGTCTTAAAAAAATATCTAGTCAAATATTATTTACTGTCATCATGGCAAAAATAAAATAAATCAGTTATTAGAGATGAGTTATTAAAACTATTGTATTTAGAAATGTGTTGAAAAAATCTTATTTCCGTTAAACAGAAATTGGGGAAAAATAAACAGGAGGGGCTGATAATTCAGGGGGGCTAATAATTCACTTCAACTGTATACTACATTAAACTATGAATTGTCAGCGTGAAACCATGGATCCCAATCCTTTATTTTTAAGAGTGAAGATCTCCTTTAAGACTTAAATTAAAAGTACCAAACTCATGTGGCCTTGGTAACTGATGGAAAAGTCAATAACACATAGCACTTTTTTTCTTCCTCCATTTTTTTTTTGTGCCAATAAGCGAGTGGTTGAAAAAAGTGAGAGGAATGTTTTGTAAGTTATGTGAAATAGGATTTGAGTTTGCTAGAGGCTTGTATCATATCTCTGCGCTCGCCCACCTTAATTAAGCAGGCCGGCAAGTCCATCACTCTAATTCTCTTCCATTTTCTGCCTCGCTTTCACTCCGAGCTCCCCGTCGCCAAGCTCATTTTATACAAGCTGCCGAATCTGTCTCTCTCATTCGCTTTTCTCGCATATAGCGATGACTAATCCCTCTGTCTGGAGCCTCGGGCTTTTGCGACAGCACCCGCTCACATACTGACCTTTTCCCGCTGCCGTGGATTACTGTACACTTTTAGATTACTGTACAAAACAGAGGAGTAAGAGAGTGCCGACTGCTCAAGGACCTTTGGCTTTGCAGTTAATGAGTTCTGTTTGTGTTCTCACTGTAAGTCGGTGATAGAATATAGAGGTGAGGAAGTAAACAAAACATTTGCGAGATGCCAAAAACTTAGGCGGAGTTTTTGGAGAGTTGGATGGTGTGTTTAATTATTTATCTCTTAAAACATGAATGGGAAGACCTTCTTGCAGTTGGATTGTACAGAATACAGACAGTAAAATGCAAAAAAAAAAGTTTGAAAGTGTTCGTGATGTTACTAAAGTAGTAGAGTACTAGAAAGGTGAATGTTCTAGGTTCGATTGCCAAGAAAAGCAAAAACTGATATAACATGTAGATGGTGCAATAAAAATCACTTTGGTTTAAAGTGTGTATCATACAAACGGAAATGGAAAAAACTGTTAACTTTTGGAAATTTGTTTGTATACTGTAAAAAAGGGCCCTTATTTAAAGTAAAAATTCATAATCATACGTTGAATAACTGTACTTTTCCCAATCAGTTGTTTACATTAAAAATTTGTTACATTTAATGTCAATAATGCTTATTCCATTACTTTAATTTTATGTCTGCTACCATAATGTTGTTTTGTGGTTGACCACCTTCTACTATATACAGATGTGGCCACTGAGAATGCGCGAGTGAATGAACGTGACCGCACGCAATGCTGCAGTGTGACACGCTACCACACAGAGTGGTCTAACACAAGAAAGACATGACCAGCAGGGGTCAGTTATGTAACATAGTGAACATACTGAACTGATATAGCAGCGCACACACGGAGAAGCAAAGGAAATTAATGATTATCATGATTATCTCATCAATATGATGAAAATAAGTTCACTGAAAATAACATTTTCAAAATGTTGTGGATCAATCACGATCTAAAAACGAAGCTCTGACTAGCCTCCAAGTTGAATGCTGCTATGGGTTTGAATGTTATTAGAAGCATAAAAATAAATAAATAAAAATAAAATGTAAAAATGTAATAAAAATAATTTCACCGCCACCAAATTAACTTCTGCAATTTATTTTTCATAATTTCATTTCAATTCAGTTCAGTTTTTTTGAAAACGTCAGTGTTCTCCTTAAAATTAATGTTGTTGTTTTTTTTATCATTGACTGCCTAATTTCTATTTATTTCATGTGTTTTAATTGAGCTTTTTTTTGTTTTTTTGCATGTGCAAATATCAGTATTAGAATGTTTCTCTGCTTGTGGGGAATTTTATTTGATTAGTTGACTTTCTCATAACCATATGGTTATTTTTTTGTCTTCGTAAGAAAGGAAATATTATGTAGATGTTAGTAGCTAAAATTAGGCATGGCACGATAACCGGTTTCAAGGTCTTTAATGTTTTAGGTCAACAGTATCTTCATCAGAAAAGGACCCTTCACATCCATGATTTAGGAAACATTTGAAAAACAATTCACTTATACAGTACACCAATATCCAAGCATGCTATGGATCTGAACAGTGCAGTGACTTACTTTATATTCAAAGGAAAGAAATATATCCGAAGATGCCTTTTTAAGTTTTAAAGAAATCAGTGTTTTTAAAACTAATGAAGCCAATAATTTATTTTAATTATTTAGCCTGGTATGTTTACTGTTCCAAAATATTTTAAATGTTTCTTAAAATAAAATATACTATGTTCAATGGGGAAAAAATGTAGTTTTTTTTTTACCCAGATGTTTAAAAAGAATATATTTAAGAGCAGTAATCACAATACCGTGACACTGTAAAGCCATGATATGAACATGCCTACCTCAAAAGACTGGTGTATTAACCTGACATTTATTTTATTGTTTGTACCATATTTTTATTTTCAACCACAGCTGCCATTTTTTACTGTAAATTATAAGTATTATATTCAACAGCACATATCTCTCAATGTTATAGAATTTTCTCTTTGCAATACAATAATTGCTGAAGCTTTTATCACAATATACACACTATATGTAGCACAATTTATCTACATCATTTTCACAATCTTTTTTCCACAATATTTTCATGATACTACAGCAAAAAGAGAGGTATAATAATGAGAAAAGTTCTGAATTGTTTTTTTTTTGTGTTACTTTATTGTACGTTAAACAGTGTTTCAAACTATCGAAATTGCAAAATGTTTACAGCAAAAGAATAATAGCTAATATTTGCAATAAAGTCTCACTGATACATGTTAAAGCATTAATCAACATGGTAGTCAAAAATACAACTGAACTTTATAAGCAACATTTAAATAAAACAGTTTTGACTTTGATTTAAACAAGTTAATAAACATGAAAAATAAATTAACATTTACAAGTAGTTTCCATCGTCAGTTTAGTTGTCTCATGTTCTTAAAATATAATATCTGATGCATTTTGCATCTGAATAGTCTAAACGTTTATTCTAAAAGTTTATAAAATAAATAATTATTCACTGTATTTTCTGTTCTCTATGACGCATGATGCTTTATGCTGGAATTTATGGTAATAACTTACATTAAACTAATTTAAACAGAACATGAGTAACCACAAAAGTTGGATTCTCCACAGGTATTACACAAAAATGTTAAATATCACTGTAGCAATATGTCATTATATTACAGTATACACTGTGTTAAACAAAAATCAACACTGCATGATTTTTGCCATTTACCTACCTCTAGGATGAACATTCTATGGAAACATTCTAGAAAACACTGATAAAGAACATCAGAAGTGAAGAGGGGAGAAAGTTTTAAAGCATCTCTGTGAAAACTAACTTGGTAAAGAAGTGAGGATTTGGGAAGAAAAGAAAAGATTTGTAGTGTATTTTTGTGAAATATTAATGCAATATATTGTTAAAGTGAGAGAGCAGCAGACCACAAATGTACAGTATTGTTTTTCTTCCATGTTATAGTTGCTACAGTAGAATACAAAGGGAAATAATTAGGAGGTTCTTGTGTTCATCAGTGTTCTTGTTATAGCGTTATGTTATTACACAGCTCATTCAATCAAACTGACAGGTTAGTATTATTTATAGCACAATCAAATAAGGATAGATTTTACATATTTTACATATTTTACAACATTTTACTTATTGTCAGAAAAGTAGCTAATTTATATAAACATGATTAATAATGATTATTAATAATGATTAAAAAACAAAAAAGGCATTTACTCAAACCCCACCCCTAAACCCAACCATCATTGGGAGATGATCAAATCATATTAAAATATACAAATGAGATCATGCTTATTATGCACCAAAAGAAAAAGTTACAATTTACGGTGAGATTGCATTAGCCGATTTCTCAGCAAATGTCTCATATATCTGCTCACAGACAGATCAGCTGATAGAAGCACAATCAACACAATGGCCAATCAGCTGTGTTTAAAGTTTGTATGAACTGGCTGCTGAAACTTTTTTTCAGTATTTTGATGTACTTCCATTTAAAAATAAATCTTGAGTAGTGCCGGGGGTTTCTTTTTGCACATCATTCCCTTGCAGTAAACTTTTTAAATTAAAGATTAGTAAAACTTTTTTTTCAGTGGATTAACTTGGACAAGGGCAGCCCGGTGGCACAGTGGGTAGTGCTGTCGCCTCACAGCAAGAAGGCTGCTGGTTCGAGCTTTGGCTGGGTTAGTTGGCATTTCTGTGTGGAGTTAGCATGTTCTCCCCCTGTTCTCGTGGGTTTCCTCTGGGTGCTCTGGTTTCCCCCACAGTCCAAAGACATGTGGTATAGGTGAATCGGGTAAGCTAAACTGTCCGTAGTGTATGTGTGTGAATGAGAGTGCATGGATGTTTCCCAGTGATAGGTTGTAGCTGGAAGGGCATCCACTGCTTAAAACAAATGCTGGTTAAGTGGGCGGTTCATTCCGCTGTTGTGACCCCTGATTTATAAAATGACTGAGCTGAAAAGAAAATGAATAAATAACTTGCTCAAAATTAACTATCCACCTAAACAATAATAATGTGCGCTAGCAAAATAAACATTGTAAATTTTGATTTTACACAGACTTTAAGAACATGCTCAACAGGGCTAAAATGTTAGCACGTAATTTAAGTTTTTAAAATTTTTGTTTTGATTAGTATTGAAGTTAATACTTTTGACAACTCTATTTTCTTGGAATTTATGCTTGGATTGCAGATGGAACTTTAATTTAATTTAATAAAATTTTTTATTAAATAACCAAGCTGACACCAATCAACTAGTGCCAACATAAACCAACTGTGTTTTCGCCTTGCGTTGGTTCATGCCTAGTTTCGACTGGACCAAAAACGCCTGCGTGAGAGGATTTATCTTTCCACACACTAGGGTTGGGCGATGTTGACCAATTTGGCATTGTACGATGTCTAATGTGAAACATCACGATGGACGATGGCATCGTCGTTGTAGGCGAGGGTGGGGTGGTTGTTTTTATATATCAAATAATTCATAACAATTTAATTAATTGTAGCCTACCGTTTTCACTACCTGACCCACATGGTCTTTGCTTTACCCTTAACCATACCATAAATAAATAAAGTTACAAACAAATTACCACCTGTCAATCACTTTTTTCCGCGGGACTCTGGCATGAATAGGCGGAGTGATCTGTGTTGTTATAATGGCTTTTTCCCACAGCTGGTGGAGGAGACGAGAGTTCATTTAGAGTTCACTGTAATTTGTATTGTGACTGATGATAACTTTCTTATTTTATTATTGTTATGAGGAAAGAATAACAAGTAAAGATGCTAGGGCTCGACTGTTTTGGTTGCATATGCACCCGAAATTTTATGCGACCTAAAAATATATTTGGAAGCATTTGTGCTAAGGCATAAATTGTTGCCATGTGACCTGTTTTCATTGCAGAATCCTCACCGCGCGCGCGGATTTAGGAGACATTTATGCAGAATGCGTCTTTGCACCTAAAAACGCCAAACGCAACGCTCAGGAACAGATTAAAGACAGCTGTTATGTGAACTTGCTGAAGTAAAAAAAGCCTGCAATGCTTGCCCCGCCTTTGTGCTCTTATTATTGGCACACTGCTCTAGAACTGAACGCGGATGGATTGGTTAATATCAACTGTCAATCACTCAGTCAATGCCTTCTGCCTTCAGATGACAGGAGCTACAACCGCGAAAATGTAAAGCGCTGAAGATGAGAGAATGAAAATAACACTGACAGATTTTGTTTTAGAAACCACCTAAAGTTACTAATAATGTCACATCTTATTAGTGATCATGTGCTGAATGTTAATCCACCATTTACACTTTTCCAAAAGTGGATAAAAGACTTCCAATGGCTTCAAGTCTGCTATGAAAATAACTAAAGCCATTTACTGTAAAGTCTGTGGGACGGGGTTTGTAACAGCATTTGCCACTAAATCTACACATTTTAAGCGCGAGAGGTACTGTATAATTCTTCATTTAATCCTCATGATGCTGTCAGCCGTGCAAGCGGCAGCTATATGTAAAATGTAACACAGCTCATGAAAAGACCGTTATTGCTATTAAGATGCAAATAATAAGTTCTATATCAATATAAATGTGGGGCGGGGCGATGGATCGCGATGCCGGCTTAGCATCATGAAGTTTATCGGCCATCGGCGATGGACAATGGCATCGTCTATCGGCCCAACCCTACTACACACGTGGTGGGCAGTGATTTGTTTTCTCATTCAACAAAACAACAACATCGAATGGGTAAACTATATCGTTTTTTAAATTTTTGCTAAATTACAGCATTGTGTTCCTTCTTGACTTGAATTGTTTACTTGCTACGTCACTTCTGTTTTTGTTCTCGTCCTCTGATTTGTTACTTAATAACTAATCAGAGCGTTCTCTTTATCCACTGCTGCAAAATAAATCCAAATTACTGAAGAACACACAGACAATGCGATTATTTCCAATAATCTGAATATGAACTTATAATAACAGAAAAAAGTTTATTTGACACAAGAAAACCTCTTCACTCTTTAATAATTTGGATTATTTGTTAAAGAATGTAATTTTCCTTATTTTTTACATTTTTTATATAACAGCTGTATTTTGGTCACTGTTTTAATTTTCTTACATCTAAAACATTTTAATTGTTTAGCCCCAGAAAAATAGGAGTAAAGGAAACAGCAACTAATTCCTTAGTTTTCATTGTTCAATGCTTACTCAGTGGTTCAATGATTGTGTTCACTTGTGCCTTGTTTAGTTGCTCATTATCTCCCTTTTAGTTCAGTTTGCTGGTTGTTGCTGCAATTTATTGTTGCTTTGCGTCTGCTATTTTTCTATTTGCCATAGTGCTTTGTTTAGTTTGTTTCATATTGAATAAAGACTGACAGCTTTGACAGATCCTTCTTCAACACAACACTCCCTGTTGACACTATTAACCATCCCTTTAAAGTTGTGCTCTTGTAATTGTACCTATAATGTAAGAGTCATCCCGTTTTCCATTCCGGACCATGCTTTTCCAAGGGAAGTGTTAGGACAACTCCCATTAAAATCTGTCATTAGAGCGCACCTCTCTCTCTCTTAGATCATTTATCTAAGCAGCCCACATGATGGATACACCGGCTCTCTTAGCCATGATGCATGTTTCTGACCTCTAAAGGATTACATTATCAATAAGAGTTATCCGCCGTGAGGCAAGCAGTTCAGAGCACTGCGAGCTGTAGATCTCATGAATAACTTGTTGGCAACTTTAAGCACTCAGCTGGAACTCAAGCTGTGTGAAGTTCTCCTACATACAACTAATGCTGCATGCACCTGATTTACACACAGCCATGTTTCATACTGTACGTGTTTGGTTCAGACAGAAAATATAAGATTTTCCCAGTACTGGGTTGTGGCTGGAATGGCATCAGCTGAGTAAAATATATGCTGGAATAGTTAGCGGTTCATTTTACCTGTGGCGACCCCTTATAAATAAGGGACTAAGCCGAAGGAAAATGAATGAATGAAAGAAAATATAAGATGAAGAAAATATAGGATCCAATTAAAACCACACAAATCAATTAAGTTAACTTATCAAATTTAAAGGGTACCTATTTTACTCCTTTTACAAGATGTACAGTAAGATACACATTTGGGGTCTCCAGAATGTTTCTGTAAAGTTTCAGCTCAAAATACACATGAGATTATTTATTATCGCCTCCTGCTAATTTTGGTGTCTAAGTACAGTGTAGCTGTTTTTTATAGCCTGTGGCTTTAAATGCAAATGAGCTGCTTCTCCCCGCCCACCTCTCCCACATGTCAGCTTCTCCTGCGTTACATCAGATGAACAAGTCAGTAGCTACATTTCCATTTCCTTTTTTTATGCAAAAAAAAATATCGGTTGATGGCAACGGCAAGATGCGCACACATTTTGAAAATGCGCATAAAAGTGTATGCGCATAACTGAGTAGGATAAACTTTTTTTTTGATAAGAAAAAGATGTGCATAAACTGTGATGGAAAAAACTTTTACTGAACAAATTCCAGTATGTGCATTAAAAAAAAGGTGATGCAATTTTATTATAAGAGATCATATGATGTGTGAATGGAAAAAATTTGTGTGAATGGATAAACCAGCAGACTGAGCTCATTGTAAAACATCTGAAATGTTGTTTTGGTCATTCTAAAACACTTCAACCATTTCAGTATTAGTGTTATTATTTGAGGTGAGAACCTACACTGGTCTCACGGTTTGGTTTGGTTACGATTATCTTGCCATTAATTCGATTCATTTCAATATCTGGGTGCATCACGGTGCATTGACGATGCTTTTCATACACAGTTTTATATTTTCTTCACAGCACAGCAATTCTTGTATTAAAATGTATAAATATATTTATATTTATATATTATTTGTAATACAATTTTGTCTTTATTACAAACAGATATATAAACTGTACCTTTAAAAACTCAAGTACATGCACAGAACAACATGAGCATTTATAGCAAATAAACAAATATAAATATCCCACTCGCTTTCTGATTCTTGTTTAGCAAATTCTTTCTTACATCCCTATGATTGGTAACTTGCACAACAGTAAGGGCTGCGATTGGCTCTTACACTCTGGTGCTGTTCACCGATAAGTGACATTAATAAACAGCAGCGACGCACTCGTGTCTCGATCCACAAGTATCATTGTAACAGCCGAGAGGAGAGGAAAAGTCACGTCAGCAGCTCAAATGGGCCACAGCGAGAAAGAGAGAGAGAAATGGAGTTTACTTTCATTTTCTCAGTCACATGAAATATGGGTTTCTGCTGTAAATGTCAGTGGAAGACTATCCAGCAAACACACACGCAGTGAAATTGTGCACACTTTCTACAGTTTTATGTAGTTGGAGCGTTGTAAATACTCGCTCTCGCCTCGCTCGCCATAGTAAGCTACGACGACATACATAACAGCACATAACAGGTTACAATTATTATTGAACCAATACCAATTATCCACGTCTGCATTGCAGTGCACCGAAGAAACAATTAATTTTGACACCTCTAGTTATTATATTATCAATTACCTCCAGAACTGTCAAGAGCGTCTGTGCTCTGCATCTCATGCCTTCAAACGCCACCACACGTTCATTGCGTGTTGACATTTGTTTTCAGAGGCGCAAGTATTTTATTAAATAAAAAAAAAGATCGATACAGCTTCTCCTGCCGCAATAAATTACGTTTTTGCTTTTGATATTTGGTGCCAGTTTATCAGGAAATGACGATTTTGTTCTCTTTAACTTGTTGAATGGAAACGCTGCTTAATTCATTCTCATGTCTTTTATGCAATATTACAGTTTTGTGCATAAAGTTAATTCCCATTTTTGAATGGAAACAGCTAGTGATAAAGACAGACACAGATGAAGCTGAAATACAGCTCATTAGTCAAAAATACCAAGTAAGTTTATTTCATGTATTTGCGGTGAAGTTTTTTCAAGCCTTTCTAAAATGATGAGTAACACACAAATGTCGTTCGCAGTACACACAAACACACACACACACACACAAATGAGCATTTACTGACACCATGCGGCCGTGGTGAGTAAAGCGGTTAAGAATCACATATTGATTTTACTCTCTTTATGTATTTGCAAAAAAAAAAAAAAGTTCTGTGGACATGTGTACATGTTACTATAGAAACATGGCGCCTGTTAATCAATTCAGTGGGCAATAAAAACTGCACTCCTACATCATATTGCAGTGGGCCTCAAAATCACTGGGATTTGGGTCCTATTTTAGCAACTTATTGAGTTTATATCACTCCAATATGACTGTAGACACACTATATCTACACACAGTTCTCTCCAAATAGCTTACAAAAGTTAATTTTCATCATAGGTGCCCTTTAAGGTAATTTAACATAAAACAATTAAGTTGTCCCCAAAAAAATCTCAATAATTGTGTTGTTTCTACTCATTTTAAATGAGTAGTTTGAACAAGCAGCATAGAAAATATAAGATGAAGAAAATATAAGATCTGTTTTTTTTGGTATTCTGTTTGAGTTAGCTTTTATTTATGTAATATTATTTATTTATTTATTTACTTGCATGGATTGGTATTGAATCTTCGCCCACGCTGTTGTTTGAAGAAGTGGCGAGGTGTAATTACTGTTTATACACAAGGTAAATAAAAGCCAGCTCTAAATGCCATTTGAAGGCCACTGTTGATTGTTCGTGCAATTGCTACAAAATTGGGCCGTAGCAAAACATTTAGTCAGAGAAAATGTGCTGATAGCTATTATGTGTTCTTCATTAATTGACGATGGGAAGAACATTGTGTCTAAAAGGCATGGATTTTTTGTTCACTACACAGCTAATATTTAGCTCTGCAGAAATGTTCTTTGTGTTGCAGATACTGATGCAAAACAGCCGTTTTGGTTGAGGAATATACTGTATTATAAAGAAAAATCTACATGGCTTTCACTAAAGGATGCAAGGTTTCAGAATATAAACTCAACACTTCCTAATCATTGTATTTTGTGTATTTATGTAGTATTAACCTACTACAGTTACTTACTACAGTCTTTAGTTAGAGACAAATATAAGACTTGAAGCATTTAAATGGTATGTTAATTCCTAAACATCATGATATACACTCACTGGCTACTTTATTAGGTACACCTGTTCAACTGTTTTTAATCAGCCAATAACATGGCAGCACCTCAATGCATTTAGGCATGTAGACATGGTCAAGACTATCTGCTGCAATTTAAACCGAGGATCAAAATGGGGAAATAAGGTGATTTAAGTGACTTTGAACATGGCATGGTTGTTGGTGCCAGACGGGCTGGTCTGAGTAATTCATAAACTGCTGATCTACTGAGATTTTCACGCACAACCATCTCTAGGGTTTACAGAGAATGGTCAGAAAAATAAATATCCAGAGAGCGGCTGCTCTATGAGCGCAAAAGCCTTGTTGATGCCAGAGGTCAGAGGAGAATGGCCAGACTGGTTCCAGCTGATAGAAAAGCAGCAGTAACTCAAATAACCACTCGTTACAACCAAGGTATGCAGAAGAGCATCCCTGAACGCACAACACATCAAACCTTGTGGTGGATGGGGTACAGCAGCAGAACACCACACCAGGTGCCACTCATGTCACCTAAGAACAGGAAACTGTGGCTACAATTGGCACAGGCTCACCAAAATTGGACAGAAGATTGGAAAATGGTTGGATGAGTCTCGATTTCTGCTGTGAAATTCGGATGGTAGGGTCAGAATTTGAAGTCAACAACATGAAAGTATGGATCCATTTTGCCTTGGATAAGCATTTCAGGCTGGTGGTGGGGTAATGGTGTGGGGGATATATTCTTGGCACACTTTGGGCCCTATAGTACCAACTGAGCGTTGTGTAATCGTTACAGCCTACCTGAGTGTTGTCCTTCCGTTTATTACCACAGTATACCCATCTTCTAATGGTTACTTCCAGCAGGATAACGGGCCATGTCATGAAGCACGAATCATCTCAGACTGGTTTCTTAAACATGACAATGAGTTCACTGTACTCAAATGGCCTCCACAGTCACCAGAAGTCAATCCAATAGAGCACCTTTGGGATGTGGTGGACTGGAAGATACGCATCATGGACGTGCAGCCGACAAATCTGCAGCAACCGCGTGATGCTATCATGTCAATATGGACCAAAATCTCTGAGGAATATTTCCAGTACCTTATTGAATCTATGCCACGAAGGATTAAGGCAGTTCTGAAGGCAAAATCAGGCCCATCCCAGTACTAATAAGCTATACCTAATAAAGTATCTATACCTAATTAAAATATCTTCTGTTTCATAGTTTACATAAGGCTGTTGTTTTAATAAATATAATGATAAATCTACATCTGTGGAAAAAATGGAGAGTACTTGACTTGTTTCTCTGACGTTATGATCTAAGTGTATATGTGCTTGAATATATACAGTGAGGGAAAAAACTATTTGAACCCCAGCTGATTTTGTAAGTTTGCCCACTAACAAGGAAATGATCAGTTTATAATTTCAATGGAAGGTTTATTTGAACAGTGAGAGACAACAATGACAAAAAAATCCAGAAAAATGCGTTTCAAAAAGAGTTATAAATTAATTTGCATTTCCATGAAGGAAATAAGTATTTGATCCCCTATCCGTCAGCAAGATCTCTAGCTCCCAGGTGGGTCTTATACAGGTAACAAGCTGACATTGGCAGCCCTCTCAGCTCGTTACCTGTAAAAAAGAGACCTGACCACAGCAATCAATCAATCCAGATGCCAAACTCTGCACCATGGCCAAGACCAAAGAGCTTTCCAAGGATGTCAGGGACAAGATTGTGGACCTACACAAGGCTGGAATGGGCTAAAAGACCATCGCCAAGCAGCTGGGTGAGAAGGTGACAACAGTTGGTGCAATTATTTGCAAATGGTAGAAACATGAATTTACTGCCAATCTCCCTCGGTCTGGAGCTCCATGCAAGATCTCACCTCGTAGAGTTTCAATGATAATGAGAACGGTGAGGAATCAGCCCAGAACCACTCGGGAGGAACTTGTCAATGATCTCAAGGCAGCTGGGACCATAGTCACCACAAAAACAGTTGGAAACACACTACGCCGTGAAGGACTGAAATCCTGCTGTGCCCGCAAGGTCCCCCTGCTCAAGAAAGTCCATCTACAGGCCCATGTAAAGTTTGCCACTGAACATCTGACTGATTCAGAGGAAGACTGGGTGAAAGTGTTGTGGTCAGATGAGACCAAAATTGAGGTCTTTGGCATCAACTCAACTCGCCGTGTTTGCAGGAGGAGGAATGCTGCCTATGACTCCAAAAACACCGTCCCCACCGTCAAATATGGAGGTGGAAACATTATGCTTTGGGGGTGTTTTTCTGCCAAGGGGGCAGGACAATTGCACCACATCAAAGAGAGGATGGATAGGGCCATGTACCGTCAAGTGTTAAATGAGAACCTCCTTCCCTCAGTCAGGGCATTGAAAATGGGTCATGGTTGGGTATTCTAGCATGACAATGATCCAAAACACACGGCCAAGGCAACAAAAGATTGGCTCAAGAAGAAGCATATTAAGGTCATGGAGTGGCCTAGTCAGTCTCCAGACCTTAATCCCATAGAAAATCTGTGGAGGGAGCTGAAGGTTCGAGTTGCCAAACATCAGCCACGAAACATTAATGACTTGGAGAGGATCTGCAAAAAGGAGTGGGCCAAAATCCCCCCTGAGATGTGTGCAAACCTTGTGGCCAACTACAAGAAACGGCTGACCTCTGTGATTGCCAACAAAGGTTTTGCCACCAAGTACTGAAGCACGTTTTTCAAAGGGATCAAATACTTATTTCCTTCATGGAAATGCAAATTAATTTATAACTCTTTTTGAAACGCATTTTTCTGGATTTTTTTTGTCATTGTTGTCTCTCACTGTTCAAATAAACCTACCATTGAAATTATAAACTGATCATTTCTTTGTTAGTGGGCAAACTTACAAAATCAGCTGGGGTTCAAATAGTTTTTTTCCTCACTGTATATATATATAAATTCTGTATAGTTGGCATTTCTTCCAAATAAAAAATAAATTAAATTGTTGTAATTTAGAATTTTTTTACATTTGATTTTTATATTTGTCATTTTTCAAAAAATATATATAATAAAACAAAATTTTTTACTCAAACTTATACCTAAAGGCACTAAATCTAGAGAATTTTAAGGTGACCACTCTTTCTAAAGCTAATTTATTTCATTCTCTTTTCTCATTTATCATAATAATGCCTTTAGATGTTCTTGATTTCTCAACCAAAGTTAATGTACAATTAAATAGTGATTAATTAGATTAATTAACTGCCACATCGTGTAATTAATTACATTAAAGATTCAAATCAGTTGATAGCCCTGGCACAAATAACTTGCAGTGTTAATGTTTCAATTTTTGTTGCTGTATTTTTCTAAAAAAAAATTGATGTTAATGAAAGTTGACATTTATTTAAAGCATAGCTCTCCCAAAATTTGATCATTTACTGCCTTGCAAAGATGTACAGAAGGTAACTTTTTCCTTAATGTATTGACAGTCCTTTACATAACCTGAAGTGAGATTACTTACAGTAAGTGAGTCTTAGAGAAGCAGCTTTGTTCAAATTTAGTGCAAAAGCCTTTTTGTTTTGGGCTAAAAGTAGACGTTTAAGGTCATGTTCACCCTTTGAGCATCATGACGTATCCGAATGTTTTCATTCCTGCTGTTATTTGTTAGTTTGTCTGGACACTGTTTATATATAATGCGACCCAGCAGGTGATATCATCCAAACCCTTTCCAAAGTCGCTCCAGAGGTGGAGCGAGTGATTATATTATGATGAAAGCTCACAAAGGCATTTTTTCTTTCAGAGTGTTCGTAAAGCAAACAGGACATTGTGGCGTGGTGTCGCTCTCTCATTGAGTCGTCTCATTCATGGACGTGCTCTTCTGTCTCCTCGTATCTTGGCATGCGTGATATTTGTTCATCAGCATGCATAATTACCCATCACAATCTGTCATGCCAGATTTTGTGTGAAGGAGACTAATTAAGTGCAGATTGATAATGAGCCTTTGGTTTTTATTTAGCAGCCCTGTACGAGGTGGAGGGTCA
Organism: Danio tinwini; assembly: GCA_903798205.1. NCBI lineage: Eukaryota > Metazoa > Chordata > Actinopteri > Cypriniformes > Danionidae > Danio > Danio tinwini. Next base: position 19,245,796 of record CAIGQZ010007154.1, on the reverse strand, counting down.
TCTGGGACTGTTTCTCCAACCTGAAGCGACACGACATCATGATAAAAATACACTGCAAGGTTTTTATTAATTAGTGTGATTAATAGTGATTACAAAAAAATCAATTAATACAATAACTGATGAATCATTGGTCACTGGTGAATCATGGTAATTACAAAGTGATTAAATTGACAAACTATGCAACTTTCTCTAGCGGCTCCCCCTTGTGGTTGATAAGCGCAATTGCTTGTTACAAACAAAGCCGATCACACTGTTCCGCTCATTGACATGACTGTTCATGTATTACCATGTATTTTGCTGCTTGTTCAAGTTACTTATTTAAAATGAGCTGAAACAACACAATTCTTGATATTATTTTAGGACAACTTAATGGTTTTATGTTCAAGCCTCTTAACACACACACACACACACACACACACATGCTCATATACTGTACACATATCCAGTGCTGAGTCTTGTTTTCCTGTAGTGAGCATTTCTAAGCACGAGGCCTGGTGCTACCAGAGCTGCCAGAGCCCTCATCAGTGCCAGATCCTCTTGAATCCCCCGAATGGTGAGTGCCAGTAACTCTTGAAGTGAAGTGCCTGAACAGTGGGCACCAGTTCCTCCTGAATTCCCGAATGGTGGGCATCAGATCCCCTTCAATACCTCAAATGGGTGACCTGGAACTGGTGTGTTAGGGCAGTGCATTATGGGATATGTTTCTCTTCTCAGAAATACACAAAGTTGTGCTGCTTACATAATCAGATGAAATAAACAAGCAATTTTATTATTATAATATACATTCACCGACCACTTTATTAGGTACAACTGTCCAACTGCTTGTTAATCCAAATTTCTAATCAGCCAATCACATGGCAGCATTCAGGCATGTAGACATGGTCAGGACGATCTGCTGCAGTTCAAACTGAGCATCAGAATGGGGAAGAAAGGTGATTAAGGTGACTTTAAACGTAGCATGGTTGTTGGTGCCAGACAGGCTGGTCTGAGTATTTCAGAAACTGCAGATCAACAGGGATTTTCACACACAGACATCTCTAGGGTTTACAGAGAATGGTCCAAAAAAAAAGAAAATTTCCAGTGAGTGGTCAGAGAAGAATGGTCGGACAAAGACTAAGAACAGGAAACGGAGGCTACAATTCACACAGGCTCACCAAAATTGGGAAATAGAAGATTGGAAAAACGTTGCCTGGTCTGATGAGTCTCGATTTCTGCTGTGACATTCAGATGGTAGGGTCAGAATTTGGCTTCAGCATGAAAGCATGGATCCATCCTGGCCGAATCCCAATTCTATTTTTGTACCTCTACCCCAGGGCTTTAAAACTTACTCCTAAGAATTGGGACAGCACTTCAACACCTGCACACATCATCATACGTCATCATGATCTCTTGCTCTCTCATCATGATCTCTTGCTTCATATGAGATCAGACGATCGCGACTGCTGTAGTGATTCCAGTTGTGTTATTTTTTTTGGTATTTATCTTCAGGAAACCACTGAAGGCATATATTATGTTATCATAACGATCTAATGTGGCAATAAGATCGTAACTTTACTGCGTATTTACACAGTGGCTGTATTCATCTGTAAACACACGAAAACAACATTAACATTATAACAGACACTGTAAAAAGCTCATTTTCAGCCACTAGACCGCTCTGACAGGGTATGCGAGTGTCATTGAGTGTCAGAATGTTGTAGGACTGCTGTACAAGAGTTATGATTATGGATTATAGATCGCAAAATTTAGTTTTTTTTTTAATTTTTATTTTTTTTAAGCATAATGGTAAAACATGAACGTGGTTATGATCATATAAAAATGTGTTTGTTTGTCGTAAAAATTTGTAATAATGAAAAAAATACTAATTTGTGGATCTTACTTCTGGGTGCAGTGAAACTGCCGCTGTAGCAGGTGTATTCTGGGAAATTTTCTTACCCCTCCTTTTCAAGTGTGCTCCTGAAAAATCTTCGTTCGAAGGGGTGTATACCCCTTGCCCTTAGTCCTACGCATTCAAGCTAAAGAGAATTGGGACACCACTACCCCTTGACGGGAACGCGCAAAACGAGGGGTAGGGTTAGGGGAAGGGCTAAGGGGAGAATTGGGATTGGGCCCCTGCCTTGTATCAATGGTTCAGGCTGGTGGTTGTGTTTTAATGGTGTGGGAGATATTTTCTTGGCACACCTTGGGCCCGTTAGTACCAACTGAGCATTGTGTCAACACCACAGCCTACCTAAGTATTGTTGCTGACCATGTCCATCCCTTTAAAACCACAGTGTACTCATCTTCTGATGGCTTCTTCCAGCAGGATAACACGCCATGTCATAAAGTGCGAATCATCACAGACTGGTTTCTTGAACACGACAATGATTTCACTGTACTTAAATGGCCTCCACAGTCACCAGGGCTCAATCCAATAGAGCATCATGCAGCACGTCAGCATCATGTCAATATGGACTAAAATCTCTAAAGAATATTTCCAGTACGTTGTTGAATCTATGCCACAAAGGATTAGTGCAGTTCTTAAGGCAAAGGGTCCAACCCGGTACTAGTAAAGTGTACCTAATAAAGTGGCCGGTGAGTGTATTTTGTAGGGATAGTTCACTCAAAAATTTAAATTTGCTCCCAATTTTCTTGCATTCAAGTGATTCCAGAGTATCTTACCTCTTTTAAATTCAAAATAATATATCTAGAAGAATGCTAAAAAAAAACTGCATTGCCTTCCATAGTAGGAAAAACAAATCCTATGGAAGTCAATGGTTACAGGTTTTCCAGCTATGTTCAAAATATGCATTGTTCTTAATAAAACTGCTTTTAATTTTAATTATCTATCAACAAGGACAAAGACAATCAACAAGAACATACAGCATACTGTAGGCACAATATCTAAATGTTCATTATTTGGTGAAGTATCCCTTTAAGATTTATATCTGTAATTGTATTTAACAGAAACTATTATAGAAGGACAGGGGTGGTGATGCTGTTGAAATGTCCTATTATGCATTTAGTTTATTTGCTTTTGCTTTTCTGCAATTTGGATTTGAACAAAAAAGGCCTCTTGATGGTTGTTATTATGACTATTACAAATAATGACAGCCGCATCCTCGTTAATTGCTTTTATTTCAGTGGAGGTACTTGTGCCGCACTACAATTTTACAGTATTTCTGCAATTCAATTAAATCAATTAAAGCTGATACGACAGCATCTGTCAAGAACATGAGTGTACGTGCGCAGGACCTCTTTCTGGGGCTAGACATGCTTTTATAATTGTGTGCTTTTTTGTGTGTGTGATGTGCGGCTTTCAGAGTAGACCGTCAAAACTGATTTCCCTCGCATAATGCTATAATTAAAGCCCTCACCAAAAATTAAAAGCCATCATTTACTCACCCTCATGCATGTCCTATCAAACCCATATCTTTTGTCGAAGCAAAAATATGTCAGGCAGGATGATTTATTGTTTTATTTATGAATATTTTATTTTATTTTTATGTAGATTTATTTTATTTTATTATTGATTTGTCTTATTTTATTTTATTTTATCTTATTTTATTATGGATGCATTTTATTTTATTATTGATTTATTTTATTTTATTATGGATGTGACTTATTTTATTATTGATTTATTTTATTTTATTATGGATGTGATTTATTTTATTATTGATTTATTTTTGTATTATGGATGTATTTTATTTTATCATTGATTTGTTTTTATTTATTTTATTTTATTATTGATTTATTTTATTTTAATATGGATTAATTTTATTTTATTGATGTGTTTTATTATTGATTTATTGTATTTATGAAAATTTTATTTATTTTACTATCCATTTTTTATTTTATTATTGATTTATTTTATTTATGTTTATTTTATTTTATTATGAATTTGTATTTTATTTTATTAGCGATTTATTTTATTTATAAATATTTAATTTTATTTTACTATTGATTTGATTTGTTTCATTATTGTTTTTTTTAAATATTGATGCATTTTATTTTATTAATGATTTGTCTTATTTTTTATTATGGATTTATTTTATTTTATTATGGATTTATTATATTTTAATATGGATTTATTTAATTAATTTATTTTTATTTTATTTATGAATATTTTATTAGATTTGTATATAGATTTATTTTATTTTATTTATTAATATTTTATTTTAATATGGATTTATTTTATTTTAATATGGATTTATTTATTTTATTATAGGTTTATTTTATTGTATTATAGGTTTATTTTATTTTACTATGAATTTATTTTGTTTTATTATTGATTTATTGTATTTTATTTATAAATATTTTTTATTATGGATTTATTTTATTTATGAATATTTTATTTTATTATGGATTTATTTTATTTTATTTGTGAATATTTTATTTTAGAATTGATTTATTTTATTTTATTATGGATTTATTTTATTTTATTATGGATGTATTGTATTTTATTTTGAATTTGTCTTTATTTTATTTTATTTCTCTTTGTGAAAGAAAACCCAAATTCTATTTCATTATCATACTATATCATACATACATGAATTTTTCCCGTCCATTTCTTTTTAGTTCAAAGAATCTAAAGCAAGTCATCTTAGAGAAAATTATGTTGTATTTGTTTCCTTATTTGTTCACACATTTTAGCTCAGGCTTCCTTGATTTTTTTTCTTCTTCTTTACAATCACACCTTCATTCCGTGTTAGTTCTAAAATTAAGTTTAATCAACCTGTTGTCTCACATTTTATCAGTTCTTCCTCTGTGCATTGTGAGTCTCGCAGGTTTGGAATAATAAACAATAAGCAATCTACATTATACACGTTATTAATTTTACAGCGTTGTGACAGGCAAACTATAATGAACCTGAAAACCAATTTTATCCATGAGCTTGTGGATTCAATTTTTCCCCCTCACTGTAAAAGCAGCAAATCAAATGCATACACCGAATGTATTATTCAAATATATTTAAATGAAGGCAGTGTATTCAAATGGCAATGGCAACGGGTGGCTAACGCCGACTGCATTATGTGCTGAGGTATGGCTTACTATTCTTGTTTCCATGAAAGCTTGAAAAATGAATACACATTTTTAGCAATCTAACATGTTGTATTTGAATGTTTTACATCAGACGGGCTTTGACTCCAGGAAATAACTGTTCACTTTGGAATCTTTGCAATGTGCCCTCATGTAAATATGTCAGCTTTATGTGTCTTTTATTATGTAGAAATGCAAAACACTTCATCCATGACACCATGTTTTTTGTTTAGTCATGTGAAGTAATGATCTAAACAAAAAATGCATCGACCTCATTTTTTTTGATTTAAAAATCAGTTTTTGTGTGTTTTTAGTTGCCTATTTTTGTTACTTGAGTACGTTTATGGCTCATTTAGTGCAGATATTGAAGTTCACACCCAAGGAGGGAGGAAAAAAAACACCCATGTTTTATTTATGAGCACAAACTGAACAGAAATATGCATTTTTGTGCACCTGCTGATATTTTTATGAGGTCAAAAATGATGGTGACATTCTCATGGCTTTTAATGTAAGTCAATAAGAATAGTGTAAATCGAACAACTTGTGTAAATGCATAAAATATGAGTTGTTACTGAACAGTATACAGTTGAAGACCTCCTATTCAATGGTAATTCTTTTATATTTTTCCTCAAGTTCTGTTTAATGGAGATAATTTTTTTAAACATATTTCTCTCTTTCAGATTAAAATGTACAGAAGAAAAAATATGATCGGAAATGCTGTGAAAATTTCTTTGCACCATTAAATACCCCTCAACTGTATGTCTCAAAAACCATATGAGTAAACTGGTATTGAAATATTTAGTTTTATGATCAAAGCTCTGTAGGTTTTGTTGTACTAAATTGCCTTTTACCTGCTAAAACGTATAAGTTATCAGTGAATGATTATTAGACGACTTTGTAAAACATTTTTTGGATCACTTAAAAGGACAAATAAAATAAAAATAAGATAAATATCATCTTTTGTAAGATGTAAACTGTGGACACACCTACACACAGTTCTGTTTGGAGTGTGTCCACAGTCATATTGAGGTGATATAAAGACAATAAGTCTCTTTTTTTTATTTCCTGACATTAAAATAAGATCCAAATCCCTCCCAATTTTGAGGCCCACCACAACGTGACGTAGGAGTTAAGTTGTCCCGTATTAACATGTCTTTGTAGTAACGATTATAATGATATTAACAAAACAGGACATGTGCAAAGCAACTGGGATTAAAAGATTTGTTGAGCTCTCTGTGATCATCAATCATCATCAAAGGTGAACAAGAATGAGTTTTACAAGTTTAAAACGTTTTTAAAACAGCATGTTTGTAATGAATTTTAGCGTCTACTTTATCACCACAGCTGCATCTCAGTACAATTACAAAAAAAGATGCTTCAATCCCAGTTTGTGGATGTTAAATCAGGTTTATTTTGTTAAACACGTGCGCTGTGTGTGTGTGTCTGTGTGTGTGCGTGAACGACATTGTGTGTGATTAATTGAATGACTTGAATTAGCTTCACAACAAATAACTATTGGGAAAGTTCTTACTGTAGTATTACTCACAAATGTTATGCGAGATCTGTTTATCTGACACAGCCGAGGCGGAGATTGAGGCACACTCTGACAGGCACATGGGAATGGTGGGCAAGGAGAACTACTGTATCAATAAAGGCACAGGCAACAAAAACAGTTGCAGTGTGTTCAGAGCAGCAAATTCTAACATTCTGAAAGCTATAATAAATAATCTGATGTGTGTTTTGAGCTGAAACTTTACAGAAACATTCTGGAGACACAAAATACTTATATTAAATCTTGAAAAAGGGGTAAATAGGTGCCCTTTGAAGACTCTTTTCATATTTTCCCATAACAATGCACAGATTACCAATCAAGCTTTCGTTTTTGAAATGTTCTATAGTTATATGTGGCAAATATACTGTATGTGCAGAATCAGACTTAAGACAGTAGTGCTGGATTTAATGTGAGTCAAGAGTGTCAGAAGGGCAGAGTTTTACCACTTGAAAATAAATAGTATTAATGAACTCAATTTGAAATAAGAACATACCTCTTGAGTATTATTAGCAAATATATATCTGAGTGGGTTTTTCACCTATAAGCATGTTTCCGTCTGCTTAGAGCTGTTATATTTTATCAAGGCAAGGCAAAACAAGGCAAGTTTATTTATCTAACACAACTCATACACAATGGTAATTCAATATGATTTACATAAACAGGAATAAAAGAGACAAGAAAATAAAAACAACTCAGAATAAAAATGATTAAAGCAGATAAAAATGTTAAAACTGGTTTTAAAGGAATGAAAAAAAGACATAATAGCGCGATCTGTCGGACAGAGTACAGTGATCATTTAGTTAAGGCACAGCTAAACAGAGGTGTTTTCAGTCTTGATTTGAATGTGTCTAATGTTGGAGCACATCTGATCATGTTTGGAAGCTGATTCCAGCAGCAGGGGGTGTAGTAGCTGAAGGCCGATTCACCCTGCTTTGACTGAACTCTTGGAATTTCTAATTTACTTGATGCTAATGATCAATGTATTGAGGTCCTAGGCCATTTAGTGATTTATAGACAAGTAATAATACTTTAAAGTCTATTCTGAAGGTAACTGGGAGCCACTGTAAAGATCTGAGGACTGGTGTGAAGTGCTCTGATTTTCTGTTTCTGGTCAGAATCCTGGCGACAGCATTATGGATGAGCTGCAACTGTCTGATTGTCTTTTTGGGAAGACCAGTGAGGAGTCTATTACAGTAATCCACTCTGCTGGTGATAAAAGCATAAACAAGTTTCTCTAAGTTTCTCTATCAGTTCAGTGAAATTTGTCTAACTTCGGTTTTAAAGAAAAAAAGCCTTCAGTTTTGTTTGGTAGCTACTGGCAACTGTCTTAGAATCGCTGTCGCCTCACAGCAAGAAGGTCGCTGGTTCGAGCCTTGGCTGGGTCAGTTGGCATTTCTGTGGTGAGTTTGAATATTCTCCCCGTGTTGGCGTGGGTCTTCTCCGGGTGCTCCGGTTTACCCCACAAGTCCAAGGACATGTGGTATAGGTGAATTGGGTAGACAAAATTGTCCATAGTGTATGTGTGTGAATGAGAGTGTATGGGTGTTATACAAAACATTCTGTTACATTTTTACACTAATAACATCTATTCTATGTTATATAATTTTTTCAACTCAATCTCATGGCAATTTGTAACTTTTTTGATTTAGTGGCTAATTTGTATGAATTCATACCATTTAGTACGATTTGCTTGGATGCCACGCTTCTTTTTTAAAAATTGCACGTTTTCGTACAACTGAACTAAACTGACAAAACGTAAAATACTTGCGTTTCCTCATGATATCGGGCTGTCTTTTTTATATAATTAAAAGAAAAACTTGTTGCTCTGACTTTCCAGCCTGAACTCATGAGAAAACGTAAGTATTTTACGTTTTGTCAGTTTAGTGGCTAATGTTTTATCGAGTTCAGTCGTATGAAAATATAAGATTTAAAAAAGGAGGTGTAGCACCCAATATATATTTATTTATTTTTAAGGTTTGTTGCAAAATTTGGTGCAGAATTGAACTTTAGATGGAAGGGAGGGATTTATTGCAAGATATAAGAGTGTCAGCACGGTAATTTTAGCCAAATAAAGATGACTATATTTAAAAAAAAAAATTACTTATTAAAGAGCCTAAAGAGAAGGCATAAAGAGATTATGCATTGACAAGGTTATATTTTGGTTTTGGGGGTCTCCAACAGCAGGCTGATATGCATGCAAGGTTAAAAAACACTTTCATTGTCTTATAATAAGCATTTATTTTTACCTAATTATCCCAATGACTCCCATATGATTCGTTCAGCGATTCATTTGTTCCCAAACCCTCCTTAGCGTGAGGCTAAACTGCGCTGATTGGTCCGATAACCCAGTCTGTTGTGATTGGTCGACTGCATTCAGTGCGAGACAGAGAAAAGTGTCTCCATGGCTTATAAACAATTTTGAAGTAGTCAGAGTGCAAAGTGTATGTGTGAGCCCAATGCAGGAGTGCATTAAAGCATTTCAGTTTAACACCAGCATATTGCTCTATTTTTAACCATAAGTAAAACTAAAAAAGCTGAACTATTTTGAAATGTGACCGCCGCACGTGTATAGGAACAGCTGACTGTGGTCATAGCAATGACAAACGGCAGTGGATCGCGAGCTCACAAATGCATTTAAATCTGTAAACAAAGCGACACGCAACGCGTTTTCAACGCGATATGAGAATATAACGAGTTTAACAGATACAGTACACGCGGTTACAAGTAACAAAACACAATTAAATACATCATTTGCAAGCTAAAGATAACAAGGAGGCAACCATTTTAATCGTACTTATGTTTGTGAAATGGACAAAGAACCTGATCTATAAACTGTGTACTGTAAAGTTCCTGTCAAGCTCTGACAAAGTCCCATACGTTTTTCTACAGTGTTTGTGGGCAGGGCCAGGGGTTTCAATTTCTTGGGTCTGCGCACGCAACAAATGTGCGGAGCTTGAGTTTCGTATTGGCATCACACCGACACAGCTAAAGACTCATTACAATTCATTCGTACCACTCCGAGTAGACTCTTTTATTGATGAATCAATAGTTTTAAACACAATGCACTTTCAGATTTAAGCCTTAGCTGGATATTTCACTTCACTTCGCTGTGTTACACACTGCATGGAAGGTCATTTTCAAAAACCTATAATAGGGTCTCTTTAATATTAATGAATAGGCTTAAGATATTATGTGTGTTTAGAGCTGACATATTTGATCAATTCAGTAATTTTTCATATATATATATATAATACCTACCAGTAAAAGTATCTGATATGTTCTTTGTCTGGTCTGTATAGAGTATAACTCTGTGTACTGCATTACACTAACTGAATTTTCTCATACTATTTAAATCTTATTTCTTTGATTACTTCTGTTGTGCTCATTTGTTAGTCATAAAAGCGTCTGCCAAGTGATTAAATATAAACATAATGTAAGTATTTGAACTCTTAAGTATCATTCTTGTCCATGACTGCCAAATTGCAGTGCATATTACACTGGTCGCAGTCATTATCGATTATCACAAACAAGGAAGCCATTAGAGCTGAAGGACATCAGTTGCATGTCCTACATGGGTCGCAGTTGCCATCTGCATGCAGATAAAACATTGATTACACTGATCCATGAATCGCTGCGACCTCTGGGAATTGAGCGTCACTGTTACCGGGAAGTGAGTAAAAAAAAAAAAAGACAAGAAAGAACGACTGAACGAAACAAACAAGATTAATAATAGCTTGATGCTAGAAAGCCCATTGGGAGTCGACTGCTAAGTGTTGTTGACAAAATGCAGGGTTGTAAGGTGCAGATGAATAGTCTTCAGAAGCCGACACCATGTGTGAGTGCTATATTGTTGTATTAATAGAAAAAAAACAGGCTTTTTTAAAAATAAAAACACATATCTTTAGAGCTCGGTTAAGGAAGGCCCTCACATGAAAATTGTATTTCGCCTATTAAATATACTCTTACCTTAAGTGCAACCTAGGGAGCCAATCAGCATGCAGCTGGCTGTTGCCAAAATGTGCCGTTGCTAGGAGCGAGGTAGCTCATTTTAATATGTTGATTTAAAGGCAACAAGTGAAGATTTGCGAAGATAGCAAATAATGGATGTAGATTAAGTCTGTGTGCTGTTGAGATGGGATTTTAAATAATCTGTTGTGTTTTTACCCATCTGCGTCTGCTTAACTATTTCACCAAAAGCAAAGAAAGTCTTGCGTAAAATAACTAAAGGTGCCTTGTTCACAGACAGTTTGCATATTTTTTTTAAAACAACACAAAACTTGAGGTGACATGATGGCTCAGTGGTTAGCACAGTTGCCTCACAGCAAGAAGGTCTCTGCTTCGAGTCCCGCCAGTTGGCATTTCTGTGTGGATTTTTTTTATAAACTAAATTGGTCATAGTGTGTGTGTGTGTGTGTGTGTGTGTGTGTGTGTGTGTGTGTGTGTGAATGTGAGTGTGTATGTTTCCCAGTAGTGGGTTGCAGCTGGTATGACATATGCTGGAGTTGGCGGTTCATTCCGCTGTGGCGACCCCTGATGAATAAAGGGACTAAGCTGAAAGAAAACGAATGAATAAACACAATACAGATGTGCATTAGCCAATATTCAATAATAAAATATACAGGGTGATTCAAAAAGAATACTTTGAAAATCTGTAATCAAAGAAACATGATTGAACCTTGGGTAATTAATTAATGTGAAGAGTACTTACAATTTTTTAGGAAGAAAACAAGTTCATAGATGTTCAATATGACCTCCTCCAGACACTCGAGAGACTTCAGTCCGAAAGTTGTGGTATTCATTTTGAATCACCCTGTATTGTGCAAATGAACAGGCACTTTAGAATACCGCAAATAATTATTCTTATAATAATAATAATTATTATTAATTATAGTTGATTTCCCAGAGATGGGTTGCGGCTGGAAGGGCATCCGCTGCGTAAAATCGTGCTGGATAAGTTGGCGGTTCATTTCGCTGTGGCGACCCCAGATTAATAAAGGAACTAAGCTGACAAGAAAATGAATGAATGAATTATAGTTGATAAAAAAATGTCTGAGTGCTTTTTTAAGAATATTATATATCACAATTTACTATTTTATGATTTAAAAACAATCATTAATTCATTTTTCTTTGGCTTACTCCCTTATTTATCAGGGGTCGCTACAGTGGAATGAACGGCCAACTATTCCAGCACTTGTTTTATGCAGCAGATGCCCTTCCAGCTGCATCCCAGTATTGTGAAACACCCATATACTCTCACATTCACAGTCATACACTATGGCCAATTTAGCTTACCCACTTCACCTATAGCGCATGTCTTTGGACTGGGGGGAAACTGGAGCGCCCGGAGGAAACCCACGCCAACATGAGGAAAACATGCAGACTCCACACAGAAATACTAAGTGACCCAGCTGGGACTCAAACCAGAGACCTTCTTGCTGTGAGGCGACAGTGCTAACCACTGAGCCACTGTGTCGCCCTGATTCAAAAACGATTTCTAATAAATTACTACAGTATTTTTTTATGTGGTCAGATGTTGTGAAACTTGCTCTCAAACCACTTTAACTTTCAGTAATCTACAGTACGTCTTTAAAGTCCGGTTAAGGAAGGCCCTCACATGAAAATTGCAACACTCTCACCTAAAGAAAGCTCAACCTAGGGAGCCAATCAGCATGCAGCTGTCTGTTGCCAAAATGTGCCGTTGCTAGGAGCGAGGTAGCTCATTTGAATATGTTGATTTAAAGGCAACAGGTGAAGATTTGCGAAGATAGCAAATAATGGATGTAGATTAAGTCTGTGCTGTTGAGATGGGATTTTAAATAATCTGTTGCATTTTTGCCCATCTGTGTCTGCTCGTTTCACTAAAAGCAAAGAAAGTCTTGCATAAAATAACTAAAAGGTGCCTTGTTTACAGACAGTTTGCATAATTTTTTAGACAACACAATACCAAAGTACAGATGCCGATATTCAATAATTCAATACAATATTTATTTATAAAGCACATTTAAAAACAACCAAAGTTGACCAAAGTGCTGTACATTATGAGAGTACTAAAGACTAAGAAGAAAGCAGAATATAAAAGAAAAATTTAACAAATAAAGCAATAAAACAGTGATCAAGGAGTATTAAAAGTGAGAGAAAATAGATATGTCCTTTAAACAGACTTAAACACAGAAATGGAGGGGAAAGTCTAATGTGAATTCTTAGAGTGTTCCAGAGTTAGTACAGTACGTGCAGTAGGTGATTGTCTTTAAAAATATTTTTGTTTTGCTGGTTGAAAGTCTCTTTACATTAGAATAGTAATGATTGAAGTCCATGATCTAAATGTACTTATATGTATTTTTATATTCTGAGCATAAAACAAAAAAATGTTAAAATTAAAATTTGTCGGGCAGACAATTCCCATAATTCTGATAAGTAGCCCAAACTGTCTGTCAGCAAATGTAGATTTGTAGCGCATCTGTTCATGCAGATTCACTGTTTGAGCGTGCACGCACGTTTACGTGGACACAAGTGACATCGGTAAAAACAAATGCTGAATCAAAACTTTTTAAAGTCCTGAATCAATATTGGAGTTACTTTTGCATGCTGGAGGAAGGACAACACCATGGCTGAAGTATTTCTTTTAGACAGGTAGTGTTGTTTTAAAACGTAGTGTTTTTTTTTGTCACGCAAAGCTGATGTAGATTGTGCTGTTATGATTGGGTTATATGCACAGAACTGTTGTTCAGCCACTGAAATCTTCCAGCGAAGGTTCACAAGGGACCTTTTACAGCATCAGTAATGTCGATTTTTATTTAATTTAACAACAAAACATCAGTAAACAGCACTATTCCACCTAGCCTGCTTTACTGAGGTAAAGTTAGTTTTGTATTCTCGTTGGTTCATTTTTGAACAATGACGACCTGTGACGCGCTCCCTGTATTGTTTACCATGCTACTTTGAATAGTTGGTCTGAAATGCTTTGGACGGCAGGGCTGGGACTGGGCATTTTGGCAGATCACTTACTGCACCATTAGGGACCAGCAACTGCAAACACTCAACCACCTTGTTTTTGTAGGCAGGGTGAGCATGAGTGAGAGGGGGTATACGGACAGAGCAAGTCTGTAAGGTACTGAAGAGCAAGATTATTGACGGCTTTGTAAACAAATAATACAATTTTAAAATCAATTCTGCATTAAATGGGTAAGCAGTGAAGTGCAGCTAAGATAAGAATGACTGACTCATACTTGGGGGTGCCAGAGAGTAGTTTAGCAGCCGCATTTTGTACCAGCTGCAGACGAGAGAGGGAAGACTGAGAAATACCTTAATAAAGAGAGTTACAGTAATCCAGACGAGTTGTTATGAAGGCATGAATCACTGTTTAAAAATGAACAGCCATTTACTGTGAATAATTACTCTTATTATAATAATAATTATTAATTATAATTAATAAAAACGTTCAGAGTGCTTTTTAAGAATATTATATATCACAATTTACTATATTATAATTTAAAAACATTCATTCATTCATTTTCCTTCGGCTTAGTCCCTTATTTATCAGGGGTTGCTACAGCAAAATGAACCGCCAACTCTTCCAGCATATGTTTTATGCAGTGGATGCCCTTTTTTTAGCCGCAACTCAATACTGGAAAACACCCATACACTCTCACATTCATACACAGCAAATGTCTTTGGACTGTGGGGGAAACCGAAGCACCCGTAGGAAACCCATGAGCACACAGGGAGAACATGCAAACTCCACACAGAAATGCCAACTGGCCCAGCCAGGACTGAACCAGCGACTTTCTTGCTGTGAGGCAACAGTGCTAACCACAGAGCCACTATGCCGCCCCGATTCCAAAACACTTTCTAATATATTACTACAGTATTGTTTGCATGTGGTCGCACTTTTCAGTTGTGAAAGTTGCTCTCAAACTACTCAAACATCCAGTAATCTACAGTACAGATTTCTCCCAAATAAAGCATCTCCAAATAAACTGAGCGGCAGTTGTATCTGTGTTTCTTACAAACCGCTTTAAATCCAGCCAAATGTACTGTTAATTGTTTGTTAATCTTATTCAGTCTGCTTCCATATTTCAGTCTCTTTCTGAAATGAATCATAATCTTATGCAAGTCTGGCATTGGGTGCAAGGCTTTGCATTTAACAGCATTATCTCCTTAGGTGCATACATACCACAAGACAAAAAAAAAAAACCCTGAATGTTTTCATAAGACAGAATAGTGAGAATATAAATCATAGGTTAAGTGAGCTCCACACGCTGCTCAAAATAAAGCAAATGAGTGACATAATGAGACCATCAATAATATATCTGGCGGTGGGGTAAACACGCTGACCTATATATCGCATATTGAAAGGTGATAAGGTAGAGACGGAAATAACAGACCATGAACATCTCATTCCCTGGAGCCCTATGAGATTGCGTTTGCAGTTCAAAATGTCACTTTATAAAATCTATCACACCTCAGCAGCAAGTCTGCAATAAAACACTGCCAACAAGACCACACTAACAGAAATGTGGATATATATCTGTGTGTGGCGCCAAATGCAAGGTTGTACTGCAGCATTGTCTGCGAAAGGCTATCGAGAAATCATTAAGGAACACATTTTCCCTAATGGGCTCCTCAGGAGGCCAGAGGTCAAATGGAGCGAAAAAGTTGTAGTGCTGGCATCAAGTGAAGCAGCTGCTGGAACACAAGGTAACTGAGGTCAAAAACATTCTGTTCTTGTGTTTCCGCTTAAACAAAACCACAAACTGCTGGTTGGCAACATTTACAGTACACTGAAGGCCAGAAAGGAAGGGTCAGGACGTGCAGTCCTAGGATGCGTAGGGCCATCTGCATTATCTATATTCGTTGGGGACTTAAAGCAGTACCTGTTTTAAAACGAGAGCTGTACTATGCTGTGCTATCACTGTTAGTTCACCCAAAAATTTACTTTTTGTATTAATTACTCACCCTCATGCCAAACCCCTAAGACCTTTATTTGTCTCTGGAACACAAATTAAGATATTTTAGGTGAATCATGAGAACTCCTTCACTAAAAAAAATATTCAAAGATGATTCCTTGGATTTATATATATATATTTTTAAGGTTAAGTGGTTGCAAACAATTTATTTTGGCTGAATTTAAACAAAATAAGTTGAACATTGCTACATTTATTTAGTTTGTTTAAATTCAACACAAATAAATTGTTTACAACAATTTCGCAGACATCATTTTTTTCAGTGTTCATCGTCCATAGACAGCAAGGTTCCTGATTTGTTTAAAGTAGAGGTCTGCACGGGACTGTTTTTATAGTCCCACTCCCGCCTGCTCCCACAAGGTTTTATTCCGCACCTGACCGCTCCCGCTGTATATTCAGTCTTTGTTCACTCGCTGCCTGCTTAGAATAATTTTCTACCCGACCCAGCTGTTCCCGTTAAAATTAGATCTGGTTTCCAAAATCTTATGTTTAAATTCTGTACTACCAAAACAGAGAGATAACAGATAAAACTGTGGGTTGTGCAAGGATTGTGGGCTAAATATCAGTTTTGTTTGCCCATTTGGGATGAGACATGAGTGCCACCTTAAATCAGACTTTTGACTGCTAATGCCGAGTTCAGACTGCATGATTTTTAAAGTAGTCGTGTCACATGTGTTTTCACACTGCATGACTATCTGGGCTAGTGTTTCATTGCTGCTTTGTTTACACGGCAAAATGGATCGGCGACAGGGGGTTTCACTTCATGACTTTACAATAGGAATAATCGCCGCCAATTACGTCTCTCACAATCAAACACATGCAAGAAGTGACATGGGAACAATGCTAGGTCACGTAGTATATCTTGTGTTATTAACTACATAATGAGAAAGAAGCCTTTAGTGGGGTAGAAGATGTCCTTATTTTGCTCATCTGGCTTTGAAGGGAATTAGCAGTTTCTCCTCAACTTTTTTTTTTTTCGAACCAATTGTGGTATTGCTCAATTGGCACGTCAAACAGACACGTGTGTTCCTGCCAAATTTCCACCAGTTTTTCCTCCATTTCTTGGGTTCAAATAGACTGAGAAGAAGCACTTTTAAAGTCTCCCCCAGCCTCCCGCTGGCCTGCAGGTACCCACACTAGTGGATGCTGCTCTCTCATTGGCTGTAGATAATCGCTGATGTTATTTTCAATCAGAACACATTTCACACGGCATGATTTGAATCGCGATTCTCTCAGATCGCGTCTTTGATAGTTCACACTGTGTGATTGTTACTCGCGTGATTGAGCACTGATTTGCCTGTGATTTCAGGCATTTGTTGGCGATTTCTCAAAACATGTCGGAGAGTCAAAATCGGGGCTAAAATCATGTAATCTGAACTCGGCATAAAGGGTAAAACTTTGAGGTGTTATCACATTGCACAAAGGGTCTATGACGCATGAAAAAGACTTGCATACATCAGACTTGCCTGAGGTTGGTTTCCTAACAGTAAACTGACTGTTTTCATATACAAGCTGAACATTCTTTAAGGACAGTGCATTTTAAGTTTGTTCTGCCATGGTAAAGCCCGCTCTGAGGACCATAATGCAGATGATGCTCTGCAAAAAACTGCAAGTTCTGTAAGAGATCAAGTGAAGGTAAGGAAAAGTAACACAAAAGTAACGTAACGCATTATTTACCCTAAAAAGTAACCAAGTAACACAGCTAGTTGGAGAGTAACTCAATATTGTAATGCATTACTTTGAAATGTAACTTTCCCCAACACAGGTGATATTAGTTGTTTTTTTTTTTTTTAAAGTATTGTATCCCATATCGAATATCACACTATTTAACATGATATCGCATTGTTCTACAATCTAGGGGAACGCTACAATGTTTGACTGCCCGCTTCCGTTCAAATTACATACATGACATTTATTCTCTCACCACAAGAAATCTAGTCTGGTCCCACGGTACAGCTGCGGAAATGCAGACCTCTAGTTTAAAGTTCAAAAATGGACCTAAAATATTATTTTAACAATTAACTTGATCTTCTAACACTTTCTATTCAATTACTTTGGAATAAATGCTAGAGAGATAAATTTAATCTAAAGATATATGAAATGGACGTGTGTATATGGGTGTTTCCCAATACTGAGTTGCAGCCTGAAGAGCATCCACTGCATAAAACATATTATGGAATAGCTGGTGGTTCATTTCGCTGTGGCAACCTCTGAAATAGAGACTAAGCTGAAGGAAAATGAATGAATAAAATTGACATCTTTTAATGAGGAAAATGTTCTGGAGTATTTACTTTAACATCAGTTATTAATAGGCACATTTACACCATATAGAAATTATTGTAATTACAAGACTGGTAAAAAAAACATTGACGTCCTCGTATAACTCGTAATTACTACTAACGATACATGATGTCATCTTGAAATTACAGTAATCATGATAATTGCCTGCACAGCGCAAGTGTGAATGGTTTGACCTATTTCAGGTGCCTTATTAGCTTTACATCAAGCCTTATTTAAGAATTCTAGAGGCAAGACTCTATTGTGAAGAAGATTATCAGTCTCTACAAGATATTCCATGGTTACATAAAGGTTAAATAATGTGTTAAAAGTAAAATGCACTACATTTTGTATCATTTGATTAGCCAAGGCTCATTGCAAATACATGCCTCAGCCTACAAATGTAAAATACATTGCTCCAGGTACGTTTTGTTGCTCGTTTCAGATGACAAATCCACTAGAGGGAGCTGTCTATATATTATTCTAAATCTGAAATACATTACTTAGAGTTGTTTTGCTGTACATTTCAGATACACGTCCTTCTTGTACATGCCCATAAGAAGGCAGGGCTTGTCATGTAGATCAGCAAACCACTAAGCTAAACCATTCCCTAAATCCAATCAATAGAAAAATCACTCTGAACACTTCTGTTTATTTAAATTGATATTACTTAGCTTGTATCTCCTTTGTGGGACCATGCTTCACTTGATCCCGAGTACTCTGCCTCTGCATGGTGTTACGCCATACGAACAAACTGATCACACTTAAATGTTATATCTATGGAGATAGACATGTGAGGCAACAATTACAAATCATAGACACATTTAAGTTGTTCTGTGGTTTTTATTTAGTGTTGTACAAAGAGCTACAGAAACATTATTATTTATTCATCAGTATTCAACATTCAATAATCATTCATTAATTCATTTTTTTTTGCCTAGTCCCTTATTTATCAGGGATTGCCACAGCGGAATGAATCACCAACTACTGTATTTTCAGCATATGTTTTATGCAGCGGATGCCCTTCCGGCTGCAGCTGAGTACTGGGAAACACCCTTACACTCTCACATTCACACACACACACAAGGTCAATTTAGTTAACCCAATTCACCTAATAGTGAATAGTCACTTTGATTGATGTACAGTTGCAATCAGAATTATTAGCCCCCCTGTTTATGTTTTCCCCCAATTTCTGTTTAATGGAGAGAAGTTTTTTTTTCAACACATTTCTAAACATAAGAGTTTTAATATCTAATTTCTAGTAACTGATTTATTTTATCTTTGCCATGATGAAAGTAAATAATATTTTACTAGATATTTTTCAAGACACTTCTATACAGCTTAAAGTGACATTTAAAGGCTTAACTGGGTTAATCAGGTTAACTAGGCAGCTTAGGGTAATTAGGCAAGTTATTGTAGCGATGGTTTGTTCTGTGGACTATCGAAAAAATATATAGGCTAGCTTCAAGGGGCTAATAATATTGACCTTAATATATATTTTTTTATTAAAAACTGCTTTTACTCTAGCTGAAATAAAACAAATAAGACTTTCTCCAGAAGAAAAAAATATTATCAGACATACTGTGAAAATTTCCTTGCTCTGTTGAACATCATTTGGGAAATATTTAAAAAAAAAACAAAATTCAAAGGGGGTTTAATAATTCTGATTGTAATTGTAAGTTGACTTGACTAGAAAAGTTTATTTGAATTAACAAACAAATGAAGGCAGCAGGATTTTTTAATAGTGTGGACCAACGTGGTAGTGATCCATATTTATTTTTATTTGTTTAGATTGTTTGTAATGTAATGTGTATTTGTAATGTGTATTAATATAGCACTTTTATTGTGTGTGGCCATACACCCAAAGCGCTTCACATATATGGGGGGGAGGTTTGTCTCTCCACAACACCACCAGTGTGCAGCATCCACTTGGATGATGCGACGGCAGCCACAAGACAACGGCGCCAGTACGCTCACCACACACCAGCTACTGGTGGAGTGGAGAGACAGTGATAGAGCCAATTTGGTGGATGGGGATGATTGGGAGGCCATGATTGTAAGGGCCGATTGAGGGACTTTGGCCAGGACACTGGGGTTACACCCCTATACTTTTACGAGAAGTGCAATGGGTTTTTTAATGACCACAGAGAGTCAGGACCTCGGTTTAACGTCTCATCCGAAAGACAGCGCCCACTGACAGTATAGTGTCCCCTTCACTTTTACTGGGGCATTAGGACTCACACAGACCACAGGTTGAGCGCCCTCTGCTGGTCTCAGTAACACCACTTCCAACAGCAGCCTAGTTTTCCCATGTGGTCTCCCATCCAGGTACTGACCAGGCTCAGCCCAGCTTAGCTTCAGTGAGTAACCGGTCTTGGGCTGCAGGGTGGCTGTTATGGCTGTTTCGTTTAAAATGTTTTGTTTTATGCAACAGTAAAACATGGCTTGTCAATTTCAAAAGTTGTAATGATGCTTTCTTTTGGCCAAAATAATACAAAATATATGTTGGTTATATATACATTTTTATTTAAAAAGTATCGTATCGCATACCGAATATAGCACAATTGCGCTACCAGTTGACCGCTTACCTCCATATGGACGGCTTTTCCGATGTTATCGGTTTGTCCAGTGACTCGCCGCTTTTGTTGGCAGACTTGTGATGTGGAGCAGAGTTGACTGTGACAACAGAATTTGAGTCTGGTGAAGTATGGTTCCAGAAAGCGGCGACAGTAAGACAAAAACAAAAAGCCAGAAATAAAATAAACAAGTAAATAACAGAGTGAGAACATGGTAAAAATCAGCTTTTCTTTTTCTTGGTTGCTTTTTAAAACTGTCGGTTGGGATTAGGGAAGTGCGTGGGCGCTGGTCAATCGGTGCTTTTTAGAACACTATCGGATGGGTTTAGTGAAAGATGAGGGTGGGTTAGTCAATAGTTCAGTCAGTCAGTCGACAGCAGCCTCTGGTGGATTCACGCAAGAACAGCAGATGCGAATGTCACTCGCGAAAGAAATTTGAGATCTCAAAAAGCGTACAGAGCGTTCTCTGGTGGATTCGCGAAAGCAAAAACTGCAAAAAGCATAACTCCTGGGACGTATTTGGCACTCTCCAGAAATGTATATAGGGGTACATTTCAGAATGAGCCTCGGTTGCTATAAATAGTCATCTGAGTCTTTGGTAAAATTACTAACTCTACATAATTGTAATCATATTGTTTACATCGACCACATATTACACATTTTCGCATCTCGAAATAATAATGTATCGTTACACCCCTACAGTATATTTTAATATGCAAAACTGTCTTAAATATGGCATGCCTATTAAACCATGTGGTTAAATGTAAGGGTCAACAACAGGATAGAAAATCAGCTACTGACCACTGCAATAATCACTGCAATTCATACACATGTTTTTAGCATCCCTCCTAAATTCTACACCCTTGCTTATTCAGATTTAATTAGCACAGCTCCCCCTTGCTGAGGTTTACAAATGTATTATTGGCTGCTGATGCAATCGGCCCAATTTGAATACCCCTTTTGCTCAATTTACACCATCTCACATGGACATTTTAGAGCCTGCAGGGGTAGCTCATAAAATCCAATTAAGGCCGTGCCTGAAGGAGGCGGGCCGGGGGAGTGGTGGTCACGCTCCAATCACTTCTACTCGCTTAATGTGTGCTTTTCTTCAATAAATGTCTGCAGGTGCTGTGACAAGACTTCCCTTGTGTTTAGCAAAACTGCCGTGGCTGGTTCAAGACCGCCGATGGGCGAAAATGCAACAGTTCATTTAAAAAGCCGATCGCAAAGCATAGAGACTTAATCTACATTCTTTGTTTGCTTTATTAACAGATATTCACCTGTTGCCTTAAATATTCATGAGTAGTTCTCCTCAACATGACCATTATTTTATTGTCTACTTATACCACAGTATTTCAGAAATACACAAAAAGAGGGATTCATGCATGTACAATAAAGTCTTTTTCAAGAAATGCAGACTTAAGTTATCAAGCTTTTAAAACACCTTAAAGGTATGTCAATGGACAAAATGAAGCCAAAAACAAAAAGAGTCTAGTCACCTTTGTTTCTGTAGTGTTTTATACATTGCAGGTTATCAAAGCAGATTTACAGTGATGTTGAGGCAATAATAGAAAAGTGGTATGAAGTTTCATTATTGTGAAAAAGGTTCAATACATCAGATACAATCAGTTCTGCTGAATGCTGCTTTTGTTATAGTTCAATGATGATTCAGTTCAGTTCAGTGAACGTCTGTGCTGAAGGATGAATCATAGTTTGTATACTGTACTGTACATACACTGAGACTACTTAAACTTTTTTTTTGCCAGTGTACTTGAGCAATGCACTGATTTTGTTGTGCTTCGAAATACAACATTTGAATATGTTTGTAAAAAAAGCACAATGCAGTGATGTTAAGTAGTTTCTAAATATAACATATTAAGGTTTTAATGTAGAAAAAGCCAATGTGGGTGTATTAAGGAGCAAAAATACATTATATGGGCTCATATATTGCTGTTGTGTCATCATTTATATTGCAAGTCATATCTCTCCGGTCCCTCGTTTGGGATGCTTTTCATGAGCTGGCCCCCATGACAAACTAATTGAATAGCCCTGCTGTACAGTATCTGACTGCTTGTATTAGGACAATATTGTATTACAAATACATATAAAATGTTATACATATAAAATATAGACATTTTAATACAGGAATTATTGTGCTGTGAAGTAAAATATAAATGATGCACTGAGATATGGAATTGAACCAAATCGGTGGCATAATCGTAACCAAACTGAACCGTGAGACCAATGCACCTCTAGATTTTATAAAGACTTCTTGATCTTCCTATACCAAATGACCTCTTAGAAATGAAATATTTGGGAAAAATGTCTCTTAATACTTAAGAATAGCCCTAATACATATTCCTTTTTTATATAAAACATTGTTTGACCATGTCAAGTAAGCAAAAGCTTTTTTTGGTGTTTCACCATTTTCATTTTTATAATGATATCATAATTATACATAATTTATAATATAATATAATATAGTATAATAAAATATAATATAGTATAATATAATATAATATAGTATAATATAATATAATATAATATAATATAATATAATATAATATAATATAATATAATATAATATAATATAACATAACATAACAATATAATATAATATAATATAATACAATATAATATAATATAATATGAAATAATATAATATAATATAGTATAACATAACATAACATAACAATATAATATAATATAAAATAATATAATATAGTATAATATAATATAACATAACATAACATAACAATATAATACAATATAATATAATATAATATAATATAAAATAATATAATATAATATAGTATAATATAACATAACAATATAATATAATATAATATAATATAAAATAATATAATATAATATAGTATAACATAACATAGCAATATAATATAATATAATATAAAATAATATAAAATAATATAATATAACATAACATAACATAACATAACATAACATAACATAACATAACAT
>CAIGQZ010007154.1:19179178-19197427 GCA_903798205.1 Danio tinwini | reverse complement strand
TATATATATATATATATATATATATATATCGTATCTGCAATATTCATATCTCAGAGATGTAAAACAAATTACATTTATCTGATGAGATCACTATACCCGCCTCCCCAGTAGGTGCTGGTATGCTATTGGTATGCTAGTTGGAAATAAATACTAATGGTGGGAGTTAGGAATGTCGCAATAATCAATATATTGACCTATTTCGCAATACATGGACATGACCTTAATCAATTTTTGGTGACACCCTATACTGTCTATCACCCATCAAATAACATTAATATCATTTTACAAGGATATTTACATTCTACACCACTCTAGGACATTTACTTTTTTAACATCAAATTATCGAATCAAAATAATCTTAAGAATTAAAAAAATGTCCCTTGAAAGTGTTTATGCCTATTTTGCATTGTTGTGCTCTGTCTTGTATAATCATTATGTAATAAATGGCATAAAATGGTGCTACAATATAATAAGATTCACTTATCTGAAAATTGTCTTTGACAATATACCACGCTGCAAAAATTATTTATTATGACAGGCCTAGCGGGAGTAGAATCGGGTGAGGAAAATGATAACAGCGAATGAGAATGAGTGTTTCAGTCACTTATAGTGTTTTCAAGTGTAAATCTTTGCATCTTGACACTCTTTTAGCCTGAATTAGATTTACTTTTATCAACAATTACATAAATAAATGATCAAATTTATCTAATGAGAATTAAACAGAAAGCACACGTCATTATTGAAGACCTTAAATATAAAATTTCAGCTTTTGCTATTAAAAAGACATTTTAGGCAACCTCAAGTCAAGAAAATGTGTATTTAATTCATTTGTGTCATTTTAAATACTGGGTTTTAAGTATAAATGGGTTAATTGTGTTATAAATGTGATGTATGTGATGATGTATTTGTGTTACTTGTTTTTTGTGACTTGTAATGTTGGTGTAATTATGTGGTAAACCAAAGATAAATTTCCACTTGTGGATAATAAAGAAAGTCATGTTAAAAAAAATTGCTAATAAAAGTAGGGAAATGTTATATAGAAATACCATTAACAAAATAATCAACAACATATCGCATATTTCCTAAGAACCTGGCTGGAAGTACTTTGCACAAATTAAGCCTTATTTTTAAAGAACATTTTTGACCCCACTTCAGTTTTTCGACTTGGATTTCACTGAATTATTTATTTGATCGTGTCAAGCTATTGTTCTGGATCCTAAGAGTCAAGACGAATGTGTCACTGTGCAATTCTACCCATCAAGAAAGCTGACCCCTATTTCAGAAGTTTGAGTTGTGGGCGAAGGCCCTGTAGTCATATATCAAAGGTTTGGTCAAGCCGTCACATGCTATTAAACTGATTTATAGTGGAGTTGCATCATATGCCTCTGATTCTTTTAAACGGGCCATTTTTCATCAGAGCATATAAGAGCTGAACAATATATTGTTTAAGCATCGATATCACAATGTGTGCATCCACAATAGTCACATTGCGGGATTAGATTATTTAATAAAGATTGAAAGATAAAGATATTATTAAATATTATGATAAATTGATATGATGACCATGTTTTTTATATTTACACATTTTTTGTCATATTTACTTATGCTTGTAATTTATTACATTTTATGCTGATTACTGCATATAAAAAGACTTGATCACCCCTGTCAATCTAAATTTATGAAATCTTCCTGAAAAGAGCTATTTACATCATCTAGCTAAATTATATTCATATCACAATATACAGTTGAAGTCAGAATTATTAGCCCCCCTTTGAATTAGTTTTTTTTATTTATTTTTTTATATATATTTTCACAAATGATGTTTAGCAGAACAAGGACATGTTCACAGTATGTCTGATAATTTTTCTTCTGGAGAAAGTCTTATTGGTTTTATTTTGGTTTGATTAAAAGCAGTTTTTTTAATTTTTGAAAAACCATCTTAAGGTCAATATTATTAGCTCTTTTAAGCTATATATTTTTTTTCGATAGTCTACAGCACAAACCATCATTATACAATAACTTGCCTAATTACTCTAACCTGCCTATCAACCTAGTAAAGTTTTTAAATGTCACTTTAAGCTGTATAGAAGTGTTTTGAAAAATATCTAGTCAAATATTATTTACTGTCATCATGGCAAAGATAAAAGAAATCAGTTATTAGAAATGAGTTATGAAAACGATTATGTTTAGAAATGTGTTAAAAAAATGTTCTCTCCGTTAAACAGAAATTGGGGAAAAAATAAACAGGGGGGCTAATAATTCAGGGGGGCTAATAATTCTGACTTCAACTGTATATCGCATCAAAAAAAAAAAAAAAAAAGAATCGCAATGTCAGATTTAGAGTACTTACTAGTACCGGATTGGAACCCCTTTTGCCTTCTGAATTTCCTTAATTTTTTGTGGCATAGCTTCAGCAAGGTACTGGAAATATTCCTCAGAGATTTTGGTCCATATTGACATGATAGCATCACACAGTTGCTGCAGATTTGTTGGCTACACATCCATGATCCTGCTGGAAGTAGCCATCAGAAGATGGGTACACTGTGGTCATAAAGGGATGGACATGGTCAGCAACAATACTCAGATTGTCTGTGCCGTTGACAATGCTCAATGGTAGTAATGGGCCCACAGTGTGGAAAGAAAATTTCCCTCACACCATTACACCACTAGCCTGAACCGTTGATGCAACGCAGGATGGATCCATGGTTTCATGTTGTTGATGTCAAATTCTGACCCTACCATTCAAATTTCGCAACAGAAAGCTAGACTCATCAAACCAGGCAACGTTTTTCCAATCTTCTGTTGTCCATTTTTGGTAAGCTTGTGGGATTTGTAGCCTCAGTTTCCTGTTCTTAGCTGACAGGAGTGGCAGAACTGCCACTCACTGGATATTTTCTCTTTTTAATCCCTAGAGATGGTTGTGCGTGAAAATCCCAGTAGATCAGCAATTTCTGAAATACTCAGACCAGCCCATCAGGCATCAACAACCATGCCATGTTCAAAGTCACTAAAATCACCTTTCTTCCCCATTCTGATGCTCAGTTTGAACTGCAGCAGACCATCTTGACCATGTCTACATGCCTAAATGCATTGAGTTGCTGATTAGAAATTTGTGATTAGAAATTTATTGTACCTAATAAAGTGGCTGGTGAGTGTATATCGCTTCAAAAAAAATAAAAATAAAAATAAAAAATAAATATATATATATATATTGCAATGTCAGATTTCTAAAGCACATGAGCTGCAGTTTTCTAAATGCGCAAATGTGACTGTATGTTTTTCTATTTATGTCTCCATTTACACACATATTGATTTATTCATTTGTATAAAACATTGCCGTTTGAGGTTTTATGATATGAAATCAGCTCTGCACTTTTGATTGGCCATTCAGCAGATATTTCCTTTGATGATTCTGATCTTGTCTCAAACAGAATAAGCCCCGGCGGGCCCATTTGGCACAGCAAACATATTGAAATCTCAACGCTGAGTGTCCATTCAGAGGACAGTAAAGGGACTTTTCTGGAAGCTAACAACCTTCCGGCTTTTAGCTGCCTGCCGCCATCAGCATAATTAGGTTGAGCGGCAGCATTTGACCCTCCCATTCGCATGTCCTTGGCAGAACTGATGGTTACAGATATTGACAAACAGAGAGATTGCTTTAGGGGTGGCGAGGGGTGAGAAAAGAGAGGAAAGGGTGTTCGGAAGAGATGACACTGACAGAGCTTATAGATTCATTGATGTCTCTACGCTCATGAAACCTATGACCTTTTGGAACTGCGGCTGAATGTGCTCTGTGTGAGCAAAGCATTCGGTGTAAAGAATAACAAGTGCATATAGTCCTATTTTTAGTTTGTCACAGTTGACTCGTTGCTGTAGTGGTTTTACCTTTTTTCCATGGCATGCTGCTAAATACTTTGTACAGTTATACATTTGAACACATCGATCTGATCTGAAGGGCTATTGCTATCTCTTTAATCATGTTTTTCTTAGGAGTTGATAATGTAGTGATAAACAGCAGGATAATATTTGCAGAGCACTTAAAGGGACTTAAAGGGATAGTTCACTCAAAAATTAAAACCATCATTGACTTGTTACTAACAAGTTAAGATTTTTTGTTCTGTTGAACATTAAAGAAGATATTTCAAAGAATAATAGAGAACAGTAAGCATTGACTCCTATATTATTTCTTTTTCCTATTATGTATGTCATGTAGGACAAATGTCAACATAGGCTCATTCTGAAAACGTCCCATATACTTTCTGGAGATCACGAATTATATAGCCAGAGGTACGTATGGCTGCATTTCATCTTTAAAATGAACACTACAGGGCGGTCTGATGGCGTTCCTTTTTGCGCTTACCAGTTGACCGCTTACCTCCGTTTGGTTGGCTTTCCCGCTGTAAAACAAACACAAACGTCGGCAGACTTGAGATGCTGAGAGGAGTTGACTGTGACAACGGGGTTTGAGTCCAGTGAAGAACAGTTCCAGAAAGCGGGTAAAACAAAAACAAAAGCTAAAAAATTCAATAAACAAGTAAATAACAATCGAGTAAAAATCGAGGGCTTTTCTTGGATTTCTCTGTTAAATACTGCAGTTGGGTTTAGGGAAGGGGATGGGCAAGTCAATCAGTGCTTTTTAAAATGCTATTGGTTGGTTTACGGAAGGGGGTGAGTGGGGTGATCGGTCGCTTGGTCAGTCAGTCAGTCGACAGCGGCCTCTGGTGGATTTACATGAGAACAGCAGGCACTCGAGAGAGAAAGTTGAGATCTGAAAAAGCGTACACAGCGGCCTGTGTGAATTGGTGAAAACAAAAACTGCAACAAAAAAAAAAACATAGCTCCTGGGACATATTTTGCTCTCTCCAGATATGTATATAGGGGTACATAATCGGAATGAGCCTGGGTTGACAAATGTACAAATTTACTGGCCACGCAATGGATGGAAACATATTAACATACTATGTTCTGAATCAGTATCTGCATTAAATTATTTAAACAATAGAGTATAACCCAAACAGGACTTTCTGTATGAAATTTGAGCAAAATCTAAACTCAGAGAGAAACACAAGTTACCTTTGGGTTATACGTTCAACTCACTGACTATTAGACTACATCTTTCCCTAGAGGTGAACGAAGTGGCAGTTAATTTGTTGTTATCAAACATTGTTTACTTCACTGAGTCAGTTTAATGGTGACGGAATTGATCCAATAGGCCAATTAATGGAGTTTGTGAAGAAATGTCATGCTACCTTTTAAAAGTATTTTGTAGTATTTTTAAAATACAAAAAATACAGTATTTTATTTTGATACATTTGTGACTGCTGTATGTTGAAGTTTATTTTGATACACTTAAAAATTGATGCATTTGGTATTTTATTTTAAACACATTTCAATATATTTTATACATTTCAATGGATTTTTGCCCATCTCTGAGTAAGGCCTTGTCCACATGAACACAGGGATTTTCAAATCCATAGTATCTATATCTATATGTGGAGAGTTACGATGTGGAGAAGCCCTACAGAATTGTACCACCCAGACTGTTGCATGTAGAGTGAAGCATGGGGGTGGATCAGTAATGGTTTGGGCTATTCCCTGCAGCGTGGTCATGTGGCCACTATAACCAGAGTTTTTGGCTCATGGGCTGTGTCCCAAATTGCCTACTACTCAGTAGGTACTGCATTTGAATTTGAATTGACTATTCGACCATTAGAAAAGTATGTTCTATACAGTATGATTGTGAGTAGTATGAATGGAACTCAGAGGTACTACATTTTGTCATGATCATGTGACCTATCCACGCCAGTAGCATCGCTTCACTACATTCATGAATTCTCTCGCAGTGCATCATGGGATAGCGTAGCATGCATGCATCGAATGTGCACTTCAGAATCTTATCGTAAGTAGTAGGTCATCCGGGTACTTCTCACATACTTTTTTTCAAATTCTATGAATTCAGACAGACGACTCTGCTTGCATACTGTTTTTAGCATACTATATACAGTAGTATGGAAGTATGCGATTTCAGATGCAGCTATAGAGTTTCTCCTTTTTGATTAGCCAACTGCACTTTTTCGCCTTATTGACTTCCATTCATAAGCATGTGCTTCATTCCAAAGTTCAAGTTTTGGTGAACTCTGACCTGCGAATTTGGATCACGTGATTGCATGAGACTAATTGAAGATCAAAACGTGATCTATCTGTACAGATTTTTAAAATATGGAGCAATCGCTTGTTTCATATCATCTTGTTTTATCCCGTCCCTTTTTGCAGCTCTGTATGACAGAATTTGACATGCACAAACCTAATGTGAAAAACCCATATGTGTGGACATGGCCTAAAGGCTTAGGAAATCTTCATTTATGCATGAAATATCCCTTTAAGGATACAATGTAGTCTAAGATTGTCTTTCCAGTGCTAATGCTAAGTTTATGGTTACATGTATGTTACAGTTAGAGCTTAAAGAGCCCCCTATTATGCATTAAAAACTGTCATATTTTGGTTTTGGAGGTCTCCAACAACAGTCTGATATGCATGTAAGGTCAAAAAGCACTTTCATTGTCTCATAATATGCATTTATTTTTACGATTTGTTCAGTGATTCTTTTGATCCCAAACCGCTTTTTAATGCGATGCTAATCTGCGCTGATTGGTCAGACGACCCAGTCTGCTGTGATTGGTCGACTGCATTCAGTGGGAGACAGAGAAAAAACACCCACCACGGCTTATTAACAATTTTGAAGTAGTTAGAGTGCAGTGTGCATGTGTGAGCCCAATGCAGGAGTGCATTACAGCAATGCAGTTTAACACCAGCATATTGCTCTATTCTTAACCATAAGTAAAAACAGAGACACACATTTAGTATTGATCCACACAGAGGAGCTGGACTATTTTGAACTTGACCGCTGCACGTGTGTAGAAACAGCTGATGGTGGCCATAGCAACAACAAATGGCAGTGGATCGCGAGCTCACAAACGCATTTAAATCTGTAAACAAATCGGCACGCGTCGCGTTTTCAACGTGACTTTAGATGCAATATGAGAATATAAAGAGTTAACCAGATACAGTACAAGTGGTTACAAGTAACAAAACACAATTAAATACATCATTTGCAAGCTAAAGAAAACAAGGAGGCAACCATTTTAATCACATTTACTTACACTTGCGAAATGTAGGAAGAAACTGATCCATGAACTGTGTACTGTAAAGTTCCTATCAAGCTCTGACAAAGTCCCATACATCAATAGTCTTTTCTGATCCTTCCTTTAGCAAACAGCCAATGAATCCCCCATTGTAAGCGTGTAGATTGCTAAAGCACTCGTGAGAAAAATGATGAGAACACAGCACAAGGCTAGAGCTATAATGCTGAGGTATTTTTGCAAAAATAAACTTCAACCACTGACTCTTCACAGCCTCGTCTTTGGGTAGGGGAAATGTCACTAACTTTTCCTCACACTTCAGAGCACAGCGTCTTCCCGACATGATTCAACCGGGATGTGCTACAGTGTTTGTCTTCCTCTTTTACTTTCTACAGTGTTTGTGGGCGGAGCCAGGGGTTTCAATTTTCCCAGGTCTGCGCACGCAACAAATGGGTGGGGCTTGAATTTCGTCATGACATCACGCCGACATGGGTAAAGACTTGTTACAGTGGTGATACAATCGAACCACTATGAGTCAACTCTTATAAATGAATCAATAGTTTTAAACACGGTGCACTTTCAGATTTAAGCCTTTGCTGGATATTTCACTTCACTTAGAGCTGTGTTACACACTGCATGGAAGGTCATTTTCAAAAACCCATAATAGGGGCTCTATAATATTTGTTTCAGCATTGTGTCTGACCTGACCAGTGAATTTCATTTCTTGCTATATTTAATATGTACAGTATATTACACAGGACAAAAGTGTAGTATGTTAAATGGACACTTTAAAGCTTATGATCCAAGCTTGGTCAACACTGTTTGCTTGATGTTTTCATTCAAAATGACTTGGACTGCAGTGCATTTGAAGCATTCACTCCAGTTATAAGCATTCAGTGGAAGCTAAACCCATGACCTTGGCATTATACAGCTATTTTCTATTGTTTGGACTATGCTTGGCAGCAGTATCTGTTGTGATGTTTTTAAAGATAAAAAAAAGACCATGCCAACATACAGCCTTTATCTGATACATTATATCGTGGCCATGTAATATATACAGCAAAGTCCACTCTCATCCTTTGTTTAAAAGCGAAAGCTGTGGTTAACTGTTAGCAAACACCTAAAGGAGAGGGCTCTTTAGATAAATATGTATATACTGTATGCTGCACATTTTCCCCTCAATAACAAGATAAACATATGGATAAAAGGACAAAAGAAAACAGATTAAGTCAGATTAATTTATGTACATTCCTTGAAATAACGCTTGCAATCTAGACGCAGTCACTTCATGCTTGTGACGGTACAATCCATATACTCTGGCTATTAAAATAAATGCTTGTTCTTTATACTGTAAAATGGTTATGATATTTAATTACTGATTACGGGTCACAAATAAGGGCTTGAGACGAAGAACCATGTAAGTCCATATTTTGAGTAATAAGATTTTTTTTTTCATTTGGATTGTGAACATTATATTATATATTTTTGTTTACTTGAAGATTTGCTTCTCGATTCTAAGGAGATAACATTTTTAGTGTCAGTATTAAAAATACAAAGTTATTGGGATTTATATTTTTCAAATCAAATGTGGAAGAACGGTACAGTATATGTCCAGTTAGTGTGGAATAACACTATAACTCCAATTCATCATATCACTTTAAACCACTAAAGATCCGATTCCTTTATCTTAGTTTTAATACAGTAACAAAAACTTAAGTCAAACAATAATATTAAGTATTTCTTTCAATTTCTTTTTATTATTATTATTATTTAAAAACAGAACAATGATGTAAACAATGTACATAGACCTTCTTACAGTACATACAATAACAATCAACTATTAACAATAAACATTCATTCATTTTCTTTTTAGCTTAGTCCCTTTATTAATCAGGGGTCGTCACAGCGGAATGAACCGCCAACTTATCCAGCATATGTTTTTATGCAGCGGATGCCTTTTCAACTGCAACCCAACACTGGGAAACACCCATGCACACTCTTTCACACACACACTCATACACTACGGCCAATTAAACTTATTCAATTCACCTATAGCGCATGTCTTTGGACTTGTGGGGGAAACCGGAGCACCCTGAGGAAACCACACAGAATGCCAACTGACCCAACCGGGGCTCAAACAGGAACCTTCTTGCTGTGAGGCGATCGTGCTGACCCACTGCACCACCGTGATGCCCTTAACAGTAAGCAATAAAAAACAAATAAATACAAAAATAAATGCCTACAATTCAGACATACTGTACATCATAGCTAAATATTGTCATTTATTTAGAAAATTTGTGTATATATTACTCCGCTCCGCCATATCACAATATCACTATATATATATATATATAAACTCTGCTTGCCGTAGTTTACACAGGACTGGTGGGAAATATGCATTGATACAGCTTTATTATATATGGTATGTGGTTTATTTTGATAGGTTAACTGTTTGTGTGTTGTTTAACGCTCCTCAATGTGTTCAGAGAGAGAGAGAGAGAGAGAGAGAGAGAGAGAGAGAGAGAGATCACATCACAAATACGGTTCTTTTACTTACCTCTTTTGGTGGATTTTTCTCTGTTTTTTGTTCTCCTCTTTGATTTAAATATGGTTTCCCAGCATCCCTCAAAGCCTTTCTTACTCTGTCCTTCCATTTGTTCATGTCAGCTCCCCTTTTTTTGCTGAGGATTTGCCTTTTTTTAATGTCTAAAGCGGACATGACAGCAAGCAGCATCTCCATTCTTCTTAGTAGAATTTTTTTCCCATGTGACTCCATTTTAATGTTTAAAATGCAGACTCCTGGTGGCGTGAAAATATGCCCAAACTGTTTTTGTATACAATGTTCACACATATAATTAATGTCACATGGCTATCTCATTTTTGTTTTTTTTGGGACTTGTACGGTTGTTCATCGCATGCACTCAAACATCGCTTTTGTAATACAAATACGATTAATTGTGCAGCCTTAGTATACAGTAGGTTGTTTTAAAGCAAGCAGCTTTACAGCTCATTTAACACATATTTGGGTAAAATATGGACAAATCCTAACTCAACTTTTGAATTGATGGACTAAAAATCTCATAAAAGGTAGAGTTTTAGCCAAATTTAGCTCAAACTGTAAATTTTAAATTACTTGTCATTATTATTATTTTTAACCCATAAGTTGGGTTTGTCCCTATTTGACTAAAACATTTTTGAGGCAATTTACATAACAGCTAGGCTCTGCCTTCTTTGTGCATGGTAGTACAGCAATGTTTACGATTCTGAAGTCCTGATTTTGCATTCGAAAATCCTTTTATTCATTTATTCATTCGTTCATTTTCCTTCGGCTTAGTCTCTATTAAAGAGGTCGCCACAACAGAATGAACCACCAACTATTCCAGCATATGTTTTTTGTTTTGTTTAATGTAGCTTTACACAGTCAATTGCCTTTTGAGATTATTTCCTTCAAGTTTCAAATAATATGTCATGCTGTGTGCACTTAATTGTGCTCACAAACCATTCAAGTGCCCTCCCTTTTCCAGGTGAGTGAAATTATATAATTATATACCATCTCTATAAATGCATTTGTTTTATTTAAAATCATTTATCATTTATATATTTCTTTAGAACTGTAATGCACTCCAGAATCTGACAGATTGTTAAACTGTAGGCTATAACAGTCATCTCAAATGTTGTCATACAGTGTTGTGCCTGGATTTCATAAATAGCCTTGCATTTACTAACACAGACTTGATTTGAAGTATTTGCAAGTAATTAGCATTTTCCTCCTGTAAAAAAAACGTCATAAGAACAATGCTTAGTGGCTCAATATATTCATTCATTCATTCATTTTCTTGTAGGCTTAGTCCCTTTATTAATCTGGGGTCGCCACAGCCGAATGAACCGCCAACTTATCCAGCACGATTTTACGCAGCGGATGCCCTTCCAGCTGCAACCCATCTCTGGAAAACATCCACACACTCATTCACAATCATACACTACAGACAATTTAGCCTACCCAATTCACCTGTACCGCATATCTTTGGACTGTGGGGGAAACCGGAGCACCCGGAGGAAACCCACGCGAACGCAGGGAGAACATGCAAACTCTACACAGAAACGTCAACTGACCCAGCCCAGCCGAGGTTCGAACCTGCGACCCAGCAACCTACTGCGCCACTTCGTCGCCCGGCTCAATATATTACAACAGTTTATTAAAAAGACTAAACACTTTATTGGTAGAGTATACAACCTAAGCAAAATGTTAGACGTCTGTAGCTCCGCCTTCTTGCCCTTGTTTGGTATCCCCTGGTTGGTGCGATGACACGTGAACAAAATGGCACCGGTTGGCCACACCTACTTGTAGCTTCATTTGCGCTTATCAGAAACCAATGGGTGACATCACGGATACTACGTCCATATCTTTTACAGTCTATGGTCTCGAACCAGCGACCTTCTAGCTGTGAGACAACAGCGCTAACCACTGAGTCACCGTGCTGCCCCAAATCATTTTAGTTTTTTTTTTTAGTAAATTTAATTCCAAAAATTGAAATAAGCAAGATTTTTCCTGTACATTAAGATTTGTAAACCATGATACTTTCTCAAGGTTATGTAAGTGTTAGTCGGCAATATTCGCCAGCCAGAGTTCATCTTTCTGTAAGTTTGTTTGGACAGTAACTCCTATAAGGTGGATTCCAAACGAATGTGGATTTAGTTTGAAGTGACATCATACCAACTCGTTCTTCAATATCTCTTGAAGTATATAGAGCCTTTACTGTTGATTTTCTAAGACTCTGTTACTTCTTCTTTGGGTCAGCCTTATTTTTTTATGTGATTTCACGACTAAGCCTGGGAGTCGGTACCTTCTAAATGTTTAACTCGTGGCGCCTAGGGCTATTGGCACATTGAAGCAGAAATGTAAAACAGTCTTGGAACAGCAGTGGAGCAGCAGATTTTTGCTGAAATTCAATTCCCTAATCCCAAAATGGCCTAATTATGGGCTATGGCTTGTGAAAGCAGAGGAAAAGCTCCTATTCTTATCTCCTACTTATTTTGACAAGCCTCCTCAGGTTAGTGTCTCTGCTTGTGGATGCTGTTCTGATAAGTAGATTTTCCTGCGGATTGAATGCACTGGTGTGATGATGTAACATGTTAAATTGCATATATATGCAAATGAGGCACGAGCTGATATGGATGCGTATCTCAGAGCTGAAGAAATGCATATTTTGTTTGTGATCAGCATACATTTTCATGCAGCCGTCCAGAAGCTGTAGACATTTCCATCCGCAGTCGTGTTTTTTATGAAGTTCACAAATAATGTATGACAAACCGTAGTGACAAAGCATCCAATTTGCATAAATATCCCTCTCGGAGTTGAGGCAGACTGATTGCCAAGATACATTCAGATAAGTCTTTAATAAGGGTTTCACGTCTGGTTTTGATTAGTATCAGCACTGGGGGGAAAGGCATGATAATAATTCATGGATAGAGAGAGAGCGAGAGAAAAAAAAGCAAGCCTTTGGTTTGAGAATCATCCGAACATCATTAAGAATTTTCTAACGTGCCTTTCTATTAGTGTGACTTGAGCCATTCGCACTTGTATAATGACCGTAGCATTGAATCGCCGTGCCGATCCTCATAAAATGACTATCCTCAAAAGGTTCTCCCTGTCTTTTTAAAGGTTTTTGCATTTTAATTGCAGGCCACATTTGCTGTCAAGGTGAACAGACAACCATCTCTTTCTTTTCATGGCCAAGTTCTTTTAACCATATCCTTATACTGTAACTGATTGCTGAACTACTAGAGTACCTTGCATTGATACTAACTACAGTAGCTAGTCAAGACTTTCTGACCTGTCGCAGATACATTGAATTTGACTACGTTAGTGATGTCCCTCTGGTGGTTGAGAGATGATGTTTAGGATCTGAATAATGTTTAGGTTCTGAATAATGATTATTGCTGTAAATAATGAACATGGTTACTTTTGTTCTTCGTTATTTTACTTTGTTATGTGGGTGCCCTTGAGTCTAGACCATTGAGCAGTGTTGGGCTGTTTTTTGATTGTCTGCCAGGCTAGTTTGTTTACCATGTTCCACACATTGACTCTTGTCAGGATTTTGCAGGAAGTACTGTAGAATCAGTGTCAGCCATCATTGATCACTCTGAATGGTTGTGAAATGCAAGAACAAAAAAACGAAGTGATGAAACTAAGCAAATGACACAAGTAAATTTATCTAATTTCTTAAATATTATTTATCAGACATATTATTTGCACCATCAAATCCCTCTGTTTTGAGCGAGAAGTACTTGGTAAAGAAACGTTGCTGTTTACATATTGTATGTGTGCAGCACTAACTCTAGATTCCATATATATATATATATATATATAAATATACTCTATATATATATATATATTCAATCAATCATTTTAGATTTAGGATTAGTTTCTATTTCAGAGGTCGCCACAGCAGAATGAACCACCAACTATACCAGCATATGTTTTACGCAACCTAGTGTTGGGAAATATATTTATATTATTAGCCCCTAAAGCAATATTTTGTTTTGGATTGTCTACAGAACAAACCATTGTTTTACAATGAATTACCTAATTACTCTAACTTGCCTGATTAACCTAGTTAAGCTTTTAAATTGCACTTTGAGCTGAATACTAGTATCTTGAAAAATATCTAGTAAAATATTATTTACTATCATCATGGAAAAGATAAAAGAAATAAGTTATGATATATTAGTTATTAAAACTTTTATGTTTAGAAATGTATTGAAAAAATCTTCTCTCTGTTAAACAGAAATTGGGGAAAATATAAAATAATTTAAATTTAATATAAGTGCCCAACTGAGCCTGGTTTCTCTTGAGGTTTTTTAAATCTTCACTTTTGCTAATTGGTGAAGTTTTTCCTTGCCGCTGTTGCCACTGGCATGCATGGTTCGGGATCTGCAGAGCTGCTCATCGATGGAATTGCTCCTCAGTGTTTGGATTCTCAGTAGTGATTATTAAACCACACTGAACTGAGCTAAACTGAACTGAACGTAAACACTGAAAACTGAACAGACACTTTCAATTTACTATAATCTTTTATGTAAAGCTGCTTTGACACAATAATTGTATAAACGCTATATAAATAAAGGTGAATTGAATTGAATAAATTTAACAGGTGGGTTAATAATTCTGACCTCAACTCTATATGGAAAGATGTATCTTCTGACGCTGACCCAAAGTCTGCTGTACATTCTTATTTCAGTTGACTGTCATCCGTTTGGTGTGTTCACATGCAGGTTCATGTCCAGATGGAACCAGACACAGCCTACACAAGGCGACAACACAGACATTTTTTTTTTACCGCTAGGCTTTTGAGATTGACTTAGGCTCTACCCCTTGACTCTTGAGTGTAAAGGGGAAGTTTTTTCCCCCTAATTTTTACCCCTAAGAAATGGGACATCATTACAGCACCTGCACACGTCATGATAAGTCATCGCAATCTCTTACTTCATATGAGATCAATGAGGCAACTGCTGTGGTTATTCCAGTTAGTTTATTTTATGGTACTTAGCTTCAGGAAATCACAAAAGGCCACAATATCATGTTATTATAATGATATAATGTGGCAATAAGCTCGTAACTGTACTGTGCATTTACACTGTGGTCATATTCACCTATGTAAACACAATAACAACAATAACATAACATTGTACACTGTAAAAAGGTCATTCCCAGCCACTAGACTTTTCTGACAGGGTATTCGAGTGTCATTGAGTGACAGAAAGTTGTGCGACTGCTATACTGGAGTTATTATTAGGGATTATAGATAGCGAAATTTATCTTTTTTTTTTTTTAAGCATGATGGTAAAACACGAACGTCATGCTGAATGTATTACAACATATGCTTGTTTGTTGTAAAAATTTTTAATAATGACAAAAAATACTAATTTATGCATCTCCTGACTTGCTGCCATTGTAGCGAGTGTATTCTAGAAAATTTTCGTACCCCTTGGTTTTGAGTGTGGTCCTGGTAAATCTCAGTTTTAAGGGCTATTTAGCCCTTCCCCTTAGCCCTACGCCTTCAAGCTAAAAAGAAATGGGACACCCTTACCCCTTTACCTGAACGCACAAAATGAGAGGTAAGGTGAAGTGCTAAAGGGGTAAAATTGGGATTGGGCCTTAATGTGTGCCATATTACTAGACCATGTACTCTTTTCACTTTACTACATCTAAAAATGAATTCTGTCATTATTTACTCACACTTCTCTTGTTCCAAACCTGTTCGAGATTCATCCTTCTGTTGAGCACAAAAGAAGATATTTTGAAGAATGTTCTGAAATAGTACTCATTGATTTCCATAGTATCTATTTTTTATACTATGCTTGTCAGTGGCTACCGGTTTACAACATTCTTCAAAATATCTTCTTTTGTGTTTAACTGAAGAAAGAAACTCTTAAACGTTTATACTGTAGCTACTTGACGGTGAGTAAATAGTGACAGCGTTTTCCTTTTTGGGTGAACTGTCCCTTTAAAAGTTGCTGGTGAAGTGTGTGTGTGTTTTTTTAGCATTTCCACTTTGACCTTAGTCTTAAAAGTTTTATGAATGCCACCAAATACAGTCAAGACCCTTTCTGCATCCTTTTATATGATTTCCACACTCTCTGGCATAAACTATGTGCACAGGATTGAATTATTTGCCGCACATAGCTGTGAATTATGACCACGTCTGAGATTTACAACGCACAGGGTTGCACTGATTCAATGAATTCCACATGCTCTATAATTGTTGCCTGAATAAAGGCTACATAATTGATGCACTCTGCCATATATTATGCAGCAACTGTCAACATGTGAAATCAAGTGAAAAAAATAATAATACAAAGTTGCTATATATAACAAACAGGGTGTGTGTGTGTGTGTGTGTGTGTGTGTGTGTGTGTGTGCATGAAAGAAAAGGCTGAAATAAAATTGATAACTGATGTCTTTATTGAATAAGTGTGGAAAGATTACATTAATCATAAACATGGGCTTATTCTACCTTTCTTTTTGGTAAGAAATGAATATATTATGTAGAGTAGCTTAGTTTTGCTGTCTTGATTGTTGGTATAATAGTTGATTATTTTTTTCATATCTGTGAAAACAAAAAAAGAAAACTTAAGTTGAAGTCATTTTATTAAATGGAATCTACAATACAGAGTTGCTATCCTCCTTTTTTCTAAGCCACATTATGCTTTGCATGAATTGTTAAACTATAAACAATCAGTGAAGTGTTAAAAAAAACTGTGTTTCAATGAGGTGTCATTATTCTTTTCATAGTTCATCCGTCCAATTTTAAAAGGCAGCTTATTAGAATTAACTAATTACTTTCAGCAGACCATGAATAACCACAAAAACTCAAAGCAAGTCTTACTGCAGCATTTTTATGGATATATATTGAATGTTACTGTACTGTAGAGAATACAAAGAGAAAATAATCTGGATGAACAAAACACAGTGAACTCAAATAAGCTTTAGCCACAGATATGCTTGTAATACTGTGTCATGCTAAAGAAACACTCCAGTTTTGGAAATAGGCAAATTTTACAACTCCCCTATGAATCTATTCAGATCCATTCACT
Source organism: Danio tinwini (assembly GCA_903798205.1). NCBI lineage: Eukaryota > Metazoa > Chordata > Actinopteri > Cypriniformes > Danionidae > Danio > Danio tinwini. The sequence goes on along the minus strand of CAIGQZ010007154.1, from coordinate 19,180,691 downwards.
TTTAGCTTAGCTTAGCATAATTCATTGAATCGGATTAGACCGTTAGCATCTCACTCAAAATGTTGAGAAATATTTTGATATTTTCCTATTTAAAGCTTGACTATTTTGTAGTTGTGAACTAACACAGATGGAAAATGTAATATCATTGCGGCTGCTGCAGCCATGGTAAAGCAGCAAAGTTCTTTGGTTATTAAACTAGAATGAAAGTATAGTCAGTATAGAAAATAGCAACTTTTTTCTTTTGGACTTAGTACACGATGCAGCTACACACTGAAATAAATGATTCAAAGATGAATTCTTGGATTTTTTTTTTTACATTAAGTTGTTGTAAAGAATTTATTTGGGCTCAATTTAAACAAACTAATCAAGTTGAACATTCCTAAATTTAATTTGTTTAAATAAAAAAAAATAGCTTGCAACAATTTTGCAGAATTTTTTTCAGTGCAGAAGAGTCAAGTTTTGATTAAGAAAAAAAACCTATTTGTTGCCCTTTGTTTTTAAAGATTTACAGCAAGATGCTAATGGTCTAATCCAATTCAATGATTTAAGCTAAACGTGTTCCCCCAGACTTGAAGATTGGCTGAATGAATTTGCAATTTTTTTTAAAGCTCATCTGTTTAACTCTATGGGGAGTTGTAAAATTAACCTATTCCAAAAGAAAAACTGCAAAAAAGTGTGAAAAAAGAGCGTTTCTTTAGGCCTAACACTATTTTCGTAATGAATGAAAATAAACCAAACACAAAGTACATCTCACTGCATTTCAACGTTATTATTTGTAATTATTTGTAGCACAACCTTATCTTTAAAATGATTTGCTTCAGTTCCTTTGAATGGAAGTTTCCCAAACAGGATGTGCATAATTTTACAATAAATGCAGCAGAAAGAGTTTATATACAGTTGAAGTCAGAATTATTAGACCCCCTGTATATTTTTTCCCGAACAGAAAGAAGTGTTTAACTGAAATTTTTTGCACCATTTCTAAACATAATTTAGATTAGATTTACATACTTGCATCTTTGCCATGATGACACTACATAATATTTGACTAGATATTTTTAACATACTAGTATTCATCTTAAAAGGCAATTTAAAGGCTTAACTAGGTTAATTATGCGAGTTAGGGTAATTAGGGCAAATCATTGTATAAAAGTGGTTTGTTCTGTAGACAATCCAAAAAAAATTATTGTTTAAGGGGGCTAATAATATTGACCTTAAAATGTTTTTAAACACTAAAAGCAGCTTTTGTTCTAGCTGAAATAAAACAAATAAGACTTTTTCCAGAAGAAAAAATATTACAGGAAAACTATGAAAAATTCCTTGCTCTGTTAAACATCATTTGGGAAATATTTAAAAAGGAAAAAACATTTACATGTGGGCTAATATCTCTGACTTCAACTGTACATATACTGTATAATGAGCAGTGTTTGTCAGAAAGCTAAGTAGTGATTTTTTTTCATTGATTTATTTATTTTGTGTGTGTGTGTGTGTGTGTGTGTGTGTGTGTGTGTGTGTG
>CAIGQZ010007154.1:19118856-19148181 GCA_903798205.1 Danio tinwini | reverse complement strand
TATTATTATTATTATTATTATTGTTGTTGTTGTTGTTGTTGTTGTTGTTGTTGTTGTTGTTGTTGTTATTAAATATCAAAAGCCACATATTGCTAGTGCAGGATACAGGTATAAGGTATAACTTATACCTGTTAGACCTAAACTGCATTTCGTTTCCTTGTACTTGTACATGTGTAATGACAATAAAGTTGAATCTAATCTAAAAAAAAAAATCACACCCAACGCACTTCTTGCATTGAGAGGCACATCTTTTGAATAGTTTACTAACGGCCACAAGCTTTTTAACTGCCTGCTGCACCTCACGATTTTGCCGTTGCGCACTGTGCACCTGTAGTTGAATAAAAGTCAACTGCGAGCAGCTAAAGAGCACATTTTTCATTCTCCAATCAAATGAAAGCAGTTGTGGGGTTTCCGTTGAGTTCACAGCAGTGTTTGTGCTTTCAAGATGACTACTTAAAGATGCTTTAAAAGATGGAGGAGAGTCTATCGGTCGTTGAGTTATCCAGAGCTGTAAGACTTTTACAAATATCATGAGCAACACTCGCGCACAATACACAGATGATTAAGTGGTTGTGTAGCGACATAAAAGGCAATGCAGTGCTCCTCAGAATGGAAAAGCGCGTTCGGTGTGATCGGCCCCTTAGTCTGTCTGGCATCATTGCTGTTTTTGAAGCTCTCCTGCTCTTAAAAGATCTTGGGCCCTATCATACACCTGGCGCAATGTGGCGCAAGGCGCGATGCAAGTGTCGTTTTGATGTTTTTCACCACACTGTTTAAATAGCAAATGCATCTGCGCTCATATGTGTGCCCATAAGTGTTCTGGTCTAAAATAGGAGGTGTGTTAAGGCGCATTGCTGGCGCATTGCGATTTTAAGGAACTAAAACAGACTATTTAATAGACCAGCTAAGAGGAGGTCTAAAATCCAACGCAGATCGCGTTAGTTGTGCACCTCGCTTAAACATTGTTTAATACACACAGGATGTACAGCAATACACAAATATATTTACAAATGAAAAATAATTAAAGGAATAAAATATTACAAAAATTATTATTTTATATAAATATAAATACCACTGCCTCCATGCCATCTTTATCTTGGGGGGCTTTTTCAGCTTAATTATGACAATTTGCATTTTTATAATATTATTATTATTAGTAGTAGTATTATTTATTATATGCATATTTATATTTGTTTTATTAAAAACAAGCTTAGATTTGTCCATCTGTCAGGTTTCAGACCATATGGGGCATAGCATGTGTATTTGGATATAACTCAGTTTTTTGACCACACTTCGTTATTACTGTTCATTTATTCGTTTGCTGGAACTTAGAACTGAATTTAGAAATAGTTTTAAAAACAAATCTTTGCCCTTAACAAACAAATTGTGTAGGCTAATGGATGTCTGTGCGTACAACACCTTTCCTTATCCACAGAAGAGAGTAAAAGTACAGAATGAGGAGGCTCATTCTCGCGCTGCAGATGCTCTGTTTAACTATTTTCTCGCTAGAGAAGCGCCCAGTTATTCCACCTACAAAGTCCGCCGTGTAAATAGCAAATGCGCTATGGCGCGACGCAACTGACTCTTAAAGGGAATAGAAGATGAGACTCTGATTGGTTTATTCTTAAAACACACGTACAACTCATTAAGAGAATAAGCTTAACCCTGTTAGACCATGCGTCGCGGCGCAAAGCGGAATTTCCATTCTTAAAATAGCAAAAGTGGATTCTGACAAGCCCTTAATGCTTTTGCGTCCTGCGCTTTTGGACTTTGCGCCTAGATCGTTAAAATAGGGCCCCTTGTGTGTTCTGTTTTCCAAAGCAAGTCTTATTTTAAAAGTAGACAGAATGAGCATTTGTGTAACCCGCTTCCTGTTGAAGACCTAGTTTTCTTGACTTCTTTACCAGCTGAGTGAGTAGTCGCCCAGAGCAGATGAGATATTTACATTTTTATTGAGGTACAGCACACAACTAGAGGCCAGGGCTCAGGTCAGAGATTCTTCCGCCACAAGCTCTCGCCGAGTCTTTTATCATATGTTTCCAATTGCCACATGCTGTGCTTTGGATCTCCCGTGTGCTTGATGAAGGCCCTCGACCCGTCACGTTCTTATATCGATTTCCAGCCTACTGTCCAATCACCCACACCAATGACACTATGAACCATGTTAAAAGGCCTAGCATGTTGGAAATGAAAGACCTTGATTTGGTTTGATAGCGTCTTTGATGAAAACGCAGCGTATGTGGCACTTGGCTTGAAGGCTCAACTGTGGTTTATTGATGCGCATGGAACTTGTATAGAAACTAATTACATGCATATTCAGTCATATCAAACAGATAAACTCGCAGCTATAAGTTAATAGCTGCGTTTTGTAAAGCCTGAAACATTCAGCGATAACAATCTGATGGCAGTAATTGGATGTCAGTCCATGCAGCCTCTAACAAACGATTGTGTTAATTGTATGTTATTTTAAGAGCGAGGTTATACTATCTTAATATAATGATTGATTAGTGGCCTTAATAGCTTGACAGCTACTGAAGCCTCCGAGTGGATATTTTCTCTCTTTCACACATTCACTTTGTCCTTCTTTTTTTCCCTTTAGCTCGCTCTCTTTCTTGACCTTAATACTTTTGAGATATAAAAGTATGAGAGAGTTATCGTGCCCCTCGACTTGTTGAAGCCCAATCCAAAATGCTCAGAGAAGTGGTAATTTTCTTTTCTAAGATGTATTAGAGATAGAGCGGAGGTGCATGGATGTGGACATAAACATACACACAATATAAAACACACACTTGCTTTGTGTGTCCTGCCTGTTCACATACTGAAAATAAATTCATCTTTTGTAGATTATATTGAAGTCTATATAGTAAAACGTTCATTTCACATGATTGTGTGATTGATATTTATAAATGTGTGCAAACACATATGTAAAACCATATGGCGGTTTTTACATTTATAAAATTCTGCATCTAATCTGATTCATTGTTAAAATATCATTCACAGTGGCTTTCACAACTTTTTTCCGTGACAGATTTATTTAGTCTATGTTATTTAATTACATTAAATTACTAAGAAATCACTGACAGTTGAAGTAAAAATATATGTATATGTTTGCTGTTTGTGCAAGCTACTTATTTAAAATAATATAATAATAAAAGAAGTGGTGGCATAGTGGCTCAGTGGTTACCACTGTTGCTTCACAGCAAGAAGGTCGCTGTTAGCACTGTTGCTTCACAGCAAGAAGGTCGCTGGTTCAAGTCCTTGTTGGTATGTTCTCCCCATGTTCGCATGGGTTTCTTGCAGGTGCTCTGGTTTTCCCAACAGACCAAAGACATGTGCTGTAAGTGAATTGGATGGTTAATTGGCCATAGCGTATGAGTGTGTGTGTGTGTGTGTGTGTGTGTGTGTGTGTGTGTGTGTGTGTGAATGTAAGAGTGTAAGGGTGTTTTTCAGCACTGGGTTGCAGCTGGAAGGGCATCCGCTGTGTAAAATCAACCCAGGCTCATTCTGAAAACGTACCGCTATATACATTTCTGGAGAGTGCCAAATAGGTCCCAGGAGGTAGTTTTTTTTTGCTGTTATTGTTTTCGCAAATCCACCAGAGGCCGCTGTGTACGCTTTTTCAGATCTCAATATTCTCTCACGAGTGCCATTCGTGCCTGCTCTTCTCGCGCAAATCCACCAGAGGCTGCTTTTGACGGACTGGCTGATTGACTGATTGACTGACCCACCCTCCTTCTTCCCTAAACCCATCAAATAGTGTTTTCAAAAGCACCAATTGACCCACCTAGTCATACCGCCCTGTAGTGTTTGTTTTAAAGATGAAATGCAGCCATACATTAGGGCTGCATGATTAATAAAAAAAGATTTGAAAATATTTAAGACAAGAATTTGATGTTTTTTTTCTTTCATAGCAAACACAGAGTGTTGTGCTTGAAAGTAAATGTTTACTGGGTCAGCATAACTACTCTAGCCTATATAATGTTGAATATAATGCAAGAGAGAATCTAATAATGACAAATTTCTCATTTTACCAGTGAAAATTCTATTCAATTCACCTTTAATTGTATAGCGCTTATACAATGTAGATTGTGTCAAAGCAGCTTCACATAGAGATTGTAGTAAATTGAAACAGTGTCAGTTCAGTTTTCAGTGTTTAAGTTCAGTTCAGTTTAGCTCAGTTCAGTGTGGTTTAATAATCACTACTGAGAGTCCAAACACTGAAAAGCAATTCCATCGATGGGCAGCTCTACAGATCCCAAACCATGCAAGCCAGTGGCGACAGCGGCAAGGGAAAAACTTCACCAATTGGCGAACCTCAAACCTCGAGAGAAACCAAAAATGGTCTAATAATGTTGTCAATGACAGATTGCAAGCATATGTCTCAAACAGAATAATTCAACTTTAGAATTATGAATAGTTGTATTCTGATGTCATCAATTTACTGTGCATTAACAACCAGGACACATTTAAGGTCTGTTTAAGTCCACCATTCCAAGTCTATAAAAAATTGAGCATTTTAACCAACAGTAGACCTACACATAGGCCTATTGTTATTATTGTTGTTTTACCATATGTTTGAAAAAATACTAAAATAATCGCCTACTAGTATTAACCTTTATGTCACATCTACTAAATCGTGAGAAAATCGTGACCTTGATTTTAAGCAAAAATCGTAATTTTTATTTTAGCCAGAATCGTGCAGGCCTACCATATGTACTTCTGGCTACATAATTCACGATCTCCAGAAATGTATATAGAGGTACCTTTTTTAAAATTAACCTATGTTGCGTAAAACATATGACAGAATAGTTGGCGGTTCATTCCACTATAGTGACCCCTGATAAATAAAGGACTAGGCTGAAGGAAAATTTATGAATAAGTAATAAAAGATAATATAAGGTTTTTTGAGACAACCTTATTGTTTTATATTCAATCTACTTCAATTTGTCAAAAGTAACAAGTTAACTTAGTTCCTTCATGTTGTTCCAACACAAAACAATTGTGTGGAACCCAACATTTTTTTTACAGTGGTATAGTGTCTCTGGTAAACTAATGAGCAACTGAATAACTGAGGTCAGAGTGATCCTTTGTGACATTGTTTTACTCAATTTCTTGATAAAATGGACTGAATTTGAAAGATGAGTTTATATATATCTGCATATATCATAGACTCATTGGTTGTTATTGTTGAGCCCTGATTATACAAACTAAGTTTATAGTATCTTGATGTGCAATGCTGTTGCCTCACATCCTGCTAATCATAGATGGTTTTGCAGGCCTCCATTTGGTGCTTCAGTTAGTGATTTAGAACTGGCAAATCATGCCATTTAAGAGCCGCTCATTGGTAGCCTTTAAATTTGATTAAGGAACTTTAGAAAACAAATTATAAGATTACAGCTTCACTAAGAGGATAAACACACATTCAGTCTCAACAAGGATCATTGATATTTTATTCAATTTTTGTTGTTGTTTTGAAAAGCAACAGAGCAAAATGAATAAATTTCAAATTAGAGAATAAACAAAACACTTAACCTGTGCCTTCTCAGTTTGAAAACATTTTTTTTCCCTCTCTTTCTTTTTTTTTACATTTTTTAAAAGAGATAATGGAGAAAAGCGGGTGACTCAATGATAATTCTAACTCAATCCCTTGTTTCCTAGCTGAACACCATAGCTCAGTGGGTTAGAACATGTCTTTTTCAATTCACCTTATTTGTATAGCGCCTATACAATGTAGATTGTGTCAAAGCAGCTTCACATAGAAGATTATAGTAAATTGAAACAGTGTCAGTTCAGTTTTCAGAGTTTAAGTTCAGTTCAGTTTAGCTCAGTTCAGTGTGGTTTAATAATCACTACTGAGAGTCCAAACACTGAAGAGCAATTCTATCAATGTACAGCTCTACAGATCCCGAACCATGCAAGCCAGTGGCGACAGCGGCGAGGAAAAAACTTCACCAATTGGTGAAAGTGAAGATTTTAAAAACCTCGAGAGAAACCAGGCTCAGTTGGGCACGACCATTTCTCCTATGGCCAAATGTCTTGTGCAGAGCTGCAGTCTAGGCGACGGAAGCTGGACCTCAGCGAAGACTCATCTGTCCTTGGAGCGTCACAGAAATCAGTCTCATGCTCTCACTCCACCATGACCACCACAGCAGCAGCTCAGGATACGGCCTGGTCCAGGATTATGAAAACCTTGGGATCATCTCATTGCTGGTCTTGGATGCCATCAGTGGTGCTGCATAGTCTGAGGGCCTCGGAATGAGTACCCCAGGTGGAAATACAGAATAAAGAGAATAATTAGCGTAGCTGCTGTTCATAGTGTATATAAACAAGATGCACAAACCTGCGTAGGGCACACTCATGTGTCATACCACTAAGTGATGCACTAAGTGTATGCTTTGCTAAAAAAATAGGTTTTTAATCTAGTTTTGAAATGCGAGAGTGTGTCTCTCTAACAATTAATAACCTTTTTAAATATAATGTTGGTAATATTAACATTGTATATTTATGGAAGTTTCCCTGTGCTGTGTTGTGGCTAGAAGGGCGTCCTCTGTGTAAAACATATGTAATTGGTGGTTCATTCCGCTGTGGCGACCTTAAATCAGGAACTAAGCCAAAAGAAAAATGAATGAATGAGTGAATTAGGGAAGAACGTCAAAGTGAACATCAGTTGTTGAAGGTTCAATACAGAATATTTTCTTTTGGTAAAATAAATCCAAGCAATAAAGCAAATGCACAAAAATGTATTCCATATAATTATTTATATTTAGTGAACACATTTTTGATGTAATAGTTTTTGTCTTAGCATGTTTACAGCATTGTCTATAAAAATTATTTTATTTTGTTTCAACCAGAGATGACTGCACCATAGATTCAGATCAGGAATAGATTCCAGACATTGGAACAGCTCTGGAAAACTTACAAAAAGCATTTCTATGTCTGGTTGCAGCCAGCAAATGTTTTAGATTAAATAATTACTTTTTTTGCACTTTTAAACGAGTCATTTGGTATAGCCTATATTGCCAAAAGAGAAACTACTGTGTCACTAGCGTACATTTTTATATTGGGTTATGTGAAAAATTATGGCAACCTGTTTTATTCAATTAGCCTTAAAGCAAAAGACTAACCACCTAATCAAATGTAAAACCATTTGTTTTTCTCTTAAGTAATATTTTTACTTTAAACCAGCAGTTTACATGCTATGTGACTAGGCATGGGACAATAACCGTTCCTACAGTATATGCAAGTAAATTTTTTTTGCACATTTTTTTTTACGTTTTTTAGGACAACAGTATCTGCAGCAGAAAAGATCTTCATACAATGTAAAAAGCAAAAATTTTAACAAATTATTTCAACGTACAATTAACAATGAATTAGTTTTCACTAATAAGTTAAGTTAGTTCTTTTAGGTGTAACAAGTTTTAGTAACTTATTTAAGAGAACAAGAATGGAACAGTACACACAGTACAGTACAGATCATTTCCTTCCCATGTTAATGTAATAATAATATGGTACTTTTATTACAATACAAATAATTTCCTTCCCATGTTAATATAATAATAATAATTTAGGCGACGCAGTGGTGCAGTAGGTAGTCGCTGGTTCACAAGAAGGTCGCTGGTTCGAGGCTTGGCTGTGTCAGTTGGCGTTTCTGTGTGGAGTTTGCATGCTCTCCCTGTGTTAGCGTGGGTTTCCTCCGGGTGCTCCGGTTTCCCCCACAGCTTAAAGACATGTGGTACAGGTGAACTGGGTAAGCTAAATTGTCTGTAGTGTATGAGTGTGAATGAGTGTGTGTGTGTGTGTGTGTGTGTGTGTGTGTGTGTGGATGTTTCCCAGAGATGGGTTGCGGCTGGAAGGGCATCCGCTGCGTAAAAAACGTGCTGGATAAGTTGGTGGTTTATTCCGCATTGGCGACCCCGGATTAATAAAAGGACTATGTCAAAAAGAAAATGAATGAATAATCCTTTTATGTTTTGTGGTAAGTACAAGCATTGATTGCTATCAACAATAAATTATTTGTTACACCTAAAAGAACTTAATTAATTACTGAATACTGTCATAAATTTGATTTGTCAAACTTAATTCATCTAATTGTAACAAGTCAAAATAATATGTTTAAGTTTTCACTTTTTACAGTGTACTATACCCGCCTTTTCAAGTTGAAAGAAATCAGTGTTTTTGATCATTTGAAGACAGCAGATGTCAGTTATTCTTTTGACTTATTTAGCCTGACATATTTACTGCTCCAAAATATTTTAAAAGTTTTTCAAAATAAAATATATAGTGTTCAAAGGGGAAAAAGTTTTCATTTTTATTTAACCAACTATTTAAAAATAATATATTTTAGAGCGGTAATCAAAGCACCGTAAAACCGTGATTTTTTTTTTCAAGATTATCATATCATCAGAATCTTTTACCTATCTTTTGCCTATGTGACCACATGAAAAAGGTACTGTTTATGTGCTTATGTCTAATATGAGTTTGATTTCCATCTTGCGTGATAAGCCATACTGAAAGCACAAGCCGATAGTTTACCTCATTATTGAAAATAAAACAACTACAGTAGCATAGACTAACATTAATGTATTTATTATAATTTAGTCCAAAGTACTTTACAACTTTAAGTTGAACCAAAATTATTCAATTAAATCATCGTCTATAAAAACAACAATTTTCCTTTAAATCAATGTTTTTTTTTTACTTTGGGTAGAATAAATATTTTGATTAATATTAAAATACATTTTGAAATTTTCAATCAAGTCAAAACTATAATTTAAGGGTAATTTATACATTTAGCATTTTTTACAGTAAAAAATTACTGTAATTAGTTTAGCTTATACCAAAGTAAGATTATACTTTGATCTAAGATTATAAAAGTTATATATATATATATATTATTATTATTATCATTATAAATATATGTGTAAATGTTTCCCAGTGATGAGTTGCAGCTGGAAGGGCATCCCCTGCGTAAAACATATGCTGGATAAGTTGGTGGTTCATTCCACTGTGGCGACCCCAGATTGATAAAAAGGGACTAAGCCGAAAAGAAAATGAATTAATAAATGAATAAACAAGGGCGGCGCGGTGGCTCAGTGGAAGAAGGTCGCTGGTTCGAGCCTCTCCTGATTAAGTTGGCATTTCTGTGTGGAGTTTGCATGTTCTCCCCATGTTGGCGTGGGTTTCCTCAGAGTGCAAATAGGTGAAATTGGCCACAGTGTATGTGTCAATAGCTGTTTCCATCCAAAGATGCAAATAAAATGTATGTGCAAAACTGGATTATCGCATAAAAGACGTGCGAATAAAGCAGTGTTTCCATCCAGCGAGTCAAAGAGAACAAAATCTTCACTTCTTGATTAACTGGTGCCAAATATCAACAGTAAAAACAGAATTTGATGCAGTAGCAGAAGCTGCATGAATATTTTCCTTATTTAATAAATGACCACATACAATGAAGGCGTGGTGGCTTTTGAAGGCAGAGCACAGACATTCCAGTCAGACGCGGAGCACAGACATTCTTGACAATTCTGGAGGTCATTAATAATATAATAGCACTAATACTGAAATAGTTAATGCAATTTAAAATAACCAAAACAACATTTAAGATGTTTTACAGTGTGCTCAGCCTGCTGTTTGTCCATTCACACACACTTTTATTATTACATGATCTCTTATAACAAAATCACATGACCTTTTTTAATGTGCATATTGGGATATACAAAATGCACATAAAAATAGGTGGATGGAGACTTAGCTACTGCGAAAGTGTATGGGTGTTTCCCAGTGCTGGGTTGCAGCTGGAAGGGCACTGCTGTGTAAAAAATATGCTGGATAATTTGGCGGTTCATTCCGTTATGGCGACCTGTAACAGGATGTGACACTGACAACAGAAGTGAGGATGCAAATGCAGGTTTATTATTATTTATTATTATTAACAGTCAACACAAAAGCAAACAGATGTATACAGGCAATCCAGAATCGTAGTCAGATAACAAGCAGATGATCAGAAGGCAGGCAGCAGACAGGGAGAAACAGACAAACAAGGCACGGGTCAAAACATGGCAAAACAAGACAAAGGAAACTGTCACAAAAATGCAAACAAGACTCAGCAACATTGTGTGTGTTTGGGCTGCACTTATAGCCCATTAATCAGTTTGTGAGCAGCTTCAGTTGTGTGAGTGTGGTGACTTATGGCCTGTTTCCACTGAGTGGTACGGTACGGATCCGTACCGTACCACTTTTTCGGCACCCTTTCGAAAGGGTACCAAAGACGAGAAAGGGTGGAGCTACACGCGCAGCTGAACGCTGATTGGTTTACAGAGATACGCCACAATCTCGTGGAGCTAGCCAGAATCAAAACAATGGAGCCGCCATGTTTTTAAATGCACAGCCGAGACAACTATATGCATTTAATAACGATACATGGATGACCCGGGCTCAAAACAAACCTTGTCATTGTCTTGATGAACAACCACAAAGCCAAGAATCTGCCGTGTCCTGTTGTTGTTTTATGAGGCCGTCTAAAAGTGCGAGTGGTTTTTCGCTTTCTCCAGGGAGCCCGCGTTCACGTCTAGATTTAATATAACAAACTTCTTGATCTGATAATAATAACGTGTGTGTGTGTGATTAATGAAGCGTCTTCGACATCTGATCCATTCAGAAAGAAAAGGACAAACGCGAGAGTGAAGCGCAGAAAAAAGGAGAAGCCAGACAGGATTACAAGGATTCCCGACATGAGCAAATAGTTTCAGCAACCTGAAACATGAACAAACTGCCATGTTTGTCATCGCCTTTTGGACTATTATGAACTGGGAATGACGGAGTTACTCTCTAACAGAGGCTACATGTGCTGGTGAAGATTACAGACACAGATAAGAGGTTAGCTCTGACTGTGGGCTACTGTATATGTTGCGTGTTGTTTTTGAACTCAAATAAGGACTTAATGTATGCTGTGTGTCGTTTATCTGTAATTGGTAACATATCAGAGACTGTAAGGGTCTGTATGTGTTCATATATGTTGCATTTATTTATTTTATTTATTTACAGATGTTACAGTAGGCTGTAACACTGTCATTGATCTGCAGTTATAATCAAATCATGTTCATAGAAATGTTAGTAATAAACATTTATAAACAAGTATTAATATGTTTAAAGCATCTGTTTTGTTAGAAGAGCTTCTCATATAATGTGAACGAACTGTACAGCTTTACTGTAGACATTTATTCGAGCGAGAATGACGTCGACTGAAACTCTCTGTAGTACACCACGCCCACCAAAAGGGTACCCTTTTGTAATGGAAACGCAAGCTTGATAAAGGTGACCCGTACCGAACCGTACCGTACTGTACCACTCAGTGGAAACGAGCCATTAGAGCAGGTGTGTGTGTGTGTTGCATGACTGGGTTTTGTAGCCCATTATGAGGCAGGATTGTAGTTCATGTGAGTGTGAATGTTTTCCAGCTATCTCTGGTGGTTAGATGGCAGGTGATCATGACACGACCCCTGGTAAATAAGGGACTAAGCCAAAGGAAAACTAATGAATGAATGAATATTAAACAATATATTTTACTTAGTGTGAATGTAAGTTTTTTTCTGGATCACAATAAATATTTTTTTATATAGATTAAATTAAATTTTATAGTTTATATAAAATATAACTGTATCAAATTACAATTACGTTTTAAAAGTTGGTTCAAAGTGTAATGTTCTTTCAGCGTAGTGCTAATTTATTATAGCTCAAGATATTCAGCTGCAAATAATGGAGGTAAATAATTGGGATTAAAACTCTTTCCAAGCCTATGTTTAATTTAATCTGTAAGTCTGTATATAGCTTTTTTACCCTATGAAAATCTGAACAGTTTCAAAGTAACCTTTCAAACAAAGGAACATACAGTTAGTTTAGATTAGAAACCTTGATGGAAATCAGTAGATGGAACCTTTATGCTTCTGTGATTATGCGAGTCCTTCTAAAGGTTGTTACACACTCACTCAATTGCTTGATAATTAATGGCAAAAATGTGTTTGCCCTTTCCTCAAACCTATAACATATGATTAATCCAGCTAATGGATTTGCCCAAGCTTTTGATAGACTCAGTCAGCGAAGCGTTTAGCGACTATAGCCGCTAAGTCCTCAGTGTTAGCTTTGGCAGCTTTAGTGATGGCTACCGGTCGGAGAGACTCGTCTATAGGGATCTTAATTACACTGTAATTATCTCTCACACCGGGCAGATGTTAAGGCATTCTCTGCTCTTAATAGCCTCGATGGAATTTTACATTACGCAGTCTACTTTGCCATTTTCATTTTATTCATGAATGATCACGCAATACTCCAGTGGAACCTGATGAGGAACTGTATAAAACAGAACTTTCTCCATCTGCGGCGTCTGTTTAACCAATTTTTTCCCATACAGGAAGTTGTACTGTATTGCTGTTTAAAATAGGTCGGTCTTCACGCTAAACAATGAAACAATAGACCATCACTTGTTCCATAAATACAGGATAAAGCCAGGATGTTAGTGGCTTGCGAACACAATGTGGGCTGGCTTGCTTTGACTCCGGACTTTCATGGTGCCGGGCCCACCTTGTCCCCTGCCTTTTGCTTTAATACTATAGATAGGATCTTTTCTTCCTTCAGGGAATTGATTTATCTCCATTAATTTGAATGAATGAATGAAAGAGGATAAACGTTTGGTACTTATATGTGAGATGTTATCGATAAAGATACAATAGGCCTTTTAAGTAAATGCTCAGGCAAAGGAAGGTGATTTTCTCCTTTTATTTGATGTTTTACAGGAGAACAGGTGTGCTGTCTGGATGACAAACCAATTAGTTAAACAATAAAATAGATTTACATTAATAGAGAGCTTCTAGAAAAATCTATAGGCATTTGGAATACCAAATATACTTGAGTTCGATCTTTGGAGCTCAACAGTTGGGATTCAGAGGATTAAAAAAGCTCTAAGGTTGTTAGCCGATTATTCACCCACTGGCCACTTTATTAGGTACACCTTACTAGTAATGAGTTGGAGCTCCATTTGCCTTCAGAACTGCCTTAATCCTTCGTAGCATAGATTCATGTTGACATGATGCTCAATTGGTACTAATGGGCCCAAAGTGTCCCACGAAAATATCCCCCACACAATTACACCACCACCACCAGCCTGAAACATTGATACAAGGGATGGATTCATGCTTTCATGTTGTTGACGCCCAATTCTGACCCTACTATCCAAATGTGGCAGCAGAAGTTGAGACTCATCAGACCAGGCAACAGTTTGCCAATCTTCTATTGTTTAATCTAGTGGTCCTGTGCGAATTATAGGCTCAGTTTCCTGTTCTTAGCTGAGAGAAGTGGCACCCTGTGTGGTCTTCTGCTGTACCCTCAAAGTTCGATATATTGTGCATTCAGAGATGCTCTTCTGCATACCTCGGTTGTAACAAGTGGTTATTTGAGTTACTGCTGCTTTTCTATCAGCTCAAACCAGTCTGGTCATTCTTCTCTGACCTCTGGCATCAACAAGGCATTTGTGGTCTGCCACTCACTGGATATTTTGTCTTTTTCGGACCCTTCTCTGTAAACCCTAGAAATGGTTATGCATGAAAATCAGCTGATATTTTGTATTTCTGTGATATATATTGTGATGTGAATACAATTTCACCAGATTTAACAGGTTTATTTGGATTGATTGGGGGGATTTTGTAGAGGAGTAAATCTCGAATAATATATAACAAATAAATTACAAGCATAAATCAATAAAATATAGTATAGATAAAAGTGAATGATATTTTCAGGTATTCGCTATTCAGGTACAGATATTAAATAATTAACACTGCATAGTCTTCATTGTATATTATTTCATCTTTATTAAAGTTGCAAAATAATTCTTGTGGCCGGAGGTTTTAAAATTTGAAATAATGAAATGTTCACACAGTCACAGGCCTTAAAGGGACAGTTTACTCAAAGATTATAATGTACTTACTATTTACTTACACTTCACTTGTTTCAATGCTATAGGAGTTATTAAGTTATATTCTTTTTGTGTTCATAAAAAAAAGAAAAGAAAACTTATAAATGTTTGAAACACGCAAAGGGTGTAATGAAAATGTGAAGTAATTTTTGGGTGAATTATCACTTTAAAAATGCATGCAGATGATCAAAATTTACTATAAATTATGTTTAAACTCTATATTAAACTATAATCCCAACATTGCATATCCTGCGATGTGACTTTTGCGCATGCACACATTGCGATATCGATGCTGAAAAGATATATTGTGCAGCCCTAACTTGAATATAGGTTAGTTGTCTTTACTTATTTTCTGTCCATGGCCAAAAACTTGCTCTCACATTGTTAGTGCTGTGTAAGCATTATCTAAATCAATTTTACATAGATATAAAAACAAATTTAAACTAAATAGATTGTTGCGTGTTCTCATATGCTGTCATAAATTTAAACTTCATAGTTTTTCTTATTATTTACCATGTATATGTAGACATTACATGAAACATTAAGTCATGAAAATGTACTTGAAAGTTCTGGAAAAGTCTTGAAAAAGTCATGGAGTTTTAGTAGTAAAAATGTGTATGAACCCTGTATAGAGCTTCGTTTTCAGAATGAGCCTATGTTGGATTTTTCCAATAACGCACAGCCCTAATACAAAGCAACTATTAATATATGGCTGAATAATAACATATACAAGATATTTATTAATCATTTACTTACGCATTCTGAAAAAAACACTATTCTTAAATAATTGCTTTGTAAATAGTGCAATGCTTAATTTAGTAATGAAAAATTAATCATTAACAAAGTATGAAAACGCGATCATTAAAAACATTAAAAGTCAAGAAGGCAGCATTTGTAGATGTACGTAGTTATAAACTGCTTACTAATGTCTATTAATGTAGAGTTAATGCTTAACAAATAACCAAAAATTGCGAATGCTTATTAAATGGTTCATGTTGTGTAGTTATCATAAAGAGTTACCCAATCCTTTGATAAATGATTCGGGTGTGTGAGTGATTTTTCTTTGTGTCCTCAAAGAAATATAATCTACTTTTGCTACAGCAGCTTTTTTTTAAAGGGAGAAACGGAGAAGCTCTCTATCGAGTTATATTTAACTGGGCCTTTGCTTCCCGCTCCTGTTCCATAATCTATTTTTTCGGTTAGTGTTTACATTTGCTTGTTGACCCAGTGGAGATCATCTTAAAAAAAAAAAAAAAAAAAAAGCTGGCAGGTTAAAGAGTTGACTCGAGATTATGTGTCATTGTGTGAGAAACCAGCTTACAAACTGTGAAATCGCTGAAATAGGAAGAACTTAATTAGCGAAACCTTTTCAAAGTGCACGAGAGGTTTGTATGGCGTTATTGGGGAATATGAGTTGCATCAGTGGCAGTATTTTGTGTGGGTATTTTTCTCATAATTAAATACTGAAACTGAAACTACAACTGTAAAGTAAATCTTTTGCTTGCCCATAAAAAACGTACTTCCTATTTGGCGCTCTTCAGAAATGTATAGCTGTACATTTTCAGATTGAGCCTGGGTTGGAAAAATCTGATATTGCAATATTTAATTTTTCTGTGATAAATATTGCAATATGAATATAGTTTCAGAAAATGGTTTGAATAGCTCTACAGGGAGTGCAGAATTATTAGGCAAGTTGTAGTTGAGGATTAATTTTATTATTGAACAACAACCATGTTCTCAATGAACCCAAAAAACTCATTAATATCAAAGCTGAATATTTTTGGAAGTAGTTTTTAGTTTGTTTTTAGTTTTCGCTATTTTAGGAGGATATCTGTGTGTGCAGGTGACTATTACTGTGCATAATTATTAGGCAACTTAACAAAAAATAAATATATACCCATTTCAATTATTTATTTTTACCACTGAAACCAATATAACATCTCAACCTTCACAAATATACATTTCTGACATTCAAAAACAAAACAAAAACAAATCAGTGACCAATATAGCCACCTTTCTTTGCAAGGACACTCAACAGCCTGCCATCCATGGATTCTGTCAGTGTTTTGATCTGTTCACCATCAACATTGCGTGCAGCAGCAACCACAGCCTCCCAGACACTGTTCAGAGAGGTGTACTGTTTTCCCTCCTTGTAAATCTCACATTTGATGATGGACCACAGGTTCTCTATGGGGTTCAGATCAGGTGATCAAGGAGGCCATGTCATTAGTTTTTCTTCTTTTAGACCCTTTCTTGCCAGCCATGCTGTGGAGTACTTGGACGTGTGTGATGGAGCATTGTCCTGCATGAAAATTATATTTTTCTTGAAGGATGCAGACTTCTTCCTGTACCACTGCTTGAAAAAGGTGTCTTCCAGAAACTGGCAGTAGGACTGGGAGTTGAGCTTGACTCCATCCTCAACCCGAAAAGGCCCCACAAGCTCATCTTTGATGATACCAGCCCAAACCAGTACTTCACCTCCACCTTGCTGGCATCTGAGTCGGACTGGAGCTCTCTGCCCTTTACCGATCCAGCCACGGGCCCATCCATCTGGCCAATCAAGACTCACTCTCAATTCATCAGTCAAAGTAAAACCTTAGAAAATCAGTCTTGAGATATTTCTTGGCCCAGTCTTGACGTTTCAGCTTGTGTGTCTTGTTCATTGGTGGTGGTTTTTCAGCCTTTCTTACCTTGGCCATGTCTCTGAGTATTGCACACCTTGTGCTTTTGGGCACTCCAGTGATGTTGCAGCTCTGAAATATGGCAAAACTGGTGGCAAGTGGCAGCTGCACGCTTGACTTTTCTCAGTTCATGGGCAGTTATTTTGCGCCTTGGTTTTTCGCTTTTTGAATGAAACGCTTGATTGTTCGATGATCAGGCTTCAGAAACTTGGTCAATTTTAAGAGTGCTGCATCCCTCTGCAAGATATCTCACTATTTTTGATAGTCCTTCTTTTGACCCATTTTGCCAAAGGAAAGGAAGTTGCCTAATAATTATGCACACCTTATATAGGGTGTTGATGTCATTAGACCACACCCCTTCTCATTACAGAGATGCACATCACCTAATATGCTTAATTGGTAGTAGGCTTTCGAGCCTATACAGCTTGGAGTAAGACAATATGCATAAAGAGGATGATGTGGTCAAAATACTCATTTGCCTAATAATTCTGCACTCCCTGTATTTGACTGTTTTCTGGGGAGTCTAACAGTATTCGAGTACAGAAATTGAATAATCATAATGCAAAAAAAAATGCATTTCTTATTGGTTTTGTCTCTATCAAAAAAATTCTTACACCAAGTAAATATATTGTTCAGTTTTCACAGTTAGCAGAAATAAGGACATAAGGAAATTTTCTGCTAGTGGCGTAAGTGAAATAATCTTGTTTTCACTTTGAACTGTAGATATTTAAACTAGAAACAAGACAAAAATTCTAAGTAAGAAATTTTTTTTGCGTAAATCGTATAAATTCCATATAAATACAATGATTAAATACAATTCTGTAGCTCCTGGTCAACTATAATTCAGACTGGACATTGCATATCTTAGCAATGTAACTATTACGGTTGCGCACATTGCAATATCGATGCTGAAACTAGTTACACTATCTGACACTATCTTTTCGGCTTAGTCCCTTTATTAATGAGCTTGGACGACTGCATTCATCTCTGCAATGACTCAAATAAGTTATTAATAAAGTCATCTGGAATGGCAAAGAAAGTGTTTTTGCAGGACTCCCAGAGTTCATCAAGATTCTTTGGATACATCTTCAATGCCTCCTCCTTCATCTTACCCAAGACATGCTCAATAATGTTCATAACTGGTGACTGGGCATGCCAATCCTAGAGCAGCTTGAACTTCTTTGCTTTTAGGAAATTTGGCATGGTGGCTGAAGGATCTCTGCAGATCTCTTGCACGCCCCCATACTGAATGTAACCCCAAACCATCATTTTTTCCTCACCAAACTTGACTGATTTCAGTGAGAATCTTGGGTCCATGCAGGTTCAAATAGGTCTTTTGCAGTATATAGGTTAATTGGGATGCAATTTAACAGATGAATCATCAGAAAAATCTACCTTCTGCCACTTTTCCGAATGATCAACTAGACGTCAAGTTATTATTTGTTGCTCTTACAACTGAGACCAACAAGACTTTTGTGAGGGAGTGCATTATACAGCACTACTTTGTATGTTAATAAATGCTTTAATAACTTAACTTCATCCAGACAGTAATCTAAAGCGAGGTCTGTTAATGCTTTGTAAATCCCTTATAAATAGCATACAAAGTAACTATTATTATATGTCTGAATAATAAGATCTATGAATCTAGAACACAGCATTTGCTTACTAACATCTATTAATGTAGAGTTAATGCTAAACAAATAATGATTTAACTTTTTGCTATCGCTTAATAAATGATTCATAGTGTGTAGCTATTATAAAGTGTTACCAAGGATTATCTGTGCTAACATACATGTAACCAAGTGACAGAGGTTTATCGCTGCCGCTTATTTCTCCGTTCACATCAGGTGCTTGAGGTAGGAAGGAGGAGTTCAGCATCCATTATGCTTTCTTGACCTTTTCCCGCTTCTAGGTCCATGCGTGCCATGTTTGCCCTTTGAGGACTTGCTTTGGAACACAGTGTAAATGTCCGCTGTGCCATTTAAGGATGTTTGTGCCATGGATTTAGAGCTTTCGGTAAAGGTCGACAAAGAGAGGTATTGTTAAGGAAGTGGAGTAGTGCTGATGATAGACTCACCTGCTGTGACCCCCTCGTGTTGAATTAGGACCCAAAAACAAGCCTCACTACTGTTTATTTGCTCTTTGCCTACCCACGCCTGAAAGCATACGTTGTTTAGAGTGCAATACTTCATCACGCTGCCATCAGTGCAATCATTTTTTTCTAGCTTTTTAAGGCTTTTAGGAATGCTTTGCACCTGAGAGAGCAAGATTGGTTGTAAGGGAAAGTCCATTTTGCTTAAAATGTCACTTATATTGTCATTTGCATAAACATGAACTTATGAATAAATGCCTGGGCATGTTTTTTTTTTGGTATTTTACAAGTATGTGCTAAATAGTGTTTTGCATGTTGCGTGTTTTGCACTCAAAAAAGAGGTTTGCTGTTTATCAAACTACTCTACCTGACAATCCCAGTTGTAAGAGCAACAAATAATAACTTTTTCAAGTTGATCACTTGGAAAAGTGGCAGAAGGTTGATTTTTTTTCCAATGAATCATCTGTTGAATTGCATCCCAATCATCACAAATATTGCAGAAGACCTATTGGAATCCACATGGACTCAAGATTTTCACAGAAATCAGTCAAGTTTGGTGAAGGAAAAAATATGGTTTGGGGTTACATTCAGTATGGGGCTGTACGAGAGATCTGCAGAGTGGATGGCAACATCAACAGCCTGAGGTATCAAGACATTTGTGCTACCCATTACATTACAAACAACAGGAGAGGGCAAATTCTTTAGCAGGATAGAGCTCCTTCTCATACTTCAGCCTCCACATCAAAGTTTCTGCAAGCAAAGAAGACCAAGGTGCTCCAGGATTGGCCAGCCCAGTCACCAGACATGAACATTATTGAACATGTCTGAGGTCAATGAAGGAGAAGGCATTGAAGATAAATCCAAAGAATCTTGATGAACTCTGGGAGTTCTTTGCAAGAACGCTTTCTTTGCCATTCCAGATGACTTTATTATTAAGTTATTTGAGTCATTGCAGAGATGTATGGATGCAGTCGTCCAAGCTCATAGGAGTCATACCCAATATTAATTATTTTTCCACTGCACCATGACTTTATATTCTTTACTGTACATTATTTCTGTTAAGTGACAAGAGTTTTGTCTAAGCAAAGTCAGACTGTACTGTCCTAATTAAATAATAAAAAATCAAGGCATGATCATATTTTATTTTGGTAATATAGGCGTAATCTAGAGGCCTTTGCCTTTTATATAAGCCACTTCTGAAATCAAATGATCAGCTGGAAGTCAAGTTATTATTAGTTGTTCCTAAAACTTGGATAGGTGACAAGACTTTTGCCATGTAGTGTATGAGCTGAAACATCACAATTCTTGAGTGTTTTGGGTGGACAACCTAGTTGTTTTATGTTCAATCCACTTAAATTTGTATAAACTATTAAGTTAACTTAATTCCTTCATGTTTCCCCAACACAACTCGATTGTGTGGAACCCAGCATTTTTTACAGTGTAGTTTTACTGAAGACTGCACTATTTAGCTACTGGTTAATTTAATCTTGATTTAAAATGTGATTTTATAGATTGTAGTTTTAGAACATATTTAATCTTTTTTTTTGGAAAGTAATTAATCATTCTTATTCATTATGAGTGCATTAAACTGATCAAACCCAAGACTTTATTTATATGACCAAAAAAAGTATGTTTCAAATAAATGCTGTTTGGAAAAGCATCAAACAATGTAGTACTTTGCACAACTGTTTTTAACACTAATGATAATAATGACAATAATAATAATAATAATAATAATAATAATAAAATGATTCACTTTGTATCAGCCGTGCTGTAGACTAATAACTATTGGAGGTAGGGATTTTCGCCTAAATTATGCAATGCATTATCCATAATCATCAGGAATGCTGTTTCTTTGGATTGTTTTAAGAAGCTTCTCAAGACGCATCTATTTAGCAAAGCATTTTTACATCACTTTTATGCAATTTGTAACATTCTGTTTATGTATTGTGCTTTATTGTTTTATCATTGTGCTGTGGCTTCTGTCTTCTTACTGGGATTTTATGCAAGGTTGTAATTCTCTGCACTTTTTATTTGTTATTGTTTATCTTGTAGCACTTTGAGTTAAAGAAAAGCGCATCCTAACCCCAACCTAACAGTCTACTTATAATCTATTGAGAATTAGTTGGCATGTTGATGCAATGTAACTTATATTCAACAAGATGTGTTAAAGGGACCATCAAAATAAAGTGATACCATTATTATTATTATTATTATTACTATTATTAATAATAATAATAATACTAATAATAATAATAATAATAATGATGATGATGATGATGAAGACAATGTTGATAATAAATTATCAGAAGGATCTGGAGTAATAACTTGAGTAATATATACAATTGAAGGCAAAATGAATAGCCGTCTGATTTTAGAGCAAAGACATTTTTGACATTACGTCCCATAATATTTTTTTCTTATGGAAAAATCTTATTTCTTTTAGTTTGGCTGGATTAAAAGCCATTTTAATATTTTCAAAATAAGTTTGTATGGTCAACATTATTAGCCACCTTAAGAAATTCTTCTTCTTTGATTGGCTACAGAACAAACCACTATTATCCAATGACTCACCTAATTAACCTAACCTAGTTAACCCAATTAGCCCTAATTTGCACTTTAAGCTGAAAACTGGCATTTTGAATAATAACTAGTAAAATAATGTGTACTGTCATAATGGCAAAGACAAAGGAAATACGTTATTAAACTATTATGTAAAAAAATATGTAAAAAATTTCTTTATTAAGAAGCACAGAAATATTTTTAAAGTAATTCACATTTCACTGGAAGGCAAATACTTTTTCAGTAATACTGCATACTTTAATAAACATGAACTTTTAAACAAATGCCACAACACAGAATTAGATTAGCATTGATGAGTAAACCTAGAAAGTGTCAGTGTTTCATGTGTGTTCAGGTGAACAATTTGTTTCCACATTCTGCACGTTTCATTGCAGTTGTTATAGCGTCTATTAAAAAAATGCACAGCTTGATGAAAGAAAATTCTTGAAACGAATTATCACTTAGCCATCGCAACACATTATGCTTGACGAGCACCATGTCAAGACGGCATCAGCATTTAAGCGCATCTCTCCTTTTATCATGTTTATTTGTCAAAAAAGGCCATAGTGGGTGTTTCAGCTTAATTAAACCTCTGAGTTCTCATGTTAAAGTGTGACGGGCTATTTTCAGCACGTCTAGTGGGAGTATATGGCTTGTTTATGTATTATGCTGAAAAGTCCGCTGAGGAGCTTATGTGAGCATGGCAACAGTAGCTTTAGATTGTCCTTTATATATGTGTGTGTGTGTGTGTTTTATATATGTAGAACTAATTAACTGCACTTATTGGAATATTTAATTCTCATATAAGGCTTAAAGTGATTTCAAAGAGGTTATTAGTGGTTGGTTTACTGATACTTTTGATGTTTTTATTAAAACAAAAGGGATGCACAATACAGTATATTGTTTCAGCATTGATAACCCAATGTGTACATTTGCTATAACAGGGTTTCCACGGGGTCTTAAAAAGTCTTAAAAAGTCTAAAATTTAAAAATCTAAATTTAAGGCCTTAAAAAGTCTTAATTTTACTGTTCTAGGTCATTTTTTGTTCTAGGTCAAAAATTTAATATTTTTGCACAGGTCTTAATTTTCCGATGTCTATGTACATCTTATGCTCATTTAAATAATTTTTTTGTTGCTGTTGCTTGGTTTTCTAGGTGTTGTAGTTCTTTATTTCACTATTGTATTTTGCGGTATTACAACTACAAATGAGACCAACATGCAGTGCGCGCTGCGAATGTGTCGTCATCGCTGTGTTTGCGCGACATGATTTCGGCTGGCGGGGCTCACGTAATGTTTTGAGACTCAAGTGAACACTGAAAAGTTCACGCGATGCCACATTTGATTTGAGTTAAATATGAAAAACTTTGAGGAGATTTTATCTGAAACAGGTACGACTGTACACACATCTTCTTTATGATCTGTCCTTGCGTGATCATAGAGATAACCAGATGACCAATAATTCTTGGCTAGAAATTGCAACAGCAGGGGAAAGGGGGAAAGTTTTTTGGAAAAGTTTGGAAAAACTTGAGGGATAAGATTGTTAAAACAAAAAAAGAGGCCATGCAGAAGTGGAGACCCAAGTGGTTTTAATATGACAGAATATGTTTTTCCACCAGTCATAGGTTTAACACTGATGTATAGGTTACAATTTTGAATTTAAGACTATTTACAAGTTACAAACAAAAATTAAGTAACAAATTATGTCTTTGATACAGTTGAAGTCATAATTATTAGCCCCCCTTTGAAATTTTCTTTCCCCCCTTAGAAAAAAATTTCTCTTTTAAATATTTCCCAAATTATGTTTAACGGAGCAAGGAAACTTTTAACAGTATGTCTGATAATATTTTATCCTTCTGGAGAAAGTCTTATTTGTTTTATTTCATCTAGAATAAAAGCAGTTTTTAATTTTTTAAGAGCCATTTTAAGGTCAATATTATTAGCCCCCTTAAGCAATATATTTTTTTCGATGTCTACAGAACAATCCATCGTTATACAATAACTTGCCTAATTACTCTAACCTGCCTAGTTAACCGAATTAACCTAGTTAAACCTTTAAATGTCATTTTAAGCTGTATAGAAGTGTCTTGAAATATATCTAGTAAACTATTAATTACTGTCATCATGACAAAGATAAAATAAATCAGTTATTAGAGATGAGTTATTAAAACTATTATGTTTAGTAATGTGTAAAAAGAAAATCTTCTCTCCGTTAAACAGAAATTGGGGAAAAGGGGGGCTAATAAATCTGACTGTAACTGGAAAGGAATATATGAACCTATCAGTGATAATGAGGACCTATCAGTCCTATTGAGGACAATGGTCACGAATGTTGGATCGTTATTGCCTTTTTAACTTATAAGTAGAGGACAGAAACTAGCCAGACATTAATGTGTGAATTGTTGAATGGGCAAAATAATAAAAAAGGTCAGTATTTTTTGTAAGTGTACTTCTTTTTTGTTTTTATTCTTGCCATAATAAAAAATATAATTGTAGAGCAAGCCAAGTTCTGTTGCCATTAATATTTAACTTTAAAGGGCACCTATGGTGAAAAATCTCCTTTTCAAGCTATTTGGACAGACATATGTGTATGTATGGTGTATAGACCGTCATATTGGGGTGATATAAACACACTCAGTCCTTTTTTTTTCAATTTAACAACATAAAAACGGTGGACCAATTGGAGCGGTTTTCAGACCAACTTGACGTAGGAGTGCGGTCCCCCCGCCCACCGAATTGATTGACAGCTGCGTATTAACATGTCTCCGTAGTAACTTGTATAATCATATCAACCAGACACAGGACGTGCATACACTAAGCAACCGTAAATAAAAGGTCTGTTCAGTTTGCTAGGATCATCAATCATCATCAAATGTGATCAAGAGTGAGTTTGACAAGTTTAAAATGTTTTAAAACTTGAAAAAAAAGAAAAATTACAGCGATTTACTTCAGATTTACTTCATCAATAGACCTTTATCTATTAAGTATAACTATGGAAACTGTGTTCATCTTAACTGAAAGCTAAGTCGTGTTTGCTGGCCTCATGCATCACGCACCTGTCAGTCAGTCAGTCAGCATGTCACCTTAAAGGGTTAAACAAATAACGTACAGCACTGCTACGATTACAGAAAAGTTTGCACTGTTATATTATAGTTCACTTACCTTTTAATACATTTTGGTGTAATTATAACCAGCTATTAAAAACAACAACGTCTAAATGTTTTGAATGAGAAGCTGTAATGTAGCTGTGGCGGGATGAACTTTGGTGTGGCCCCCCTGCCATTGAAGAATGAATCTAGCGGAAACAATGCAATATTTATAGCTGAAAATTGTAATATTGCATATTTTGCAATATTGTGCGGCCTTAAAATGCTATTTTTTATAGGGGTTTAGGTCATGTCAGTACACATTCATGTAGTTTTTTATATATAATTATTCATTTATTTTTTTATGAAAAAAAAATAGTGCATTGATTAATTGATTAAATTGATCAAAAGTGACAGTAAAGATAATTGTTGTTATAAAAAGATGTATTTTGAAAAAATACTGTTCACCTTGATTCAAAGTAGCAAAATATTGATTTCCACAAAATGTTAAGAAAGTGTTTTTTTCTTAAAGGTGCTGAATGAAAGTTTTTGATTCTTCTAAAACGCAAAAATACCATAAAATGTTTGCAGATATTTAAGAAATATGCCAAGTGAACATTCTTGTTTATCTGAAAAGCAATGCAGAAGTCAGTTATTCTGCTTTGAAAGTGTGAAAATTCTGCTGAGTTTGTTTTGTTTTTTTTACCCAGGCCAATGCTAGTTTAGCCAATTATATTTCAGCACCCCGGGTTGCCTTGGTGGAAAACTGCGTATTCTTACATTCAGTCAGGAAGGCTCTCAAAATGTGCGTCCGTGACCAAAATGTGACCTCCGGTGGACAGTAACAGCCTCCAAAATGAGACGCAGATTTAGAGTTTCACATAAGGTTATTAATAGGGTATATGTCAAGCTAGTGTTGTTCCCATACTGATAAACTTCCGGTGACCTGTTATTGTGAGTTTTTGCCATATTATACAGTTCCTTTTACAGCATCTATGTTGTAATGTAATTAAAATATAATCAGTTAAATATACTTTGGCATTCATTTAGTTGCTCAAGCGTAAAACGAGACAAAAAGCCGTTTACTCGCACACGCCCTTCATAATCGGCAGGTTAGCGCAGAAGCGCCATTAAATATACTGGGGTAAAATAAATGTTCATATTATAAAGAAATGGTGGGAAAAATGTAATTTAATGCAGTGCTTCTTGTACAATCTGAAACTCACTTTATATTGGATGTCCCTCAGCCAGTAAAAAAAAAACAGACGTAATTAAAGAAAACGTGCTGATTTTGCAATGGCGTACAGTTCACCGGAAGCGCTTAATCCAGGTTACTGGCAAATTAAAAGTGCTATTAGCATACTTCTAATATACCCTATTAGCAAATAATATAAATATTACAAATGTATTGACATTATCGGGGCACAATGCACGCACGCACGCATGCACGCACACACACACTCACACAAACACACACACACACACACACACACACAGAGAGAGAGAGACAGAGAGAGAACGCACAGTACAGCGCACTCCCATCAGGTGATGCAACCTTAGTTGTTTTATACTCAAACTTTCTTTCTAAAAGCGCTTCCTTGGTCTTATCCATATTTCTTTGCACATTAAACACACGCAGGGTCGGAGCAAGCTGAACCGGCTCTCTAGGCGAACGGCAATTATGCTGCCCTCAACTCGAAAGTGAAATAGAAAGTGACCGGTTTGCGGATGAAAGTAAGGACCAGGAGGGAGGGGGTGGGTGTCGCGGATGAAAGTGAGAACCGGGGGGGTTCGCTCACTATTCTACGGCCGCCTAGGTCGCCACTACGGACGCGCCGGCCCTGAACACACGTCGGCCACAAGAGGAAATTAAAAAAACTGCAACTGTGTTAAATGGGTTAATTTTTTTTTTACGTGTTAAATATTTCAAATTAATCTCGTGCGTTACCGCGCTAATTTTGACAGCCCTAATTTTAATGTTATCCTTATAAAAGTAAGCACTGGTACGGATTCTCATATCGCCTCATTACAGCTAACGTGATTCCGCCTCTCAGTAAACACGCTGTTCATATGTAAAGTACTGAGGTGAACCAGGTAATAACATACACGCCCCCCGAGACATGGCATAAAACGACCAGCTTTATTACAGAGTTACTTACTTTATACATAGGGTGTAAGAGTGGGCTTTTACAAACTTTACATCCTTCATTACCTTAAACTCTTCATAATTACACAATTTTTTGGACAGTTGTGCCCTGATTATGTCTACGTAAGCTCTTATGTGTCCCTCTTTCCTCAATTGTTGACAATTTCTCAGCACTATGAGAGAGCACTTTATACATAGGGTGTAAGAGTGGGCTTTTACAAACCTTACACTCTTTATTATTTTACACTCTTCATATTTACACAGTTTTTTGCACAGTTGTGCGCTGATTATGTCTTCTGTACACCACATTTCATGTCCCTCTTTTCTCAATTGTTAACATTTTCTCATTCTTGCTACATGTAAGTTTATATAGTTTACAGAGTTTTATATAGTGTACTGACTCTCACACGTGTATCTCCAGTTATTTTGTGTTATAGTTCAATATATTTTAAATAAACTGCAAACCAAAAAATATATAAACTTATTTTTTCCTCAGATTCTTTCTTGAAACTCTTCTCCTTTAGTCACAAACCTGTCTGAGGGCTCATTATGCAGGACTTTGTCTTCTCAGATGAGAATCACTGCATTAGTAATGATAGTTCACACCTTCTCGCATAGACCATTTTCACTCAAAAAGTGACTTTTAATTCAAAAAAGTGAGATTTAATTCAATATATTGTTTTCTGTGAGCAAGTAAACAAGATGATTTTCACATCATTTTGAAGCAAAAACACTAGGCTACAAGATCCAGTTCTCAAAAGTCTTGTGAACAAATATGTATGTGTTTCACAGCCTTGTTTCAGTGACTTCAAAATTTTTGTTTTTCACTAACCACGCATAAACATTTCTTTCTCAAAAACAAACACATACATACATGCTGCTTAGGTATTATTGTAGCCCAGCTTGTTCTGTTTACAGTGTTATAACACTTTAGCCATTAATATGTTTTTAAAATACTGAAAAAAACTAGGGCTGTCAATTGATTAAAAAAATTAACTAATTAATCACACTTTTTTGTGTCACGAAAAAAAAATCCTAAATACAGGCATTGGAAATATAGAAATTGAAAAATTATAATAATAAAGTATTGAATACAAACAATTGTATTTATTGTAAAGTTGTATTGCGAGTTGAGAACATTAATTATAAAGTAGAAACAATTTAGCTTTGTCCTCCTTAACATTTCGTCACCTTGGAATTATAAGGTTCTGTCTGCGTTCTGAATGATTTTGAGATATTGAGCTTCAAAGTTTTTGCATTCCATAGCAAACAGCATGTGTGTAACATTTGTTTTTGTTTTTATAAAAGGTCTTAAAATGTAAACAACTTATAAAAAAACATCCCATAATGTAAATAAGTTGTCATTTAATAAGAATATGTCAATAACTCAATTTTGACAAAAATGTCAGACAGAACCTTGTAATTGTAAGGTGACGATTTAACCAGTTGCTAAGACAGACCAGTCTATTGACATTATCGGGGACAACACACACACACACACACACACACACACACACACACACACACACACACACACACACACACACACACAGTGAGAGAGAGAGAGAGAGAGAGAGAGAGAGAGAGAACAGCGCACTCCCTTCAGATCATCAACACGCACGATCGAATCAAATTTGCTTAAACTAAGCGTTTTAAAGTATGGCTTTATTTCTCAATCAAGGATTCTGACACATCAACGTGAAGCAGACGCTTTACAAAAGTTGATCACGTCGCCCTCAACCCGAAAGTGAAATAGAAACTTACCGGTTTGCAGTTAAAAGTTAGGACCGGGAGGGAGGGGGTGGGTGTCGCGGATGAAAGTGAGTAGGTCCGCTCTATGGGCGCGCCTGTGTTTTGGTGTAACACCGGCCCTAAACACACGTCGACCACAACAGGAAATTAAAAAAAAGCAACTGCGATAAATGCGTTAATTTTTTTAACGCGTTAAATATTTCAAATTAACCACGTGCGTTAACGCGCTAATATTGACAGCCTTAAAAAAAACACAAATGTCAGAGCATGTCAAAACTTCTCCAGGGCCCCAAAACACCCTTAGACCCCTGGGGGTTCATATGGAGAATATTCCTTTTATTGTATGCCGTTGCTTTTATTTAGAACGCGGTTTAAATCAGCCTTAAATCAACCTTTAGGCTCGACAGTCAGGCACACTGCTGTTGGTGTCATCAATCTGGCAACCTGCGCTTGCGTGTGTTGCAATACCTAGTTCAACCACTGAGTGTCAAACTTACATACTGCATCTTTAACATTGAAATTTATGTATATTTAAGCATGTGGCAGACATATTTGTTGAAAGAGTATAAAAGTGATTACAGCAACAAAAGACAACATGTAAATACTATGACAGTTACTAGTTAGATTAATATTACACTTTTTGCTGTCTTTCCAGAGTAGTTTTTTTATATTGCACAGTTTCTGATACAGCTATGAATGACAGCAGATATTGTAAGGTTTATTTGGGATAAATTCTATCTATCTATCTATCTATCTATCTATCTATCTATCTATCTATCTATCTATCTATCTATCTATCTATCTATCTATCTATCTATCTATCTATCTATCTATCTATCTATCTATCCATCATTTTATCATCCTGTTGTTATATGTAGTTAGGTATCTATCTGTCTTCTGTTTTTTGTTCCATCAGCTACCCATCCATCCATCCATCCATCCATCCATCCATCCATCCATCCATCCATCCATCCATCCATCCATCCATCCATCTATCGTCCATCCATCCATCCATCCATCCATCCATCCATCCATCCATCCATCC
>CAIGQZ010007154.1:19070557-19099398 GCA_903798205.1 Danio tinwini | reverse complement strand
TCTGTCTGTCTGTCTGTCTGCCTGTCTGCTTTTTATTCCATCAGCTATCATTCCATCCATCCCTCCATCTAAACATTCATCCATCCATCATTCATACATGCATCCATCCATCCATTCATACATAATTGTATCATTCTGTTTTTATGATTATGTAGTTAGGTAGCTATCAATCTTCTGGGTTTTTTTTTGTTTCATCAGCTATTTCAGTTTTTTTAGTCGCTTTGGTGGATTTCCCATGCACTATTTACATTTGCACAACAGTAAATGCATTTCTCAAACCAATTAGTACAAACTGAAAATGAAAAATCAAAATGAAAAGTCCTGACATCATTGCTTATGAACAAGATAGTCAAATGGCTTTGTCATGTTTTCATTATTACATTTTTTGTAAAAAAGTCAGATTTTGACACTTACTGAAAATGCTCAAGACAGCACTATATACTATTTGCACAGCCATTTGAAAACAGTAAAGTTAGACATCACTGCATTTAATGAGGTATCTGAGTACAAGACACTGAATATGAATGTTTCACATGTTTACTGCATTTGCTCTTTGCAATTCTAATTTATTCACAGCATTGTGCAAAAGAAAAAAATACACCCTTATTTACAACAAACATAAACTTCCTTTGGGTAGAGCTGAGCGCAACTGTAAACAATATTGCAGTACATATTGGAACTGAACCAACATACATACACAGGTCTGTAAAATATTCATGAAATTATTCATTTTGGAAGACATTTTCAGAAAAAAATGATTTTAAAATGTTTAGAAATTTAGCTTGACAGATTTTGACAACTAGTTATGAAATGAGTAATGAAATTTGAACGTGGTAGACTCAAGTAATGAAATGAGGACTATTAGTTTTATATAGAATGACTATTCAGCATCCACAAGTTTAGTTAATTTTGACTAACATGACATAAGCAAATGATAATGTAATAAAACAGCAGAGAGTTGTATGAAAGCAATTGATGCATGTCCAAAAGCATTTGCAATTTGTTGAAAGGAATGTGAAACTGCTACTATGATGTGCACAAATGACTAATTGTTTTGAAAAATGCATTAACTGTTGTGCAAATGTAAATAGTGTTGTGAGAAATGCACCAAAGTGACTGAGAAAAACTGTAATCCATCCATCAATCTATCTATGTATCCATCGTCCATTCATGCATCCATCCATGCAACCATTGTTTTATCATTCTGTTTTTATATGCAATTACATATCTACCTTCCATTTTATCCTATTAGCTATCATTCCATCTACCCAACCATCCATCCATCCACCCATCCATCCACCCATCCATCCATCCATCCATCCATCCATCCATCCATCCATCCATACATCCATCCATCCATCCATCCATCCATCCATCCATCCATCCATCCATCCATCTATCCATCCCTATGACTTTACACTGCTGATATTTCACTGTGTCTTTAGGAAATCCTGACAGTTGTTGTTTTTTTAATGCCTAAAAGGGTTTGTGCTGATGCAAGCTGTTAGCAAATCTGGCCATAAATCAGCACTTAAACCCAATTTAACTCTTGAGATATTAAAAAGACACCTACGAACAATACAGTTACATTCTTGGTTTGATTTCTGAGCAAAGCGGATTGCAAAATGTTTCTTTCTGTAGACCTTGCCTTACTGTACTGATTTCTTCCTATAGCATGTTTTGAACAGATGTTGCTGTTTCTCAGGTGTATCTGTGGCTCCAGAGCAGTTTCTCTGAAAGCATTAATGAGGCTAGTCAGCATGAAGGGTTTATGATTCAATTCACAAGCAATAGCTGTCTGCTGAACTTCTCTGTGCTTTTCGGCTTGTCTTTTGCATATTTTTGTTTTTCATACAAAGGTTTTATCTTCTCACCCGACACTTTACCTGTCATTTTTCTCCCTCTCTTTTTGAATCAGTTTCATTGTTTAGCAGCTTGTCCATGTCAGCGCGGGGTGTTGTAAGTAAAACCTGTGAAGTAAAACCTGTGCCAGTGTTACACCACAACAGTTCTGTGGACTAGCAGGATTTTAGGATATGTTATTTGGATCAAAGCTGTTGTTCGTTTTGAAAATGTTGCATCAAATTTCTAAGTAGTTTTGTGAGGCATTTTGAAGTGCATTGCAGATATTACAGAAGAAAATATTACAATTTAAGGATCTCTGTCTTCAGTTAAAGGTGTTGTATATACAATAAAAGTTTCTTCAGCTTAGTAATGCTTTTGATCCCACTATACATTCAGTGGCCTCAATTCCTATGTACTACACCAGCAAATAAGTACAATTTACCTATTGTATTACTGATTTGTATTGCACAACACTTCTAGTGTTACTAAAGTGGGATATGCTATGGAACAGATTTGGTGATATTGGTAGGTTTAAAGGGGTGGTCCACTATGGGTGTGGCCAGAGGCGCTGTAATGTTATAGCAGAGAAAGCTAAAATGCCGTCCAAACGCTGCTATTTCCAAAGAGCTTGTTCTGTTTCTGTATTTGGGCTTCTTAAGGACACAACACAAAGAGAGAAGTGCTTACAATTAAATTTTGATTATGTTCCAGAGAATTATAAAAAATATATAGCTAGCATTTGACAAAGGACAGCTTCCAGAATCTCTCTCAGTTGAGTACTGCATTTGAGTACAAAATTCTCAAAAAAGGAACAGCTCCAACCATAATAGTTGAAGCTGTGGATTGTAGGGGTGTCAAAATTATTTGTTTCTTCTGTGCACCGCGATGCAGATGGGGACAATTCGATATCGGTTCAGTAATAGATCATAACCGGTTATTATGCACTGATGTCATTTATCCCCTATGTGTGATGTCGCGGTAGAATACTATGGCGAAGGAGTCAAGGGTGAGTAAATAAAATACTCCTACTACTTAAAAAGCAAATCTTTCTCTGACACTGAGGAATGTTGTAAAGAAAAAAAATCTAATTATGTATGAAAAGCATAGTCAATGCACCGTCATGCACCGAGATATTGAATTGAACCGTATTGATGGCATGATAATCGTAACCGAACCGAACCGTGAGACCAGTGTAGGTTCACACCCCTAGTGGATTGTGAACCTGTGTTTTTATTTGTTAAAATTGATCTATTACATGTATAGTTTCTAGTGTTAATGGTATGTAGTAGAGAGGACGTAAACAAAGATGTAAACAACGGGAAATGCTGTTTGGCACCACTAACAATTTAGCTACAAATTCATATTTATCTATCAAACCCCTGTAAACACCCACAATCTTCAGCAGTGCTGCAGCGTCTCTCTATGCTGCCACTTTCCGTGTGGTCTAAATCTCGAATAACAAACTCACAAAAGATATGTGAAAGTTTCATAACACTCATGGATTCCGCTACATTCATTCTTCCATGGCGGGGCGCCACACCGAAATTCATCCCGCCAGGACTACATTACAGCTTCTCATTCAAAACATTTAGTCGTTTTTTTTTAAATAGCCAGTTATAATCGCACCAAAACGTATTAAAAGGTAAGTGAATTATAACATATAACATATAATTATACTTTATTCTATAATTATACTTTATACTTTATTCTCTACTTAGGTCTGCTGTTCTGTCTACAATGACTTTATCTTGCTGGAGTTTATAGCCGTTTCACTTTACTTCAGGATGCTTTAATGCCACTCTGTGGGACTATTAGAGACATTCATAAATATTCCTAGCAAATCTAATAAATACTGGAGACTAAATTGCACTTCAGCAGTGTTTATTTGACAGCGCAAAAGAAAATCATCGCTTGAGCAGCGTATATTTGAGGGGGCGTGTAAGAAGTTTTGGGCACGAACGGAGGAAATCAGTGCGCAAGCAAAGAGTTTGCACGCTTGTACTACTAAAATACAATCTCGAGTTGTAATACTGCGATCAAGACATTTGTCATAGAAATAACGCCATAGGTAGCTGGTAGATCTGTGTAAAAGACCTGCCGCCACAGCTGGAAAAATCCTAGAGGAAACGCTGTAACTTACACATGCTTATAACCCATAAACTTACCTGTGCATGAACCGGAAAAGCAAAGTTTGCTTAAAGGGGTGATCCAGAATGTATTTTTAAGGCTTGGTTGTGTTTATAAGATGCAAAGCAATGTGTGCTCATGCTTCATTTGTAAAAAAATCATGTTATTTTTTCATATATCTTACTTTGATTATATAGTTACTCAGCTAACATGAAAACGACTGTCATGTTTCCTAGTCAAAATCCCTCCCCCAAGAGGCTCTAATTGGTCAGTTAACATAATGTCTGTGATTCGAGGATTGTCTCCATGTCACAATCAGACGGAAAATGAAAAGGACACCGCTTAACCTCATGCTTGCTCTCCAGAATAAAATCTGACAAGTGTTTTTCACATACATTCGAGTTATAAGCATGTGTGATATGAAACGCTCTATCTTTTGCGAGCTCATTATTTGAGATATAGAACACAAGGAAAGCGGCCTAATAGAAAGACACTGCAGCGCTGGTGAAGATGTGGGTGTTTACAAGAGTTTGACAGATAAATATGAATTTGTATCTAAATTGTTAGCAGTGCCAAACAACATTTCCCATTGTTTACATCCTAGTCAAGTCCCTGCTACAACATACAGTTAACGCTAGAAACTATGCATGTAGTAGATCCCTTTTAACAAATAAAAACACTTACAGGTTGAGGCTCATAATCCACATCTTCTTCTAAGCCAAATCCAGCACTGAACTGGGAGAGATTCTGGAAGTTCTCCTTTGTCAAATGCTACAGTTATATCTTTTTATAATTCTCTGGAACATAGTTAAAATTAAATTGTAAGCACTTCTCTCTTTGTATTCTGCCCTTTGAAAGCCCAAATACAGAAACAGAACAAGCTCTGTGGAAATTGCAGCGTTTGGACTGCATTTTAGCTTTCTTTGCTATAACATTACAGTGCATCTGGCCACGGTCCCCTTCACTGTGCATGGTGAATGCGCGTAACCTGAAGTGTTTGTGATCTCACTAGGCAGGAGGTATTTTTTGTAATCCCAAACTTTGTTCGCTGTGGGCTTTGCTAAGCTAACTCTGTAAAGGCCAATGTCTCTCTTTGCATTGAACTTTGAGCGTCTTACATTCAAAGATGTTGTTTATGTTCACACAGCTACATTACACATCAACTAAAGTTTAAAATATGATATCATAGTGGACCACCCCTTTAAATAAAAACGCAGACAGAACATTTCTATGTAGTGTTGTGAATGCTGCTTGCGATAACGCTATTATGTTTTCATGGCAGCACTGGTAAATATGCTTCTCCAATGTGGTTATTTTATTAGCTATCGTAAGTAAAATCTAAGTTGTAGGGTTCAATTTAAGTCTTCCAAAATGATAATAAATAATAATTGATTTGAATTCAGTTTATGAGCAATTTTTTTTTCGGCCCAGAATTTAATTTCAATGCATCACCGTCTTCACATTAGCCATCGAGTCAGTCTTGTCTTACATACAGTAACCCATGCAGCACTTGTTTTGATGTCCAAATTACAGGGGCAAAAAAAGCAATTTGTCTGGTACGAATTCCTGTGCGGTCACACTTAATGCACATCCTTTGTGACAGCCCTGGCTAATAACTTACTTTGTAATGAACTGCGCTGAATTCGAAAAGAAAGCACAACACAGAAGACACCCTGACTTCTGGACGCAAACCTGTGCCCTTTTTTCTGTGTGGTAAACTTTTCCAAACAGCTCCTCAATTGGAAAAGTTAACCTACAAGTTAGGACACTGAAATCAGCAAGCACTGCTAGCAGGCTGTTCATGAAAGCAGTTTAGCAGCTTTTCTTAGCAAAGGCTTTAGTGTTCTTAACAAAAAAAGGTGGAATTTGAAGCCTCGTAAGTGTTTTTAGTCTGCGTGTTTGTGCTTCTTTTTGAGCCAAGCCAGAATGCACTCAAACCTTTCATGCTCTCACAATAATTTTTGTGCCAGAAGCGTTCTGTAGGCTTTACCTCTTTACCTTTTCCTTTCTTTAAACCCAATTTCACAGCGAAAAAGCCAATCAAAGCTTGACAGGTGCTGGAACAATTACAGATTGTGCCCTAAAAGCCCCATCTAAATTCTATTTCAGGATTTGCGTATGCTTTTTTTATCCAATGAGTATGAAAAATAAGTGTTACAAATGTGCAGGAGAATCTTGTAATGATGCTTTTGCCTGACTTCTGCTTTGTGCACACTGGAAAATTGGCAGCTAATAAAATGCTGGAGGATGAAAAACACTTAGTTTGAATACATTTCCTTGCTTGGATAGGAGGACATTCAATTTATTTAGTCTCAAAAAGATACTTTAAAAATGTTAAATCAACGGTTAATTTTAAATTCAAGCTAATGAACTCAAATCCAAATAGTTTCAAAAAAACTATTTAAAGAGGACCTATCATGCCTCTTTTTACAAGATATAAAATAGGTTTATATTGTCCCTAGAGTGTGTATGTGAATTTTCAGCTCAAAATAACCTACAAATAATATTTTATACCTCTTTAAAAAACCACCCCTTTCAGGCTTTGATTCTAATTGTGCTGTTTTGGTGACTGTCGCTTTAAATTCAAGAGAGATTGTGTTCTTTTTAAAAGAGGTAGGAGCTATAAATGCCTGTGTGTCAGCATAGTGGCAGATTCAAAAACAAGACTAACGTCCTATGCTAATAAGGGAGAGATCGTCACTAGTGGGCGGGGCTTTCCCCCTTCTGATGACACGTACACAAGGGGAATGTCAATGTGTTTCTGCAGGCAATCAAAGTGTTTCTTTTTTCACAGCAAAAAGTGAATGAAAACATCCAGCTGAGGTTTAAATCTGAAAGTGTGCAGTATTTAAAACTATTGACTCTTTAACATAATAGTCCAATCAGAGTTGAATAAATTAATTGTGATGGGTTCGAATCTTTTGCTTGAACGCGTCGACATCAATACGGTACATCACCAAATATGAAGTGCTGGTTTTGGTAAAAATATGAGCGAGCCTTTACCTTCAGACACTAGCGGAGTATAGGGAATCACGGAACTGATCATGACACGAAGATGACGATCACTGACAGATGAAGATTCACCTGTGGGGAATAAAGGGTTGAAGTTCATTTTCACAACAATACCACAGTATAGCCAACCGTGTGCTGTGTTTGTTCCTGTCATTTTTCAGATTTTTGAAACAATAACTTACACTGCAACGTGGGATTCGTTGGCCGTTTGTTATTAAAGGAAGGAGCAGCAGAGACTATTATGTAATGGACTTTGTCAGACTTTGACAGGGACTTTGTCAGTAATTGTTACAGTTCATATGGACCAGTTTCTTTTTCCTCCAGATCATAACATGTAAGTGTCATTAAAATTGTTGCCTCGTTTTGTGTAGTTTAATTGCATGTTGTAACTTGTAATCGCTCCACACAGCTTATAAGCACTTATCTATTATAGATCAGTGCTTGTACTGTATCTCTCAGGTTAAATCTTTATGGGGGTATTCACATATTGCGTCCAAACCACGTTCAAAACGCAACGCGTGCTTCTTCTTTTACTGAATTAGATGCGTTTCTGAACTTGCAATCCTCTGCCGCTTGCCTTTGCCATCAGCCATTTCTCACATGCGCGGCGCGGTCAACTTTCAAAATATGTTAGATTGATTTTTCAACGTTTGCCACTGTGTGGATTATTACTCAATGTGTGTCGATGTTATTACTTGGGGTTAGGGTTAAGAGTAGAGTAATATGCTGGTGTTAAACTGCATTACTCAGTGCTACTTCATAGCTGTGGTGGGCGTTTCCCTCCGTCTCGCGCTGAACGCAGTCGACCAATCACAACAGACTGGGTCATTGGACCAATCAGTGCAGACAAACCTCAAGCAAAGGAGGGGTTTGGGAACAAATTAATCGCTAAACAAATCATATGGGAGTCGTTGGGATAATTAGGTAAAAATAATTGCATATTGTGAGAATATTATATTTTAAATGAGTGAAATAAACATACTTATGGATCTGACCGAATAGTTTGTACAGTAGTATACAACAAACTTTGTAAAAATTCTGTAAATTAAACGGCACAACAATAATTCTAACAAAAACCAGTAAGAGTTGGCTGTCTATAGAACAAAATCTTTATTTGGAAAAATAAAGATCATGTGGAAAAAAGCTTCCTTATTGACGTGATATCTGTCTGTTACGGATTTGACAGATGTGAAATTGGCACCTGCATGACTTTGGTAAATAAAAAAAAGTTTGGAAAATGACAGAGACTGTACTGTAAAATACAAACCTACACACAACTTAGAAAGAGTTTTACTATATTGGCTATATAGTGTCATTATATTATTCCTTTTTTATGTTGTTGTTAACAGTGCAAGGATGGTCATCCAACTTTTATTCTCAAGCCTGCCTTTTCTAGCTTGGCGTTATTCAGTTTGGAAACAGAATAAGTAGGTTTGTGTTTGGTAGTTTTCCCAATTTAGCCGTGTAATGTGCAAATCAGCATTGTTTATGTGCATGCCAATGCCCTATAAAAGATCTCGCTAACTTTATCGAAGGGTGGATAAAATAACAGAGCCCTTCTAACAATATATTGATCTAGAAAACCTAATAAGGAGCAGCTCCAGCTTTTGTCTTCAGAACAGCTTCCAACAATCTCGAGTGGAATATTGCTCAATCCTTCAAAGTAGAAAAGCCTCCATTCTGAGAGGGATAAAGAAAGTAAGAGTGTATCTCTCGCTTTGTTCTCCAGGAATTCACTTCAGGAATAAAGCTCTATAAGGTAGAATATGATGTATAGAATTCTCTTTTTTAGCTTACTTTTTTGTACAGTATCATTCAAAAGTTCAAAAATGACCACTTTTATTCAGCAAGATTGAGTTAAATGAACCTAAATTGTTTGTAAAGAGGTGACATGGTGTCTCAGTGGTTAGCATTGTAGCTTCACCACAGGAAGGACACTGGTTCGAGTCCCGGCTGGGTCAGTTGGCATTTCTGTGTGAACCTTGGTTGTACGGTTTATAGTTCAAAAATTTACACTTTTTTTCAGCAAGGATGTTTAAATGAACCTAAACGGACTGTAAAAACATTATTAGAAAGCACAAACATGTAGAAGTTCATTTTAGATATCACATGCTACTTATTATACTTATTCTGACTTCAAAAAGATAGACTCATTAAATAGTTTATACATTGGTCAAGATGTCCCGTGTTGGTGTTTGCACCAAATTACATTTAAAAGTCATTTTATATACAAATGCCATATTAATGGAACACTATTTTTTTTTTTTTTTTAGAAAATACGCTAATTTTTCAACTCCCCTAGAGTTGAGTTTCACTGTTTTTTAATCCATTCAGCCAGTTTACTGGATCTGGGAGCACTTTTAGCTTAGCTTAGCATAAATCATTGAATCAGATTAGACCATTAGCATCTTGCTCAAAATATTCAAAAATTTTTGAAAGTAATGTAATGTTTAAGACTCTTTTCTTAAAGCCACTTTGGAATAATAATTATTGTGAAAAATAAAATACAATCAAACTTGAATTGAATTTAATTTAATTAAACAGCGCTGATTTCTAGTTACAGAGCAGGGGACTATTTTCAGGTGCTGCATAATATCAATTTCAGATTTTATGTTTCAAACTATTTTGTACAAAAGAATCATCAAAAAAATGTATGAAATAACGTTTAGTCACCATATAACATTACAGATTTATTTTTAGATTAAAACAAAATCTATATAAAGAAAGAATATATTAAAGCATTTACTTAAAAAAAGGAGTAATGCTGAATTTTCATTCATTTATTAATTTTCCTTCAGCTAAGTCCCTAATAGCCTGTTTTCACTGAGTGGTACGGTACGGTACATTTCGGTTCGCTTTTTGGCCATTTCCACATGTCAAAAGGCGTACCAAACCGAACCGAATCGTACCGTACGCCTTTTTCGGCACCCTTTCGAAAGGGTACCAAACCCGAGAAAGGGTACCAAAAGGGTACCAAAATCTGAGCTAGACGCGCAGCTGAACATTATTGGTTTACAGAGATACATCACGGGGTCACACGACAAGCCGGAATGAAAACAAGAAGCCCCCATATTTTCATACACAGCCGAGAGACTATATATACATATAATAACATATAATAACGAGCCCTGTTCGATCTGGGCTCAAACGAACCTTTTCGTCGTCTTGATGAACAGTCAGAAAGCCAAAATCAAGAGCAGATTTTACCCTGTGCCCTGTAGTTTCACAAAATCACGTCGACTGCAACTTTCTGTCGTACACCACGCCCA
Organism: Danio tinwini; assembly: GCA_903798205.1. NCBI lineage: Eukaryota > Metazoa > Chordata > Actinopteri > Cypriniformes > Danionidae > Danio > Danio tinwini. The sequence goes on along the minus strand of CAIGQZ010007154.1, from coordinate 19,089,145 downwards.
CCAAAAGAGTACCATTGGTACCCAATTAGCAGTGGAAACGCAAGCCTGATAAAGGTGACCCGTACCGTACTGTACCAGTCAGTGGAAGTTTTATGCAGTGGATTGCATGTTCTCAACGTGTTCGCATGGATTTCTTCCGGGTGCTTCGGTTTCCCCCACAAGTCCAAAAACATGTGGTATAAGTGAATTGGGTAAGCTAAATTGTCCAAAGTGTATGAGTGTGAATGAGTGTGTGGATGTTTCCCAGTGATGGGTTGCAGCTGGAAGGGCATCCGCTGCATAAAACATATGCTGGATAAGTTGGCGGTTCATTCCGTTGTGGCGACCCCAGATTAATAAAGGGACTACGCCAAAAAGAAAATGAATGAATGAATATTTAGTGCTATAAATATCAATTATATATAAGAAAATTTTCAAATTTAAAATGACTAATGATTTAATAATTAGTATTTTGGCCTACACAGTCTTTAAATAGAGCCTTTTAATAGGTCATTACTTGTTTTTGTTGTAACTATGCCTGACAAGTTATTTTTGAGTATAAACGGTTATACTAAATGGCATTTCAGTGGGTGTCTTCTGTAAATAGTGGTAAAAAATTAACAGGACACATTTCAATGTAAAGGAGGAAAATTAAAGCTGCATTACACTTGAATAATTTTGATACTTGAAAGCACCTTTGTCTTTGACCCACATAATACTTTTTCTCATTGCTCAGGAGACTAGGATTTATTCCCACACAAGGTCTTTCTGTCGGCCTTAGATAAAGACTTTATTGCAGTCTCGCAGAGCTGTAATGAATTTCTGCTTTGTGAAGCTCTTAATATAAAGTTTTTGATATTGTGCTTTTTTGATAAAGGTGCAGAAAAGGTTTGGTGGTAATCTCTGAAACTGCACTTTTTTTTTTCAATTTTGGCCTTTTGCCACTTTTATTTGCTGAGAAAATATAGAAAGGGCAGAGTGTGATTGGGAGAAAAGTATCAGGCTGTCAGCGTTTTTCTCAGATGCTTTTCCAATAAAATCCACATAAAAATAAATTGATCGTAGAAGAATTAGATTTCAGCAGGTTGAAGACAATTAAAATTGACATTTAAGACCTACAGGCACAATGGGAGATTATTGGTCGCTTCTCAGGAGGAACATCTGGAAAGCAGGAAACTTAAAGGGGTATTTCACCCAAAAAAAACAATTTACTTACTATTTACTCACTTTTCAATTGATTTCAAACCTTAATGAGTTTCTTTTGTTCTGTTAAGCACAAAAGAAGATATTTTGAAAAATGTGGTAAACTGGTAGCCATTGACATTGGGTAAGTAATTGATAACAGAAATCTTATTTTGGGGTGAACTGTGTCTTTAAAGGGGACATATTATGCAAAAATCACTAATATAAGGGGTTTAAACACAGTTGTGTGGCAACAGTGTGAATATAACCAGCCTTTAATTTTAAAAAATATATTTTTTATTATCATAATTCATAAAACAGTCTGCAGAAACACTTTGGAGGGGAGGGGGAAGCTTCATCGAAGGGGGAAGCTTCGCTCAATCTCTTTCTCATTTGCATAGACAGCCCTGATGAAAATGTGGAGTTTTAGGATGCTCTCTAGTAGTGTTATCACAATACTGGAATTTCTGTACCAATCTGTACTGACATTTTTTTAAATGTCCATTTCCTGCTAAAGTTTGAGCACTGTTGAGCACGTACTTAAAAACGCTGATTGGCCATTGTGTTTACAAGCTCAACAGAAATGACTGTGATTGGCTGTGAAGGTCAACAGTTCACCCCACTTCACTGCTGTTCACTGAGTGCTAACACAGATATACGGACACTGGAGCGTTTCAGCTGATCTTCGCGGCTTTGAAACGCTTCAGTGTCCCTGTATCTGTGTTAGAGGGAGAAAAGCTCAAGAATTTGTCTCAGAAAAATAATTCCAGAAGTGTCATTTTCCGTGATTCAAATTTTTGACCTATTACTTTTCTGCATTGCTTCAGGACTTATTATATATATATTATTGTTTTAAAATGTAAAAAAAATTCAGTAAAGGGCAATTTTTTTACATTATTTAAGCATCTATAACTTTTTTTTATTTTGAGCATTATAAATTCTAGATGATGGATAATAAAGCCCAAAGTGTATTTTTTCTGAAGATACACAGACTGTGAACGTAGACCAAATTATTGAGCTGTTTCAGTTTGGGATGGTCATTTTTGAGAAAATGCCTCTGACAGTGAGGACAGATAGGGTCTCTTAAAACCTTTTGCAGAAATCTCATTTTGCATGCTATCTTCATCAAATTTAAAATACAGCTGGGGAAATACGTGTTGAACATGCCATGTTTTTTTCCTGGAAATAACATTTCTAAAGGAGCTGTTGACATGCAATTAAACCAGATTTTGGTAAAAACCCAAACAATAGAAACATAAAAATAAAACAAAATAAAAAAGTCTGAAATATTAGTTATGTGTAATAACAATGAAATGACAAAAGGAGAAAAATACTGAACTACTGAAAATGATTTCATACTTTATATAAAAGGCTTTGTTGGTGATGGCAGCTTGTGTCACTTCAACAGTGTGTGACTTCAACAGACTGTAAAAATCTTGATGGTTCTGTGGGTTTCTTCTATCAAATCTGTTCTTTAATTTTAATTTTCGATTGTATTCAAATCAGGTGATTGGCTGGGCCATCCTACAGCTAGATTTTCTTTCTCTGAAAGCATTTGAGAGTTTCCTTGACTGTGTTTTGGATCATTGTCTTGCTGAAATGTCCATCCTGGTTTCATCTTCATCATCCTGCTAATATAGATGTTGGGCTGAAGCAGCTAATATTCATTTATGACAAGGGGCAGAGGGTTGCTGAAGAACTACTAAGAGATTTCAGCTGCTGTCTGGGCTTTCACTGCCTTTCTACACCTCCCTTTCTTCATGTGTTCAATACTTTTTTCCTGTGTAATTTCAGTTTTTTTACACATAACTTCATTTGTAATCTAATTAATATTGTTTTCTTTGCATATATGGATTTAGAAATATGCACCTTTAGAAATATGTTTCATGAGAAAAACGGTGACGTGTTTAATACTTATTTTCCTCACTGTATAAACTCATCAAGCTATTCGTATTATCTAAGTTATTACAAGACAAAACAAATATTGAACACAGTACAATTTTTCTTTCTCATTACTTCATTCATTCATTCATTTATTCATTCAAGGGGTCAGCACCAACTTATCCAGCATATGTTTTACACAGCGGATGCCCTTTCTGCAACCCATCACTGGGAAACACCCATACTGTACACACTCATTCACATACACACACTACGGACAATTTAGCTTACCCAATTTACCTATAGCGCATGTCCTAGGACTGGAGCACCCTGAGGAAACCCACGCAAACACTCATTACTTCATAATGTAATTTTTTTTATATTATGAAACTTTCTAGATGGACCAAAGTAAAGCTCAAAATGTGTCTTCTTTCCAATGATATCTAATTTTTTTTTGTAGCTCACTGGGGTCAAGAACTGGTACTATTTTAATTTGCGTAAGTGTAAATGCCCATAAGTTGGGTGCTGGCTAACAGGTTAATAGAAAAACATAAATCATTCGAGGTCGAGTAAGTGATGACAGAATTGTAATTCTCAAAGCATTCTTAAATCGCACAGTTTAGTCTCACTGCTATCATGTAAAAACAACTGAGATGGAAGCGCTTTGAGTAAAACTTCCATTCCTGATTATAACTCAACACAAGCCCTGATGCAGACGAGGCTGTAATTCAGTCTTTCTGTGTGAGCGACGACCACTTTTCCTGATGCAATTTGTCCATGCTTGGCATATGCCGTTATAATTTTCCCATGTGATGACAAATAATGTTGCTATTTTTGTGACAGATGCACCTGCAATTCTGGCACTGGCAATGCGATCTTTTTGTAACTAGGTTCACTGGCACGTTCCTCTTTATAAAAACCACATATCCAAGTGCTAATTGTCAGGTCTCTTTAGTTGCAGAGACATGCCGCTAATTACCTGTCAACATAATGTGACCCACCTTTGCAGCTGCATTTGTAAATTACTTCACAATTAAACTCTTTCTTTTTTTATTCTGTTTGTGAATTTAGATGCATCTAAAGGTAGTTGTTAAATGTAATTAGATTTATTTGAGAAGACAAAACGACTCCATGTTCAGCAGCGAGGTATGGATTTGACTGAAGAAAGAGCCCAAGAATTGACTATAGAGCTGGCGAGGTGAGATTTGATTACGGTTTGTTTAAAATGTGTGTGCGTGTGTGAGGTATTTTTCAAAAGGGACAGATAATATGCCACACTGCAGGGTCTCCCCCAGGAGGTATGGGCACGCATCATTACTCATATTTTTTCCTCTCATATTCTGCCAGGTTTTCATTTTCTTCTTCTCATTCTCTCTCTCTCTCACTCCGCTGTCTATCTTTCCCTCCCCTTTCCTCTTGCTATATGTGAGCAAATATTCACTTTGTGCTAAAAAGAGAGTATCTGTGTTTGACAGGCCTTCCTTGTCCCAGCATGCTATTATTACAGGAGCAGTTTGCAAATTTTGTTTACACAAGCAGTCTAAGGTTTGCGTTCAATTCTAGGTCATTTTTTTGAACTGCATTATAGTTGATAACTGAACATTGAGATTATTGGTGGCTGGAAAATGAAAATGAACTTGTCATTTTTTTCTCCCTGATATGATTGTAAACCTTAAAGAGTTTCTTTCATCTGTTTGAACACTAAAAGAAGATATTTTGAAGAATGCTGGTTGCTGGCACCCGTTGACTTAGTGTGGTAGGAAAAAATGACTATGGAAGTATTAAGTAAGGATTCAACAGAAGGGAGACATTCAAATAGGTTTTGAACAAATGAAGGGTAAATGATGGCACAGTTTTTGTTTTTGGGTGAACTATGCATTTTTAAATGGTTTAGGTAAATCAAAATGTATATAAAAAATATTACTAATATTTATAAATATTTCTCAAGTGCTGTTTAACAGAGATGATTTCTTTAACATGTTCTTAGACATAATAGTTTTACTAACAAATTTTTCCATTCATTGTTCATTTTCCTCTGGTTTAACCTCTTTATTAATCAGTGGTTGCCACAGCGGAATGAACCGCCAACTTATCCAGCATATGTTTTGCACAGCAGATGCCCTTCCAGCTGCAACCCATCACTGGGAAACACCCATACATTCTCATTCACACACATACACTACGGCCAATTTAGTTTACTCAGTTCACCTATAGCGCATGTCTTTGGACTGTGCATGGGGAAACCACGCCAACACGGGAAGAACATGCAAACTCCACACAGAAATGCAAACTGACTCAGCCGGGACTCGAACTCGAACTGACTCGCTAACCACTGAACCGCCATGCCACCCCTAATTTTTTTCATTACTACTTTATTTTGTCTTTCTCACAATGACTAGTATATAGTATTTATCTTGCAAGTTATGTCTTGTTAGTTATTTTGCAAGTTTCTTGTATTCAGCTGCAATTAATCGAGTGCAACTTAAAGGCTTAACTAGGTTATTTTGTTAATTAGGCAGGTTTGGATAATTAGGCAAGTTATTGGATAACAGCAGTTTTTTCTGTAAACAATAAAAAACAGTTTTTAATTTAATTTAAAAACTGCTTTGATTCAAGGCAAACTAAAAGAGATAAGACTTTGCCCAGGAGAAAAAATATTATAGGAATTTCTAGGATTTAGGATAGATTACAGACACACAACGTCATAAGACATTAATATTAGGTTGCCAGCATCTAAGGACAATGTTATTTTGACGTCTAATAACACGGTGAAATGACGTTGATATTTTGTTGATTTTAAGTAGTGTTAAAAAGTCACCAAAATCCAACGTCGAGCCATTATCTTATACCAACGTTATATTGACGTCAAATGTTAACATTTATTCATCTGATAGACGTCATATAGGTAACGTCCACACAACGTCAAGCTGTAACATCATTAGACGTTGATATTTGGTTGTTTTTAGGTTGCATTAAAAAGTGACCAAAATGCAACGTCTGTTCAATGTTGGACATTGATGTTGACCTGGCGTTGGGTTCTGATTTCACTTCCAAACAAAATGCAACGTCCCAAAGACGTTGGGGCACGACGTTAATTTGACGTCATGTTGACGTGCTGTGCCAGCTGCGAAGCAACACTTGGGAAATATAAAGAATACAAGTTTTGCAGGAGGGATAATTAAGTCTATTATACTTAATCTTTCTTTAAGTTTTTCCTTTCTAAGTGTAATTAGCTAAATTATTTTGTCAAATATTATTGTTGGTCGAGTAATTTTTACCTAGTTTACCTACCATTTGATGTTTATTTTTTTAAAGTACATTTTACTCTTTTTGTAAGTTTTATATAAAGAACACAGCTTTGAATTTCTTTCAAAGTGTGTTTTACCTAAGAAAATTAAGTAAACAATCAGCAAATAAATTTGTCACAATATGATGACATACAGACACAAATAAGAGAATGAACTGTACACAAAGACCTCAATATTTGATGCTCGATAGTGATGCGCGGATGGCGGTTATATCCGCGGGTGCTGCGGATAATCCGCAGGTTGGGCGGGTCGGGTCATAGCAGTTGACCAGCAAAAAAAGCAGAGAGTGCACTTCGCAGAATGTGAAGATGAGAGAGACGCGCAAAATAATGGATGAAGTGCAAGAGTACTGTGCAAACTTTCAGTTAGAGGAGTCATCAGAGGAAAATCTGCTATCATTCTGGGAGAAACTAGATGACTTATTTACACGACTGCAGCGCCTTGCAAGGAGAAGCTTGTGCATTTCTGCAACAAGCGGTGCGCAAACTCTCATTTAGTGCAGCCCCAATCCAGGCGCAGTAGGCTACATGCTATTCTGTTTTTGCACAATGCAAAGAAAAAAGCCAAGTAAACATAACATAACTGCTGTTTAGGCTGAAGTGGCACCGTTTTTTGTTATCTTTTTCCTGTATATGTAAAAGCTGAATCTGCTGTTAATAACGAACGATCCACTGTGACCTATCATCATGCTTAAAACAAAGAATTAGAATTATTAAAGTGTCAATCGGGTGTGGGTTGGGTGCGGATATATTTATCAGATAAAATAATAAGTGCGGGCGGGTGGATGATTAGAATGAAGAAGTGGATTCGGGTGACATTTCAGCTGATCCGCTCATCTCTAATGCTCAATAAAACATTTTTTTGGTCATTTTGAGTAGAAAATGATCCCCAGATGTCATACAGCAACAATAAATGCAACTGAAAAACTGTGTAAATACTACTAAAAACACCAGTATAATATATTTGGGCAAGTTTTACTTAATTTTCTTACTATTTTCTCGTAGTAAACATTTTTGAAGGTACATTTGTTTTCCTGATATATTTACTTTATCACAGAATCAGATTTATCTGTGAATAAGGCTTTAATACATTTATAAAAAAGTTCAAGTATGCCAAAATGCCAAATTAACCTCATTTGGTTATCACACATCAAGCAAGCATGATCTAATTTGAATGTTTTTATATGTGAATCTGAAAGAAGTCTTGATTCATATGGATTTATCACCTCAGAAATGTTTTGAAGCATCAGTAATTTCTGCAGAAATATGAGACAAGGTTGTTTCCAGTCATATTAAAGATGTAAATGCAGCAGTGTTGATACAATAAGTCAGAACGACGCTCCCCAGCAACATTTTTTTCTGCGTGCCTGGCAACCCGTCATGATTGATGGGTCAGGATGGCCAACCTGGATGGTTATGCAAGATGAGCCCTCATAATTTGCAATGATAAATCGCTAAGACAGGAACCAATTTGTGTGAGAAATCAAGCTCCTATATCATCCTCGAAGCTTTTTGTGGCAAAGTGCCTGTCCTTGTTGGAAAAAAAACTAGTTTTATTAAGAATTCAAATAAGATAGGATCTGTTTAACATAATGGAATGTAGTGTAACAGAAGGAGATGCTCAGAAGGATCTCAGATGTTCTCTGGTTACACAGAGAAATGAGCATGTAGAGCATCCAAAAGAGGATCTGAGCTGTTTAATATATTTATTAATTACTGTTTGGAGAAATGATGATGCATTGGCAGAAATGATGCAGTGATTCTTAAGATACAGTTAAGAGCTGTATCATAAATACACACTTTAAGAAATATGTATTTATTTTAATGTATTCTATGGTGATGAAAATTCTAGTAAATACATTTTTAGCAAATATTCATAATTTATTTAAAGTTGATAATAATAAAATGGGAATTTATATTTATATTTATGTGTACCTTATTGGTGCACAATTAAACTTTTTTTTTTTTTTTTTTTAGCAATTGCAAAAAAATTTTATCAGGGGAGGCAATTTTTAAAAAGCATTAAAACCCTGCTTTATTTTTAAATAGAACTAAAAGTTAATGTTACAATAAATTTAATGTGCTGCATTTGTGATCAAGTGTATAACAGCATTTGAGATAGACTTTCATTGAGAATGCAGTTTATTAACAGCTAAATATATCACTTGTATAAAATAATTGACAGGTACAGGTATGTTTATGATTGGCTCACAGCATGCAGGCCAGCCTGGACTATGTTCATAGATGTTAATCCAGGAACATGTCCTACTTGGTGAAATCAGGTTGGCGGACTATTTTCAGTCATTTACACAGCCTATAGTGAAGTTTCTGAGAACTTCATTTTTTTAGTGATATCTGTCAGCAGTCATACGCCAATATTGAATAATTCCATATATTCAGTTTTCAGTTTCAGTTTTTAGGTGAGCTATCCGTTTAACTAAATTCACAACAAAAACTATGAAAGCTTGCTATGAATGTTAACCTCCTAGGTAGGGTTAAAATTGTTGTCGTAATCTGATTACAAATAATAAAATATATTAACTATAATGATAAAATTATAATATATAAATATAGTGCTGGGCCCCTAAAAAATATATAGATATTTATTGACCAAACACCATTGTCGATAAAAATTTAAAAAAAGAGTTTGATATGAAGTTTCAGTATGAAGCGCTATAGTTCTATTAAAATGTAGCTGCTGAGCAAGCTCCTTGGAAGGAATGTCAATAAGCTTAGGGCTATTTTCAGTAGAGGCGCATGGCTTGGCGTGATGTGAGCACATTTTCCAGGCACACCTAGTTAAAAACATTTCAGAATGCTGCGTGCGCACCGCAATCCATACAACTAACCAGTCTGCTTTATACTTTGTATGCAATATACACATTTTAGTAATAATGGCAGACTAATTACCTAAGACAAACACAGAGCGCCCAAACACTGCAGTGCTTTTTCATTCTCTTTATAAATACATACTAGTATCGGAACTATAGCAATTTGCTTGTCATCCTCTGAGAAAACGGTTGATGGTCAGGAGCGTGAGCATAAAACACATTGAAAATGGTGAAGGAAACCAAATCCATGTTCTCGCACTTTTCACGTGCTTTTAGATGCAACATGTGAACGGACTCCGGTTGAGTTTCGCCACCAGAATGACAACACATGCAGAAATGAGTACGGTGACAAACAGCAGTGAAAAGATTGTAAATAAAAAAGGATGTAAGTATGTCGCCAGAGTGGCTTTTTGGTTTCTTTTGTTGTGCATCCCAGCCACTAGCACCCCATCTGAAAGAGTTTTTAGCATAGGCGTAATGTAGTCATCCAACTTCACAATTTGTAATGTGGCAGTATGTATTTGAATAATGATGGTCCCTTCCTTTACTTGAAAACTCAGATTTGATTAGCATAATTTGTTTTGTTATTAGAGTTTGTGGTTTACTGTGTGATTATTATTATCTGCAATCTGTCAAGTGATCTGTCATCACAGTTTGTGTCTCATCTAAAACTCTGATGATAAACAAATGTCCCATGTGTAATTTTGTCCCTCTTCCCTTTCTTTATCATTCATGCCTACATATGTTGTAGTGAAAAGCTGATATTGTCATATCTGTTACGTGCTGCTTAGCAGGCTAACAGTAAGCTAAGGATACCCTCCCTGCCAACACCATGCTTTTGAAATCTTGACCCTATGTGAGGAGGGGTTTGTTTGGTGAAACTTTCCTCTCCACCCATAACATGGCCTCTGCGTACAATGGAAGTGATGCTATCTCTGCGTCTGCACAGGAAGAGAGGAAATGAGCACATCGGAGGGTGGACTGTACTACATGCAGCTACATGCTGGATAGTTATCTGCCACAAAATACTGGATGATTATTGACCTTTTTTATCATAATTAATACTTAAGTTTCTTGTTGTAGGCTTTCTTCCGTTTTGAATTCTTCTCACAGCACCTGCGGGTACAGCAACATCCTCGACTATTCATAATTCATGAGACACTCGCCAGAATAATAGTGGGATACATAACAATAAGTTAAGTATATAGACTTTCTGAAATTCACCACTCCTATTTAAAATATTTACATATAAGGAGATTATGTCAACCATCGAGGACTTTAGGCACAACACATACACTTAATACACAAATACACTTCATGAAACATGTACACATAGACCACCTATATGCTATAAAATTCCAGGTTGAATATGTCTGTATATAATAACTTAATTTGATTGTAATGCAATAATGTGCTTTACTTTTGTAAAGCTGCATTGAAACAAATATTATTGTAAAGAGCACTATACAAATAAACTTGAATGCAATTGAATTGAATATTTACTCTGAAATGTGTTTGTGCACGTTTTTTGAGTAAATAATAGTCAAGTAATTAGGATCTTGTGAACTAAATTGAAATTTATGTAAAAAATAGTCAATTGAATTAAAACAGTTAATATCTTTCCTGCAAAAAATAAATGCTTTACTTGGAGTTTTTGTCTTCTTTGTAATCCAAATATTTAAAAATAAATCTTAAGTTAAGAAGCATTTTGCTGACAAGTGAAACAAACTTTTATTATCTAAATATTAATAAAATGTAAAATTATTATTATTAATAATTATTGATTATTGCTTAAATTTTAATTGTAATTTAATTGTAATTTTTTACTTTAATTGTAATTTAAATTTTTTTTGTAATTCATTTTTTCATTAATTTTCATTTTCATTTTTTCATTCATTCATTCATTCATTCATTTTCTTTTCGCCACAGCGGAATGAACCGCCAACTTAACCAGGAGAAAATGTTACGGACAATTTAGCTTATTCAATTCACCTATAGTGCACCCGGAGGAAACCCATGCGAACACAGGGAGAACATGCAAACTCCACACAGAAATGCCGGGGCTTGAACCAGCGACCTTCTTGCTGTAAGGCGATTTTGCTACCCACTGCGCCACCGTGCTGCCCCCGCAAAAATAAACATTCAACATTCATATCACAATTAACTGAGTTTCTCCTTAATAAAATTGTTTTGCTTTATTTTGGTTACTCCATTGGCAGATTTTTTTTTTTAAGGAAAAGCTTGCTTAAAATTTGACTTGCTTGTGACTTTTACTAGTCTACAACATGCTTATTGATTTAAGAATAGTTAGATATTTGGACTACAGCAAAATCTTTCTATTGTAGTTTATAGCTGTCAAACTGTGTGTACATGTACACCATGTCTGTGTGTAACTGATCCCAACATTAAAAATAAGTCTTTATTTTTATTTATATATGTATATATATAATTATAGATGGATCCTCTGATAGATGCAGCTTTCGAAAACTTCTGTCTGTGTGTATCTGTGCTCTTTAAAAAATTTTAAATCTAGAAGCATTTTTTAGACAAGTAAAAAATATTTTTTATTAATTAAATATAAATTATAATTTAAACTAAACGGTTAATTATCAATACAATTACAATTACCAATAAAAAAAATAATTTCAGAAAAACAAAACAAGTCAAAATTAAAACAAGCAAAATAATCTGTCTATGGGGTAAGTAAAATAATCTAAAAACAAGTTAATTTTGCTTAGCCACAGCACAGTACTCATTCAGTAAAGGCAGAGCTAAACAGATGTGATTTAAGTCTGGATTTAAATGTGTCTAATGTTGGAGCACATCTGATCATTTCTGGAAGCTGATTCCAGCAGCGAGGAGCATAGAAGCTGAAGGCCAATTCACCCTGCTTTGACTGAACTCTTAAAATTTCTAGTTTACTTTAGTTTCTAAAGATCTGAGTGATCTGTTAGGTTTGTATTCAGTGAGCATATCTGTAATGTGTTGAGGTCCTAGGCCATTTAGCGATTTATAGACATGTAATAGTAAACAAAAGAAAAAAATGCTTAAACTTGACTTGTTTTTTCTGTTTTTTTTAACTGGTCTACAAAATGCTTCTTGATTTAACAATATTTAGATATTTGCACTACAAACAAGACTTTGTAGACAATCAATACAAACAAGACAATCGTTCACGGGAGGATTTCATTGGCTGAACAAAACTTCACTGCATATAATCTATTTGTAACAACAAAATCTACATCAGATTTGCTTGTTGAAAATAGTTTAACACTACCTGTCTAAAAGAAATACTTCAGCCGTCCTCCAGTAACAAAAGTAACTTCAATATTGATTCAGGAATTTAAAAAGTTTTGATTCAGCATTGGATTTTACCGCTGTGATCTCATGTGTCTTGTGTGCACATGAATGTGCGCATGCAGGCGTGCACCCCCCTAATGCATAACAAACATACTTAACTTACATTTGTTGACAGACACTTTGGGCTACTTATCAGAATTTTGGAAATTGTCAGCCTGACAATATTTAATTGGATGAACATTTTTTTGTTTTATGCCTCACCCAGAATATAAAAATACATATAAATACATTAAGATCATTTACTTTAATCATTACTATTGGAATGTAAAGATATTTTTAACCAGCACAACAAAAAAAAAATTCTGAAGACAATCACCTACTGCACCTTTAAGCTTCCTGGATAAAGTTTTACAGGGTGTGGAACAGAATCCAGTTCACTCAAACTCTCTGTATAACTTCACAGAACAGGAAAATACTTTTTTTGTGCTGTAAAAAACTGATTACCGAAACCTTGTTTTGTCTGGAACACCACTCGCCGACTAATTAGACGCAAATAGACTTTTGATTTATCATTTCCTTGCTTGTTCCCTTTCACCAGGCAAGTGGAACAGAGCCGAGATATTTAAGAAGAAAGGGTCAAAGATTAGAGTTCTAGAACATGCCATTCTTGCTTTAAGGAAGCTTTTAGATCCATTCTGTATGAGTGTAATATGCTTCTCTTTTCAAAAGTGAAAAATACACAATCATCCAACAGTTTGTTCATTTTTAACGATAATACTTTATCTAAGTGTTTAGTTTTAATACATTGTAAAATGTAATTTATTCACAGCTAGTTTCTCCAGTCTGCATGTAGCGTGATCAGAAATGACTTAGAAATCATTTTAATATGCTGACAATTGTTCTCAAGAATCAGATATTATTATTATTATTATTATTATTATTATTATTATCATCATTATTATTGTTGTTGTTGTTGTTGTTGTTGTTGTTATTATTATTATTATTATTAGTGTTGAAAATTTGCAGAAATTTAAAGATTTGTTGTCACTTTAGCTGCCTTGAAAGAGGATTTTAGGTGTGTATGGGTATATATATATTGGGGGTTGTGGGATGTTATCGCAGACGAAAGTGAAGGAGTGGGAGGTTTTGCTTCTGGTGGGCTCCTAATAGTATCTCTGGTATTGATTATTATTTATAATGCTATAATATAATTGTTGTTATCCAATTTTTATCCAATATATATTTTTTAAAAGACATAAAACACAGTAAATCATCTTTTTAACTACAACAACAAGTTACCAGTCCTTTTGTTAATGGCTGAATGTTATGCTTGATTAATTTCTCACCTTGAAAAAAGAAGAATGTGTTGGCTCAAATGTTGAGTATTAAACATGATTTCCAAAGGCTATTCAATTGTACTTGTTATTTGCCTAATAAATGACAATACATTTTTAGTTGTTGACACATTACTAAAATATAATAATTTTGTCCTATAATAGGTTCCTTATAATTCATTTTTTAAGGACCGAATTCAAACAGCTATTGGAGTCATTTGAGAAGACTTGAGGTGTAGTTCGGGGTGAGTGTTGGTTTGCTTGTGTTCAGGACTCATTATCACGGGCAAAATACTGTATATCCTTATACACATTCTAGAGGAAGTGGGTGGAGACATTGAGATAGGAGGTAATTTAGTCTGAAAGGTATCAATTAATGAGTTCGGTTTTATCTCACCCAACAGCAGCTAAGGCCATTTTCCTGTTACACGTTTTTTTTTTTTTTTTTGCTCTAATGAAGGTTACATAATGTTCAAAAAATGATTTAGTCACAAAGCTGTAAGTATAGAAAGGCTTTGCATTCAAAGCTGTTTTTAAAGTTAAAGAGGCCATGAACTGAGAAATTCTAATTCCCTTGATCTTTTGACATATAATTGCTCTATAAAAACAAAAGTTTCAGAACTCAAAACTTTCTTGTTAGTCTAAAATCAGCTTATATTTAAGCCAATCTGTCAAAAGACAAGGTTTGGAACATGACACTTAACATTACAAAATAGTGTAGCTAAGCTCCGCCTCCAGAGAAAATAATCAATGCCTACTTCCTACTTCTGTTTAGCTCCGCCCAATGATTTAGTATGTAGTAGGTAAATAATGAAAAACAAAGGTTTACAAAGAAACAAACAATACAATTCATAGAAAACATCAGGATGGTAACAGTGATAAGACATTCAACAACAAAATTGTAGTTCTTTTGAACTCAACGTTTGGAATAAGTGATTATTTCAATTATATATAATCATAGATAGATCCTCTGATAGATGCAGCTTTCAAAAGGTTTCATGTCTGTACGTATCTGATCCCAACATTAGGAATAAGTCATTATTTATATTAGATACTTATAGATGGATCCGCTGATAGATGCAGCTTTCAAATGCCCTCATTTCTTATTTGTATCTGATCCCAGCATTAGGAATAAGTCATCATTTTTATTATATATACTCATAGATGGATCTTCTGATAGATGCAGCTGTCAAACAGTTCCCTCTGTCTGTGTGTATCTGATCCCAACATTAGAAATAAGTCATTATTTTATTACATATAATCATAGGTGGATTGTCTGATGCATGCAGCTTTCAAAAGGTTCCATGTCTGTGTGTAACTGATCCCAACATTAGAAATAAGTCATTATTTTATTTATATATAATCATAGATGGATCCTCTGATAGGTGCAGCTTTCAAACGCCCCCATGTCTGTGTATCTGATCCCAACATTTGGAATAAGTCATTATTTTTTATTATATATACTCATAGATGGGTCCTCTGATAGATGTAGCTTTCAAAATGTTCCATTTCTGTGTTTATCTGATCCTAACATTAGGAATAAGTCATTATTTTATATAATCATAGATGCATCCTCTAATAGATGCAGCTTTCAAACAGTTCCATGTCTGTGTACATCTAATCTTAACATTAGGAATTAGTCATTATTTTATTACATATAATCATAGGTGGATCGTCTGATAAATGCAGCTTTCAAAAGGCTCCATGTCTGTGTGTATCTGATCCCAATGTTAGGAATAAGTAATTATTTAAATTAAATATACTCATAGATGGGTCCTCTGATAGATGCAGCTTTCAAACGCCCTTATGTCTGTGTGTGTCTGATCCTAGCATTAGGAATAAGTCATTATTTTTATTATATATGCTCATAGATGGTTTCTCTGATAGATGTTGATTTCGAAAGGTTTCATGTCTGTGTGTAACTGATCCGAACATTAGGAATAAGTCATTATTTTATTTATATATAATCATAGATGGATTTACTGATTGATACAGCTTTTAAACTCCCCCATGTTTGTGTATCTGATCCCAACTTTAGGAACAAGTCATTATTTTATTACATATAATCATAGGTGGATCCTCTGATAGATACAGCTTTCAAAAGGTTCCATGTCTGTGTGTAACTGATCCGAACATTAGGAATAAGTCATTATTTTATTATATATAATCTTAGATGGATCCTTTCAAACGGTTCCATGTCTGTATGTATCTGAACCCACTATTATGAATAAGTTATCATTTTTATTATATAGGTTGAGAGCCTTCCTGACTGAATGAATGAAATATGCTGTTTTCCACCACGGCAACCCGTAGTGCTGAAATATAATTGACTAAACTGGCATTGGGAGGGTTAAATGACCAAAACAAAGAAAGACGTTCTGGAATGTAACTCACATTTTCAAAGCAGAATATTGGACTTTAGCATTGTTTTTTTTTAGATAACCAATTATGTTCACTTAGCATGTTTCTTAAATATCTGCAAACATATTATGGCATTTTTATGCTTTAGAAGAGTCAAAAACGTACATACAGCACCTTTAATAATAATAAGCAAGGCCATCTCAGTTTTTTTTTTACCGATATAACACTTTCTCTAATATCAGATGCTATTCATAAGCTTGTGTTTAAACGCTGCTGATGCTTTCAAAGTGTTTTCCAGGCCAGACAGATTCAAAGCTTTAACCATTTTCCCCGCATAAAGCATTTCCATTTCCTTTGTATCTCTGAAGACGTTTCGAGTTAAATGTGAGAAATTGACGCGGTTGCAAGTCATAATGTGCCATAATGCATCCAAACAGCAGATGTAATGTGACTATTTAAGATGCAAAACATATCTGAATTGCTTGCACACTCAACAAAACTCAAGACTGCATTGAATTCTGATGCAAGCTCTCTGTTATTTTGTGTTTCACTAAAGGAAAATGCTCGAAATAATGCTGTCTAAATAATAGCGGCTTCATTTTCGCCTGTGCTAATCTTTTAAAGACATCGCTGCTCATTTCTCTTTGAATTAAGAACATTTAGCATATATTTCCATGAATCTAGTCTTATTTGAATATGTATATCAACTCACAAAAGCTTTCCGAATTCCTTCTTTCCCATGACTAATTCTTTTTAAAGCCCAGCAGTTATTTTTCTCTTCATCGATGAGTCACTGCCACAGTAGTAATCTAACAACAGTAGTCAAACAACAGACCGCTTATGATTTAGTATTGGTGACTAAATCATAACCTGCATATTTGCCATTTTGTTGATTTGTAACTTCACAGCCAGACATTTTTATCACGTCACTTGAAGCCATCAATGACCCTGGAAAACATGGCGATAACAGCAGGTCTCCCATTCAAACCACTGTCATTTTCAATCGCATCAGCGTCACATGTATGTTTCCCGTGGACCGTGCGCCATCCGTGGACCACAGAGGGTTAGATTGAACACGACTGGTGAGCGGAGCTTTGCCAAAAAAAGTGTGACGGCTGCCAAAGTGTGCAGTGCGTGTCCCATTTTCTAAGAGGGGGACAAAACAGACATGACAAGGCAATCTCCTCACAGTCAGCGTTCCTGTGGCAACGGCCGGTCAGGTTATTTATCTGCAAGGTTAATGGGATTACGGCTGGTAACAAAGATAGTGGATTGAGACAAACATGTGCCCGTCGGACTAAAGGGAATGTGACAGAGAATGGTAGCTGTCGAGCTAAATGACTCAGCTAGCCCAAGCAGATGGTGCTCAACACATACACGAGTCATAAAACAGTTTTATGGCGGGCGTTCCTGTTTTTTTGCCTCCAGAAGAGATCTGAATGTGGCAGCAGATATTTGGACGCATTCGCATCATCTTGTCTTGCTCACAGTAGATTTTGATTTGTGGTGTTTTGTTCTAGGACTATTACGTAATGCAGGGAAATTCATAAGAACATCTTTTTTTTTGTCTCGTTTGGAAAAATTAAAACAGTGTGTGCATATGGATGTTAATTTCTTTATATATAAAAGTATATATAATCTGAATTGTAAAATCAGCTGAAAGATAAAATTACCTAAAAGCGTTTTATTTTATTGTATTATTTTTATTTAATTGTATTATTTTATTTATTTTATTTGTATTATTTACTTTTTAATTTTATTTATAATTTCTTTATTGTTTTTTATAATTTATATAATTTTTTATTTAATTTTATTTTTATTATTTTATTATTATTTTGCTGTGTTTTATTTTATTTTATTGTTTCATTTATAGTATTTAACTTTTTTATTTTATTTTTTATTTTATTTATAAAATTTTATAAAAAAAATCATATTTTTTTATTTATTTTATAGATTAAATTTTTTTTTATATTATTTTATTTTTATTTTATCAAACTTTTTATTTTATTGTATTGTTTTATTTAAATTGTTTAATTTTTGTAATTTTTTACAATATTTTATTTATTTTTATTTAATTACATACTTTATTTTATTGTATTTTTTCATTTAAATTATTTAATTTTGTTATTTTATTTTAATTAGAGTATTTTATTTATTTTTTATTCAATTTAATTTTATTATATAATTTTATTTTTTTCATTTATGTTATTTATTTGTATTTTTATTCTTTTCATTTATAATTTTTAATAATTTTATTTTATTTATATTGTTAATTTTTTTATTTAATTAAATTCTTTATTTAATTAATTTTTTATTTTATTTTATTGTATTTTCATTTATATTATTTAATTTTTTATTTTATTTCATTTTCTTTACAATATTTAAATAAATTTTTATTTCATTTCATTTCATT
>CAIGQZ010007154.1:19031797-19050004 GCA_903798205.1 Danio tinwini | reverse complement strand
ATTTATTTTTTCTTATTTAAACCAGCTGAAACAACACAATTTCTGAGATTTGATTGGGACAACTTATTTTTATGTTCAATACACATAAATTTGTTAAAAGTGTTAAGTTAACTTAATCGATTTGTGTTGGGACAACATGAATAAATTGTGTGGAACTCTTCATTTTTTACAGTGGAAAATCGAAGACTATATTTAATGTTTTATATATTAACAAATAATAAGCATCTTTAATCTATTGATCATGGGATGGGGGTTGAGGAGACTTCCACTGCAACAATATACACCTCCTAGCTAATAATGCCAGAAAATCTATTAATTCAGAAAAATAAAATGGTAACTCACAGTCAGAGGGTAGAACTCCAAACAGGCAAATTAACGGAGAATGATAATTTTTAACAGATGTAATTGCTAACAACGAATCAAAAACAGATTCCCAAAAAGGAAACAAAGCAGGACAGGTCCAAAACATGTAAACTATATTTGCAGGTTCAGCATGACATTTGTCACAGTTTGGACCAATAGCAGGGAACATGTGAGCCGGTTTACACTCTGTGGACTACTTTGCACTGTAGAATCTCATGACGGGCACATACAGATGATGTATGGACCTTTTGTAATATTGTCGGCCAAATATATTTTTCTATGTCTATGTTAAGATCTCTAGGCCAAATAAAATGCAAACTTTCAGTGGTAGAGGGATTGGATGTGAGCAAGGAGTTAGAGATGGCTCCATTTTGACTGGGATTGATGCTAGAGATGGTATTGATCAGAGTAGTGGGTGGTATAGTAGGGAATCCTGGAAAGTGTTTACGGACAAAATCTCAGATCTGAAAATATCTGAAAAGTTGTAACTTTGGTAGACTAAATATGTGAGTTAGTTGTTCAAATTATACAAAAATATTATCAATGTAGAGGTCTTTAATAGAAACAAGTCCACATCTCACCCATGTTACAAAAGTAGTGCACAGGGCATAGAAGAGGTGTGATCTGTAAATGAAAGTCAGGGAATTTGACATTGTATTTGTCCAAGTCATTTTAAAATTTATAAGAATGTTTAGTTTTTCTTATACCTTGTTTTTCATCATGTTGTTCAGGATATTTTTCACTGCCATTTTTTTATAAAATTTTTTCTCAATTGTCAACAGTCAGTGGATGTTTTTTTGTCTGCTCAGTTCTCAACCAGTCCCTCCTGGATTTTGTGAGAAAATTTTTTTATTATTGCAGCCTAAAAGGGCAGATTTGTAGCCACTTTTCTCAGTACATCCAGCATTTCTTGTGATGTTTTGCAGTGGAAATATACACAGATTTACTAGTAGTTATTTACTACAGCCCTAAATCAGAAAATGTTGAGACAGTATGGAAAACGCAAATAAAAGGAAAGTAGTGATTTCTAAATTTTGTTTCACTTGTATTTCATTGCAGACAATAAAACAAACATTATTTAATGTGTTCCAATTTTGGTTCTTGCAACACATTTTTTTTAAAAAGTTGAAACATTAAAGCATACTACTTTGTAATGTTGCCAATTCTTTTTACAACACTCAAAAGATGTTGAGGGACTGAAGACACCAAGTGATGAAGTGTTTCAGGTGCAATTTTGTCCCATTCTTCCTGTAAACAAGTCTTAAGATGGGCAACAGTATGGAGTCTTTGTTGTCACATTTAGTGTTTCTAAATGGACTACACATTTTCTATTGGAGACAGATTGGGACTGCAGGCAGGCCAGTCAAGTACCTGTATCCTCTTCCTCCGCAGCCAGGACTTTGTAATTTGTGCAGAATGGGGTTTTGCATTGTCTTGTTGAGATAAGCATGGGCGTTCCTGGAAAAAAAGACAGTTTATTGTGCTCCAAAATCTTGATGTACTTGATGAAACTAAGCTTTTTTGCACTGCAACTGACGATTAACAGTAAAAATGACAAATTTACCTCTTGCTAAGAGGCAAAGCCAGCAACAGTCAAGAATGCATGATTACGTGGTGCCATGGTTTTGTAATAAAAAAATGTCCTTAATGGAAGTCAAAGGGGCAAAAACAGCCACCAACATAACAAAATGTTAGTTATTTTGCATAGTTAAAGTGTATTGTTGAATTATTTTTCAATTTTTAAAGCAGTTTCCCCAAATATTTGTCAAAATAAGATTTTTTTTTACCAAACATTATTCTATTTGCTGAAGTACAGAGAAAGTTGTGGCCAAATTAAGACTTAAAATCACCCCGGAGTGGATGAAAAAATTTCCAACAACACACATGGGTTAAAAACCTGTCACACACCTAAGTTAAATTCAGTGATTGCAATATTCTGGAAGGACTGTTCAAAACAGCAGTTTTTCTATTCATTATAGGTCATGGAAATTGAGCTTTTTAGTCAGGGAAAAAGTCAGGGAATTTGAGATTTGGCTTAGAGTGGCAACCCAGAGCTTGCTAAAGGGCAAAGCCTTTGTTTTTACTGCTCTTAAGAATCACTTTGCAGACATATAGCTGTTTACCGCAACCCACTGCATGTCACAGATTATTATTCATATACTGTGTGGGAGACTTAATTCGATTCGCAAAGCATTCACCATTAGGAGGCAATTTACATACAGCACTTTGACATGGACTCTGATACGTCTGCCACCACTGGTAATGAAACCATTCATCAGTTTAGCGCTGCATGTTTACTGAACATGTGTGCTCATATTTCTCTGTCCTAGGCCAACACAGATGGCTGATGGGGATCAAATGATACATCACCAGAAGAGAGATTTATGTGCATTAAAAGTTTGCATTGCGTTCGTGTTTGGGCTAATTCAGATTTACATTGCAAATGTGTACTTTTCCCTCAACTGGTAGAGAGAGAGATGAGCCAATGTTTAGGCAACAAAGGAATTCAATTTTGTCCTGGCGTGTGACATGATGCACTCCATCTAAAACAA
The DNA here is from genome assembly GCA_903798205.1 of Danio tinwini. Taxonomy (NCBI): domain Eukaryota; kingdom Metazoa; phylum Chordata; class Actinopteri; order Cypriniformes; family Danionidae; genus Danio; species Danio tinwini. The sequence goes on along the minus strand of CAIGQZ010007154.1, from coordinate 19,047,089 downwards.
TTTTATGCTGCATTTTGCAAATTTATTTTAAATCATCACGGATGCTGTTTTTTGATTGAAAGGCCACGTGTTCACAAAGAGATTACATGATTTTTTTTTCATTCGCCATGCCACATGACATTTAAAAATGAACAAGTAAAGGAAATTTTGATTATATTGGTTAGAAATGCTCTGAAAACATCATAATTTAATGTTAAACAGCTCACTGATATATTTTTGAATATAACATGGATGCATAGATTTGGGGCTAATCTAAAATCAAAACCTTGATCAACTGAAGACATTACCTGATTTTGATTATTGAACCATTTTTTTAATTTACAATGTCATTATTTATTCACCGTGTAAATCATTATGTTATAATTTGTACTGTAAATATAATAATGATGGGACATCATTTGTTTTTGTAATTAAAGATCATGTTTCTATTCTTTGTGATATAAAAATAATTGAAGGAAACAAAATATTTATGGTTATTTGATGATTACTTCAAACTGAAAGCAAGGCACACATCGCTTGAAATGAAGACATCTTCTGAAAAAGGTCACATTTCAGTTTTAATCTAAAAAGCTAGCTTCATTAAAAAAAAGAAAATTTTATACATCCAAAAGTGGGAAAAGTGGGAAATAATCAGCATCTCTTGAAAGCAAAATTACATTTTAAATGAAAATAAAAGGAAAATAACATATCTATACATCAATGTGTGATAACTGTAAATTAGAAAAACTGAAGTTTTAACAAAACATCAAATTGTTGATGCTGGCTATTCATTGAAACCCTTATTATTAAGGCAATAAACCAAAGGAGAGTGAGTGAGTAATGCTTGACACATTATACTGTAGGTGATAAAAAAATTAAATAAAAAAGCAACTAATATCACTAATACTGTGTAATAATCTGCTTCTGAATATTAATTACATTGGCTGCATTTGCTGCATTTTAAAGTGAAAATAAATGGCACTGGCCTTGGAATTAATGTTTTCTGCCATATATATACATATATATATATATATATATATATATATATATATATATATATATATATATAGAGTTGAATTCAGAATTATTAGCCCCCCCAGTTTTTTTTTCTGTTTAACTGAGAAAAGATTTTTTTCAACACATTTCTATCTTTGTCATGATGACAGTAAATAATATTTGACTAGATATTTTTCAAGACACTTCTATACAGCTTAAAGTGACATTTAAAGGCTTAACTAGGTTAATTAGGTTAACTAGGCAGGTTAGGGTAATTAGGCAAGTTATTGTGTAAAGATGGTTTGTTCTGTAGACTATTGAAAAAAATCTAGCTTTAAGGGGCTAATAATTTTGACCTTAAAATGGTGCTTCAAATAATTTAAACTGCTTTTATTCTAGATGAAATATATATATATATGATTTAAATAAAGCAGGCCAATTGTCTAACATATAGAAAACTCTTAATTTCTGAGAGAAAAATCATGAATTTATGATGCGTCAGGTTGCTGCACAAATTAACAGTAAAACTCTTGAGCGTATATAAGGTATGTTATAAAGAAAACCTTTTTTTTTCCTCAGGAATACCGAATGAGAGGATGGTCATGCACTCGGTGATACGCAGGCTTTCATCCTTCACTGACAAGGGCTTTAGTATCACGTGCACAGCTGATGTGATGCGTGCGAGTGTTTATAAAGCTTTCTTGCGCGAAACAAGCGTGCCTGCAAACGCAACTTGTGCAATGGTTTTCTTTAAAATATATAAAAAAATGATGCTTGTGCTCCCACAGTCCTGCTGCTTTCAAGAGTGCTTTTTAACCATTCTTTAAACAGATTATTAATGGGCCTAATGTTAACTGTGTGCACGTGATCATTATCTTTAATTATCACACACGGTATGTTTTTCACCTGCTTTCTTTTGCTTACAGTTATTTTTTTATTTGTTTATGGTTTAATTATAATCCTTTACAATAGCATTGCTAAGATTAACTTCGAATTTATGGTTACTAATGATCTGGGACCTTTAGCCTAAACAGACTACTGTGCATAGTTTTAGATACATTTTCTATAAAAAAAAGGTTTTGTTTAATAAAAGGTGCATATACAGCTATATTTAGCTTGTTTTTTATTATTAGTTAAAATTTGCAGTAAAAAATATAGTTATTTGTTTATTTATTTTTGTTTATTTATTTTTTTACCAAAGAAAAATTTGGCAAATCTGTAATGTTGAGCCCTGAAAATTCTAAAATAAAAAATGCAATGTAACACAATTAAATAACAACCTATTTGCTCATGCTTATTGAGCAAGGACATACACAAAATACAAAAAAGTGAAATGATATCAAGTAATTTAAGCACGCCAAAGTGAAATTCATGCATCCAACAGCCAATTTGTGGCTAGTAAAAATGGCGAGTGGCTAGTAATGTTGTTGGCGGTTCATACCGCTGTAGTGACCCCTGATTAATAAAGAGACTAAGCCGAAAAGAAAATGAATGAATGCATATTTAAATGTCATTTCGTGTTCTTGTGTTGATATCAATGTGTGTATGTACTGTATGTATCCCGAGCTTGGCGAATAGAGCTCATTCAGATTCAGATTCAGATTCAGATATTAAAGGGTTAGTATTAACAGGATAAAAAAATAAAGTAAAATTACAGTCAAATTGCGCTGGTTGTAGGTAATATATTTTGGTTTCTTTTCATTTAATCACCAAGCCCTACATCAGGGCTATTCAATTGGCAGCCCACGGGCCGAACCCGGCCCCCGAGGCAATTTGTTCTGGCTCTCCAAATAGTGTGACCAAGACATAAAAAATAAATTTTGTTCAGTCGAAAAACGGCCGCTATAGTTATGAAGTGACGTGCGTCTAATACAGCACAAGCTGCGCAGAGCGTGTGTCACCTGACATTAAGCAAGTGGCAAGAGCAGCCGAAAACATTTGAATATGTTGGTAGAAAAGATATTTTCCCTTTTGTACAATGCACTGATATTGTTATTAGGGATGCAACGATTAGCCGATTTCACTTTTAACTGTGCTTTAATTTATCACGGTTAATAAATCGTAAAGGCTTCTCTAAGCCGCGGCTTCCTCTCTACAAACACACACATAATTGTGTAGCCCTATAAGCACAGAAAAACCTACAGCATAAAAACTATTATTAATAAAAATGCCTTTTAAATGTTTAGTATTAGTTAAGGATGCCCAGATCTAAATCTAGCTGATATAAAGCTTAAATGTACATTAGACGTGATAACAGTGAAACCAGGATTATTCTTCAGACTATATAATCGTACAACCAAACTATAATTGTTGCATCCATAATTGTTATGCAGTTCAAAACATGACATATGAATGTGTCTGAATGTAAAAGATGCTTACTTAAGCAATACACTGCTTTTGATGTGCTCTGAAATACAACATTTGAATGTTTGTAAAAAAAAGTCTATTGTACAATGCAGTGATGTTATTTAGTTTCAAAATACAATATATTAACATTTTAATGTAAAAAAATACAACGTGGGTGTCTTAAGAAGCAAAAATACAATATACAGTATAGGCTCTTATATGCTGTTGTGTCATCACTTACAGTATATTGCAAGTCATATCTCTCCAGCCCATCGTTTGGGATGCTTTTCATGAACTGGCCCCCATGACAAACTAATTGAATAATTGAATAGCCCTGCCCTACATGGATGTCTCAAAGTTTAAATTAATGCAAACTGATCATATGATTTTGACTGCTTCTGAAGTTGCTGTCAAGCATCTGTCGACAAATATATTTAATGCAAATGTAAAGTTTCTTATTCATTGTTCCATATCCGTTCACAGGCACCTACGGACCTCGGAGATGGGCCTCGGTTTATCCAGAATGTGGGGAAAGGAATCAGTCTCCAGTGGACATCCTAGATCCAGAAACCCAAGTCTCTCTGGAGTGCCAGGAGCTCACGTTGGATGGCTTCGAAACCAAGTCCTCGAACAGGACCACTATGAAGAACACAGGCAAAACAGGTTCACCAGAGAACTCTTTTAACAATACTCGTCTGCTCTGAACTTAGCCATCATTGCACTCGTAGCTTAAGGCCATGTAAATGTTTAAAATAATCTCAAATAATTGCATTGCGAGAAATGCACAGGGTTTGCAGGCGTTCCATCATGACAGACCATTGCATCAGCTCTGCGGGAGTTTTTTGAGAGTCAAAGCCCAAGCAAGTATATCGTACTCGCTCTCCGCAAAATCTAACACCGCCTTCACTAAGTTCCTATTAGCTCCATTTGGATATTGTTGTAATTTCTGCAAATCTGTTGCCAATGAAAATGTAGTCAAATCTGTTATATTTTGAAATATTATTACAATTATTATATACTGACGTTCAATTTATTGCTGCAATTGCAGAATTTGCAGCATCATTACTTCAGCATCAAATGACGATCCTTCAGAATTCATGCTGATTTGGTTCTCAATACACATTTCTTATCAGAGTTCCCACACTTCTTGAAAGTACTTGAATTTCAGACGTATGGATTCAAGGTCTGGAAAGTACTTCAAAACAAACACAGGTCCTTGAAAGTGCTTAAATTAAATAGTTTTATTAAGAAGTTCTTAATTTAAAAATAGTAAATCAAAATCAAAGGCACGTTCGCCTCACAGCAAGAAAGTTGCTGGTTAGTGCCTTGGCTGGGTCAGTTGCCATTTCTAGGTGAGTTGGGTAGGCTAAATTGTTGATAGTGTATGTGTGTGAATGAGAGTGTATGGATGTTTCCTAGTGATGGGTTGCAGCTGGAAGAGCATCCACTGTGTAAAACATATGCTGGATAAGTTGGCGGTTCATTCTGCTGTGGCGACCCCAGATTAATAAAGGGATTACGCTGAAAAGAAAATGAATGAATGACTGAAAATCTTGCACAAGAACTATGCATATTTAATCAATCTTTCTGTTACCAATATTACCAGTATTCAACAAATTTTATTAAAGTTCTTTGAAGTTCTTTTAAAACAGCTTAAATTTTGGAAAATGACACATTTAAAACATCATTACTCTGATATTTTAATGTCAATATTAAGTGTAAGTGAAATGTTAAGAACAGTAAGAACTTTCATGGTGCTACATATGCTGCGGGTGTGAATTACAAAGGTGCTTGATTTGAAATTAATGGTGATTCAAGTCTTTGAAAGTCCTTGAATCTGCTGTTTATGAAATAGTGTGAACCCTGTGTTATTATTATCAATACTGGAAACAGTAGTGCTTCTTAATATTTTTGTGGAAAACATAATAGTTTTTTTTTGACTATTTGAAGAAATAAATGTTCAAAACACCAGCATTTAAGTCATGGACACGCATTTACACAAACAGTTGTGCATGCTAGGCATTGAAGCCAGTGTAAAGTAGGCTACAGCAGTTTGTTTATCACAAAGTGCTCTGTGCTGCAAGTGACGTCATTTTGGATTTTGGCTTTCGCTTGTATGGTGGCTCTGAATCATCAAAGCACCTCTTTAAATGATTATTATGGATGCAGAAAACTGAAAAAAAATTAAACTCGATTACGTTTCAGAGGAAGTGTGTAAATAGGATTGACACAGCTGGAAGTCATATTTATTTTTTAACACACCAAAATTTTTGATGCTTTTCTGCTTTAGATGACTTTACAAGTACCCTAGCAACAAAATATCATCCTCCTAGCAACCACTCTGCATCTCCTAGCAACAGCATAGCAACTTTACTTCAAACACTAATTATTTAAAATTATCTGAATAAGCACAAGATGTTTTTTGCTTTTTTGAGAACTTGCACTACCTGACAAAATCTAAAGTTTTGTCGCCTATCCAAGTTTTAGGAACAACAAATAATAACTTGACTTCTAGTTGATCATTTGTTATCAGAAGTGGCTTATATGAAAGGCAAAGGCCTCTAGATTACGCTTATTTTACCAAAATAAAATATGATCATGCCTTGATTTTGATTATTTAATTAGGATGCTTAGGTCTGACTTTGCTTAGACAAAAGTCTTGTCACTTAACAGAAATAATGTACATTATAGAATAAAAAATCAAGGTGTAGTGGACAAATAATTCATATTGTGTATGACTCCCATAAGCTTGGACGACTGCATCCATACATCTCTGCAATGACTCAAATAACTTATTAATAAAGTCATCTGGAATGGCAAAGAAAGCATTCCTGGAGGACTCCCAGAGCTCATCAAGATTCTTTAGATTCATCTTCAATGCCTTCTCCTTCATCTTACCCCAGACATGCTCAATAATGTTCATGTCTGGTGACTGGGCTGGCCAATACTGGAGCCCCTTGACCTTCTTTGCTTTCAGGAACTTATGGAAAGTATGGAAAGGAGCGCTATCCTGCTGAAGAATTTGCCCTCTCCTGTGGTTTGTAATGTAATGGGCAGCACAAATGTCTAGATACCTCAGGCTGTTGATGTTGCCATCCAATCTGCAGATCTCTCGTACAGCCCCATACTGAATGTAACCTGAAATCATAAATTTTCCAAACTTGACTGAGTTCTGTGAGAATCTTGGGTCCATGCGGGTTCCAATAGGTCCTCTGCAGTATTTGTGATGATTGAGATGCATTTCGACAGATGATTCATCTGAAAAATCTACCTTCTGCCACTTTTACAAATGATCAACTAGAAGTTATTATTTGCTTTCACAACTGGGATTGATGACAATATTTTTGTCAGGTAGTGTAACTATTTTATGTTCAATCTACTTAAATTAGTAGAAACAATTAAGTTAACTTAATTAATTTGTGTTGGGACAACATGAACGAATTGTGTGGAACTCAGCTAATTTTTACAATGTTCCAGATTTTTTAAAATAGTTTTGTTAAATGTTCCCCACTGTCATAATAATGCTAAATGGTTTTAAATCTACAATACTTTATCTTTTTCCATTTTTTGCACTTAATAGTAAGAAAATCACCCATTTTTAAAACTATCAAAGGATGGCTGGTACAGCAGTACACTTTGCCTATTCAAATGTTGCTTTATGAAAGCTGTAATTAGGAGTGATTTTGAGAATGGCACACTCCAGAGCGCTATATTTACTCCTGAGGAGGATTTTGGAAACACTCCCCAGGACCATCAACACGTTGTGGCATAATTACCATAGATGCTTTTTCTGCTGTTTACTGAGCAATGCATTAGATCCTTTTAAAACCCCAGCATCACGAGCGTCTCCTGAGTACCATGAGTCTTTAGCCCAGTGTGTGTGCATACAGCGATGCGTGTGTATTCACCAAAGATCCCGACTCTCCACAAATATTCCTCATATCCTCCTGAATCAGTTTGTTTGTTCTCTCTCCAACGCTTAAGTTTACTTACGGATTAAAGATAGAGAACTCCACACGAGAGCTTTTGTGATGCAACATGTCCTTCAGCGGTTTATTCTTGATTACACTCAGCAAAGGACAGAAAACTGGCCTTGGCCTTGTCACTTATATAGAGTATATGGCAGAGCTATGAATGTTTTGATTACTTTGACGTGGTGTGATGTGATTAAGATTTTCATGAAATGAAAACCAATAAAAGTAGTCATATAATAGTAGTTTAAAGTGAAAACTTTTAGAATTAATATAATTTGTAATAATTAAAATAATAACCTTTAATAAGGGTTAGTTCATGTAAAACTTCAATCATTATTTAATCATGTACAACTGACAATGAATAGACTGAAAGGCTGATTTTGGGGGTTTAAGTATCAATATTGATCTGTCAAAATTAGGATGTATAAAATTATATATATTTTTTATATAAAAGATATATAGTTATATATATCAAATAATATGTAATGTAATGTGTATTTACATCATGCATGTACAGTGCATTTATAGTGTATGGCCATACACCCAAAGGCTTCACAATCATGGGGGGGGGTCTCTTCACACCACCACCAGTGTCCAACATACACATGGATGATGCGATGGCAGCCACAGGACAACGGCATCAGTGCACTTACTACACACCAGCTATTGGTGGACTGGAGAGACAGTGATAGAGCTATTCGGTGAATGGGGATAATTGGGAGGTCATGATGAGTAAGGGCCGATGGAGGGAACCTGGCCAGGACACTGAGGTTACAACTCTACTCTTTACAAGAAGTTTCATGGGATTTTTAATGACCACAGAGAGTCAGGACCTCGGTTTCATCCGAAAGACAGTGCTCACTGACAGTATAGGCCCAATCCCAATTCTACCCATTAGCCCCTCCCCTTACCCCTCATTTTGCGCGTCCATCTGAAGAGGTAGGGGTGTCCCAATTCTCTTTATCTTGAAGGCATAGGGCTAAGAGAAAGGGCTAGATAGCCCTTGAAATTGAGATTTTTCAACCAATTTCCAATTTCGAAACCAAAGGGTTCAAATATTTTCCAGAATACATCAGCTACAACTGCAGCATGGCTTCACAAGGAAGTCAAGAGATGCACAAAAAATTTTATTTTTTTGTCATTATTATGAATTTTTACAACTAACAAGCACATGTTTTAATACACTCATAACATCATTTGTGTTTTACCGTCATGCTTTAAAAAAACACAAATTAAAATGACTAAATTTTGCTATTAATAATCCATAATAATAACACACAACATACTTTCACAACTGTCACTCGATGACACTCAAATACCCTGTCAGAAAAGTCTAGTGGTTGGGAATGACCTTTTTACAGTGTCTGCTATAATGTTAATGTTGTTTTTGTGTGCCTACAAAGATGGCCATGGTGTAATTACCCAGTACAGTTAATAGCTTATTGCCACATTAGATAGTAATACCATGACATATGCCTTTCCTGAAGATAAACACTAAAAATATTGCAACTGGAATAAGTATAGCAGTCACCATTGTCAATTTCATATGAAGCAAGAGATTGCGATGACATATGATGACGTGTGCAGGTGTTGTACCAGTGCCACATTCCTTAGGGGTAAATTTTGAAGCTCTTGGCTGCCCAGAAGGGGTAGGAGTACAAAAATAGAATTGGGCCACAGTGTCCCCTTCGCTATACTGGGGCATAAGGACTCACACTGAGTGCAGGTTGAGGGCCCTCTGCTAGCCTCACTAACACCACTACCACCACTTCTAACAGCAACCTAGTTTTCCCATGAGGTCTCCCATCCAGATACTGACCAGGCTCAGCCCTGCTTAGCTTCAGTGGGTAACCTTGGGCTGCAGAGTGATATGGCTCTGGCATATATTATATACTAAATTATTAGCTCTTCTATAAAATTTTAATTGTGCTGATAAATGGAGAGATTTTTTCTACATATTTTTAAACATAATAGTTTTAATAACTAATTTATTTTGTCTAATTTATTTTGTCTATGACAAGATACTTTTTTTTAGCTTAAAGTGCCATTTAAAGTCTTAATTGTGGTATTAATTAAACTTATGTTAATTAGGCAACAGTGGTTTGTTCATAGCTAATTAATGAAAAAAATCTTAAAGGAGCTTTTCATTTTGAAAAAAAAAATGTAAACACTGCTTTTATTCCAGTCAAAGTAAAAGAATGAACTTTCTCCAGAATAAAACTAATATTATAGAAAAAGTTAAACATTTCCTTGCTGTCAACTATCACTTGGGAAATATTAGAATAATAATAAATAATGTTTTTTTCTTTTGTTTTTTTTCTGCATTAAAACTAGAAGGCCCATACAGTTCATTTTTGGTATGAATCTGTGTACTGTTACCCCCCTGTTAGTTAATGTTATAATATATTAACAGATGAGTTTAACAATGCATTGGGAAGCTAGTGTTTGACTTTATATATCTTCAATTACAGTTAAATAGATTCAGATGTCTAGGATGTTTGAAAACATCATTGGTTTTGTTCAGGTCCATTAATTGGCCAGTGCAAACCGAGTGTATGAAGTAGTTATCCAGTCTCTGTAGAGTCCGCACAGCAGAGGAAATGAAAGATATTTCAATTTGTTTACCAATCCAGGCTTCTGAGAGTCAAGAGGTCAGCTCTTAATGCAGTATAATGTGACGCTCTGTGCCAGGAGGGCCTATGAAGCTCATTTTGATGTGTTCGCTCTGGCCTACAGAGTGCAGACTCAGTTTTTTTCTGCATCATTATTTGTTTAAAGGTCCTTTGTTAACATAAAAAAACTAAATTCCCTTTGAGCATTTTGCAGTCAGAAGAAAAGCGGATATATACAGTAAATACAGTTGAAGTCAGAATTATATTGTATATTTTCCCCAATTTCTGTTTAACAGAAAGAAGATTGGTTTTCAGCACATTCTAAGCATAATAGTTTTAATTTCTAATTTATAATAACTGAATTCTTTTATCTTTGCCATGATGACAGTACAGAATATTTTACTAGATATTTTTCAGGATACTAATATTCAGCTTAAAGTGCAATTTAAAGACTTAATTAGCTTAATTAGGCAAGGTAAAGTAATTAGGCAAGTCATTGTATAATGATGGGTTGTTCTGTAGACAAAAAATATTGCTTAAGGGGGCTAATAATATTGACCTTAAAATGTTTTTTTTATTTTTTATTAAAACTGCTTTCATTCTAGCCGAAATAAAACAAATACGACATACTCCAGAAGAAAAAATATTATAGGAAATGCTGTGGAAAAATTCCTTGCTCTGTTAAACTTTATTTGAGAAATATTTGACAAAAAATAAAAACAGGAGGGCTAATAATTTTGACTTCAACTGTACACATACTTGGGAGTCTTAGTTTTACACACTACGGCTCATTGCATTTAAAATAAAAGCTGTATTTATTTTATGAGTATTTAACTCCCTCTCCTCATTTTGCTTTATTTCATTTCAGTTTCTATTGTTCTGAAGAATGACTACTTTGTGAGAGGGGCAGGCCTTCCCGGACGCTTCAAGGCAGAAAAGGTGGAGTTTCACTGGGGCAGCACTAATGGTTCGGCTGGTTCTGAGCACAGCATCAATGGAAAGAAGTTTCCTGTAGAAGTAAGTCACATATCTTATAATGCAGTGGGTTTATGAATGACAGATAAAGGGATAGTTCACTCAAAAATTAAAATACTGTCATCATTTACGTAACCTTTACTTGTTTCAAACCTATATACGTTTCTTTCTTTTACTGACACACAAAAGAAGATATTTTGAAGAAAGTTGGAAACATTTAACCTTTGATATCCAAGGTTTTTGTTTTTTCTACTATGGAAGTCAAATGTTCAGCTTTCTTTAAAATACCTTCTTTTGAGTTCGACAGAAAAAAGAAACTCATAAATGGTTGGAACCACTTGAGGGTGAGTAAACAGTTGGTTAATTTTTAATTTTTGCGTGAACTATCCCTTTAAGTTGAAGTGGTCATAAATCAAATTTTGGTTGATTTTGCGCCATTAAAACATTTGCAATTTGCATGTCTTTATTAAATACATCATTATAAGTTAAAATTATATGTAAACTTTTCAGCTGATTGGCCAACTGGCTCTTAGGTATTAATGTTTCACACTTGGTAAACAGTGGTGAAGTAAAGTGAAGTGATGATCTTCAGAGCCAATCACAGTCTTGTCTGTTGAGCACATGAACACAATGGCCAGTCAGCAATATTTACAACTAGAGAGATACATTTAAAAATTTAAAATGTAATAATTCAAAAATCTATTTAAAAATCTGGAATCTAAGGGTTAAACAAAAGCTTAAATATTGAGAAAATCACTTTTAAAGTTGTCCAAATGAAGTTCTTTGGGATGCATATTACTAATCGAAAAACTAGTTTGATAGATTTACATAATGAAATTTACCAAATGTCTTCATAAAACACGATCTTTACTTAATATTGCATTATAAGTTTGTAAAAGTTACACATTAAAAATACCATTAAATATAATTTTTTAGTACTGCTTCAGTGAACTTGAAAAAGTATTTACAAGTATAAATCCATTAATTTTCACTAGTTATATTAGTATTTTTTTTCAAAGTGTTCTTTAAATGCTTTTAAAATCAGGTAAATCTTTGTAGACTATACATATATGTACTATGTCATTTATTTAAAAAATGTGGGCAAAATATTATAGATAAACTTTATTTAAAAAATATTATATTAATCTTATTTTTTAATTCAACTATAGGGGTGCGGCCTTGTAGGGGGCCCTACAAGACATTGTGCCCAGGGGCCTCTGAATTCTTAATCCGGGCCTGGCACCAAACCCCACCCCTAACGGTCATTGGAGGATGAACAAATCGTACTAAATTATATGGATTTATTCTAATTGCATTTGAAAAATGACATTTGCTGTCTATTTAAACTACTTGAGCTTAAACAATACAATTTTTGAGTTTTTTTGGGGACAACGTAACTGTATTTATGTTCAATTAACTTAAATTTGTAAAAACTAATACGTTAACTTAATACATTCATGTGTTATAACATAAATTGATTGTGTGTAACCAAACTTTTTATACTAAATCTAAAAGTAACAATTTGCATTGGGTTAGCATTGGATTTCCTCAATATTTCAATTTTTTTAACCCTCAGATTTCACATTTCCACATATTTTAGTAAATAGTTGAAATTGTCTATTGCTAATATTATTTACATTCATTTGTGTGGATTTGACCTTAAAAAGCATCAAGAACCAAAAAAGAGGACCATGTCATGGCCCTATGTATAACTGCACTCCAAAGACGACTTCACTTCTACTTTGCATCTTCTACGCAAGTTTCAGAGTACATTAGTGCCAGCAGTTTGGCTCAGGAAGCCTGAATAAAAGCTCAAATCTGTCATCAACAAAGAAAAAGTGTTCAGTGCTCAGTCCCAGAAAGTCTAAAGGAATCCATTGTTTCTTTAAAAACACGTGCAAACACACAGTCCTGGTAAATAGGCCCTTAACCACTCACTTTCACATCTGAAAAAGAAATCTTAGTCGAAATAGATTTTAAACCAGGAGGATAACATTTCGAAATGAGCTTCTTCGCTTAAGTTCAAGGATTCCACCTTGACTTGAGTAGGTTGGAAGCTATGCACTAATCTGCTCTAATTGTAGAACCGCTCAATGAAACTGGGATCGATGAGTTTTATTGACTTGGCGGTGCGGTCGCTACATTTTTACCGAAAAGCATGGATATTTAGGATTCTTCTCGCCTCAGGGTGATGTTCAGCCTTTTAAAACTATTTGAGTTTTGGTCTTTTTAAAAATAGTTCCTCTTGGTCTGCAAAAGTTGGCTGAATTCAGTTTTTTTTTCAGTATTGTTTCAGTTACTGTGGTGATTATACCAATACTACTAGACCTGCAATAATAAGTGGTTACGATTACATTTACAGTTGAAGTCAGAATTATTAGCCCCCCTGTTTATTTTTTCCCCAACTTCTGTTTAACAGAGAGAAGATTTTTTTCTACACATTTTAAAACATAATAGTTTTAATAACTCATTTCTAATAACTGATTTTTTTTCTTTGCCATGATGACAGTAGATAATATTTTACTAGATATTTTTCAAGACACTTCCATACAGCTTAAAGTGACATTTAAAGGCTTAACTAGGTTTATTAGGTTAACTAGGCAGGTTAGGGTAATTAGCAAGTTATTGTATAACGATGGTTTGTTATGTAGACTATCAAAAAATATAGCTAATAAAAGGAAGCTAATAATATTTACCTTAAAATGGTTTAAAAAAATTAAAACTGCTTTTATTCTAGCCGAAATAAAACAAATAAGACTTTCTCCAGAAGAAAAAATATTATAGGAAATACTGTGAAAGTTTCCTTGCTCTGTTAAACATCATTTGAAAAAGTAAAAGGGGGCTAATAATTCTGACTTCAACTGTATTTGATCTTGAAGTACATAAAGTAATGCCAGTATTGATTCCTAAATGTTCTATAGTTAGTTAAAAAAGTTTTTTAAAGTTAATTAAAAGTAAATAAAATATTTGCTGTATAATTTAAATTATTTTATTTTATTTATATACTTTTATTATTTTGTTTTGTTTTATTTTTGTTGTCTTTCATTTTATTTTATTTTATTTTATTTTATTTAGATTTACTGTGCTCCAGTGTACATAGTATCCAGATTAAAGTAGAATTCCCATTGTAAAGGATTGCCATTCATGCATCTTTTTCTTTTTTAAACTCTTTTAAATATACTTTTAATTTTATTTTAATCACATTTATTTTGGTTGGGTTTTATTTCGTATACACATTAGGTGATTATGATTATTTTAACCCTTTTTAAATCAAGGATTTTTGAAATGTGCTTTTTATAAGCTTACTTTGCCGTTTTTAAAATAATAAGAGTCAAAATAAGAATAATCAATAAACAAACAAATAAACAAACAAACAAATAAATATATATATATATAAATAAAACCTGCCAACATTAGTCTCCAAAATTCGGGGGGACCCGGGGAATATCACAGGTGAGAACTGGGTTATTAACTGTACTGTGGTGTTAGTAACTGTACTATGGACCGGGTTTTGGGCAACCACTTCAATTACTGTACCAAATTTGGCGACAAAGGGGTGTTAAATACTTTACCAAAAAGCTGAGGACCGAGGGCGGGGTGAAGGTACAGAAGTTGTCCAGGAGAAATAACAAAACAAGAGGGTGGCGGGAGATGGGTCTGAAATACAGGAGACTCCTGGGAAAAATGTGTTGGCAGGTATGAAATAAATAATCAAATAAATAAATACATACATACATACATACATACATACATACATACATACATACATACATACATACATACATACATACATACACACATACACACATACACATATACATACAAACATACATACATACATACATACATACATACATACATACATACATACATACATACATACTTGTTTCGCGGCCGATACAGAAACTGCCAGCACACTCTCTGTTTCTGTAGCGGATGTAGCAAGATCTTTCCGTCGCGTGAACATCCGAAAAGCTACGGGCCCAGATGGCATCCCTGGACGTGTACTTAAAGCATGCGCACACCAGCTAGCGGGGGTTTTCACGGACATCTTTAACCTCTCGCTCTCTCGGTCTGTGATTCCCACATGCTTTAAGACAGCTACTATTGTGCCAATACCGAAATCAGCTAAAACCACATGCTTGAATGACTGGCGTCCGGTTGCACTGACACCCATCTTCAGCAAGTGCTTTGAGAAGCTGATTAAAAACCACATCTGCTCTGTACTGCCCGCTAACACTGACCCTCTGCAATTTGCATACAGAAACAACCGCTCCACTGATGATGCAATTGCTTTCACCTTGCACACTGCTCTGTCTCACCTGGAAAACAAAAACACATATGTGAGAATGTTGTTTGTGAACTACAGCTCAGCATTCAACACCATAGTGCCTGCCAAGCTGGTGGTGA
>CAIGQZ010007154.1:18997031-19010991 GCA_903798205.1 Danio tinwini | reverse complement strand
TAAGTATAGAAAATGGGTGTTTTTACAAACCAATGCTTAATTTGCATA
The DNA here is from genome assembly GCA_903798205.1 of Danio tinwini. Lineage (NCBI taxonomy): Eukaryota > Metazoa > Chordata > Actinopteri > Cypriniformes > Danionidae > Danio > Danio tinwini. The sequence continues at coordinate 19,010,943 of CAIGQZ010007154.1, read as the reverse complement.
CCTATTATTATTATTATTATTATTATTATACTTTTTAATATTTTTTATACTAAGACTACAAAAAAGAAACATATTCAAATAAATGTTCAATTAATCATTAAATAACTTTTTTATAGTTTTAAGATACATAATTATTAAATAAATATTGTTTTTAAGCACTATAATATTCATTTGTAATAAATTATTATTGATAATACATTTTAATTATAATGTTGCAAATAGTGCTATATAAACTTGCATATACAGTATACAGTTGAAGTCAGAATTATTAGCTCCCATTTGAATTTTTTTTCTTTTTTTTTATATTTCACAAATGACTTTTAACAGAGCAAAGAAATTTTCACATTATGTCTGATAATATTTCTTGTCCTAGAGAAAGTCTTATTTGTTTTATTTTATTGTTTTTAATTTTTTTAAAAAGCATTTTAAGGTCAAAATGATTAGCCACTTTAAGCTATTTTTTTCACGTGTCCACAGAACAAACCATCGTTATAAAATAACTTGCCTAATTACCCTAACCTGCCTAGTTACCCTATTTAACCTAGTTAAACCTTTAAATGACACTTTAAGCTGTATAGAAGTGTCTTGAAAAGTATCTAGTCAAATATTATTTACTGTCATCATGGCAAAGATAAAATAAGTCAGTTATTAGAAATTAGTTATACATTTTCTCCCCTAAACAGAAATTAGGGAAAAAAATAAACAGGGGGGCTAATAATTCTGACTTCAACTGTATGTATATATATATATATATATATATATAAACAAACATCAAGCACACAGTCTCTCTCTAAACCCTCTTCTGACAGTTCAGCTTGTTGACTTACACAACCCAAAGAAGTGCCATGAGATTTGAGTCAATTTGAATCATCAGCCTGCATGTTATCTCTGCCGGACAGTAATGGTGGCAGTCATTAGCATGCTGATGATTGAACTGATGAAAATAATGGGCTCTCGCTGAGTCACCCGTGCTAACGGAGCTCTCGAGGCTGAACATCCACAGCAGATGCCCTTTTCGCTAATCACCCCCTCGTCCTCGTCTCACTCCTCGTGTCTTTCGATCTGCCTCTCGATCCACAGACGTGTTTATCGCAGGCTTGTTGACAGGTCGCTAATGCTGATACACACACATTAAGAGTAGAGGCTTTCCACATAATGACCTTATCAAGTGCCACTTATGCGGTACGCCCAGCTTGACATCAACGTAGCCCACCAAATCATTTGACGTCAATCGTGTAATTACGTCTCTCCATCTTTTCAACACTCCTGCGGGCATGATTAACAACTTTTCACTTTTCTCAAATTTAAAAAGGTGTGAATTTCTTAGAAAAATGCATGAAGTGATACTTTTGAGCTGCTGTGGTCAGATCAGACCTGCAACTTTGGCTATTATTTTGTTTTGTTTTTGTATCACTAGCTTGGCACAATTAACGCTGTTTAACTACTGCCTTATTGACCTTATTTGGCAGTGTGCTTGTTTATGCAAACTTCCAATTCAGTTGCCTATGGGAGAAATGACGAGGAATAATAAACGGCAGTAAATGATCAAACAAATAGTCAAGTGCTCTACGATTATGTGTGTTCATGACTATACATAAAAAGTAGAATAATATAATAAGAAAATATCAGCATTTACACTGCAGTCTGATTGAATGTGTTTTCAACTGCTTCTAGAAGCGCTTGAATGTGGACAAGCTCAAAACCACATCTACAGCTATGTTTACAGTCTAAACACGCTTAGATCAACAGTATTATTAGTGTTTAATTAGGCTATAATTAGCTTATTGCATTATTTTCATGATATCTTATTTACTAATAATATGTTATTTCATTATTACTGCATTACTACTATACACTCTTCGGCCACTTTATTAGGCATACCTTACTAGTACTGGGTTGGACGCTCTTTTGCCTTCAGAATTGCCCTAATCCTTCGTGGAATGGATTCAACAAGTTACTGGAAATATTCCTCAGCGATGTTGGTCCATATTGACATGATTATGTATAATTACGTCTCTCCATTTTTTTAACATTCCTGCGGCCATGATAAACAACTTTTTCACCTTTCTCAAGTTTAAAAAGGTGTGACTTTCTTAGAAAAAAAAGCATGAAGTGATACTTTTGAGCTGGTCTTGTCAAATCTAACCTGCTACTTTGGCTATTGTTTTTTTTTTTTTTTTTTTTGGCATCACTTCAGCTGGTCACAATTCACACAATTTAACTACTGCCTTATTGACCTTATTTGTCCGTTTCCTTGTTTGTGCGAACTTCCAATTCAGTTGCCTATGGGAGAAATGACGAGGAATAATAAACAGCAGAAAACAGTCAAACTACCTACTCTACAAACAAGTTTGTTCATTACTATACATTTATTTATTCATTTTCTTTTCGGCTTAGTGCCTATATTTATCTGGGGTCACCACAGCGGAATGAACCGCCGACTTATCCAGCATATGTTTTACGCAGCGGATGCCATTCCAGCTGCAACTCATCACTGGGAAACATCCATAGACACTCATTCACACACATACACTATGGACAATTCAGCTCACCCAATTCAACTATACCACATGTTTTTGGACTTGTGATTTAAACCGGAGCACCCAGAGAAAACCCACGCAAACACAGGGAGAATATACAAACTTCACACAGAAATGCCTACTGACCCAGCCGAGGCTCGAACCAGCGACCTTCTTGCATTGAGTCGAACGTGCTACCCACTGCGCCACATCTAAAAATCAATGGAAGTAAATGAGAGCGTAAGTCTTGAGCCAAAAAGATTCCAATGCCTGCACCTGCTCGTACATGTAGAATAAGGTCAATAGAGACAGAGTGTGTTTTGGCCACGCCCCACATCAGGAGGGAAAACAATCCAACTTGCCTTGTTGATTTTCTATTGCGGGACAATTACGCCTCGCCATTTCAGATTAATAAAAAAAAACTATGTCTAAAAGTTACTATGTGAAGTGGCTAAAAGTATTGTTCACAAACATCATGTTCAAATCTAACTTGCAACTTTGGCTATTGTTTTTTTTTGTATTACTTTAGCTTGTCTCAATTCACGCTATTAACTACTGCCTTATTGACCTTATTTGGCAATGTCCTTGTTTTTGCGATTGTTTTAGAACTTCCAATTCAGTTGCCTATGAGGGAAATGACTAGGAATAATAAACGGCAGAAAACAGTCAAACTATGTGCTCTACGATCAAATGTGTTTCTGACTATACATAAAAAGTAGAATAATATAATAACAAAATATCAGTTCGCAACATCAAGCAGCATAATGAGCTGTTTTTAACGTCTAAAATCAATGGAAGTGAATGAGCCAAAAACATTCCAATTGCTGCGCCTGCTCGTATGTAAAGAATAAGGTCAATAGAGAGACAGAGTGTGTTTAGGCCACGCACCCATTGGGAAAGAAAACAATCCAACTTGCTCCCCTAACTTTCTATTGTGGGACGATGACGCCTCGACGTTTCTGATTAATAAAAAAACTATGTCTAAAAGGTACTATGTGACAAAATGTAAAGAAGACAAGCTAAAAAAAACAAATTTTTAGAATCTGTCAACCCCCAAACAACCGAGTGTTTAAGGACATAAAAGTAGAGAACTAAGGTTTTGCCCACTAGAGGGATGTGTAAACAGGACAAATGCTTGAAAGATGTTGTGTGATAGGATGTGCACTGCCTGACACTGTCTTGTGCACTGTCTTGTCATCAATCCTAGTTGTAAGAGCAACAAATTTTAACTTGACTTCTAGTTGATCATTTGAAAAAGTGGCGGAAGGTAGATTTTTCTGATGAATCCTCTGTTGAACTACATATCAATCATCACAAATGCTGCAGAAGTCCTTTTGGAATCCATATGGACCCAAGATTCTCACAGAAATTAGTCAAGTTTGGTGAAGGAAAAATCATGGTTTGGGGTTTCATTCAGTATAGGGGCGTGCAAGAGATCTGCAGAGTGGATGGCAACATCAACAGCCTGAGAAATCAAGACATTTGTGCTGCCCATTACATTACAGACCACAGGAGAGGGCAAATTCTTCAGGATAATAGCGCTGCTTCTCATACTTCAGCCTCCACATCAAAGTTCCTGAAAGCAAAGAAGGTCAAGGTGCTCCAGGATTGACCAGCCCAGTCACCAGACATGAACAGTATTAAGCATGTCTTGGGTAAGATGAAGGAGGAGGCATTGAAGATGAATCCTAAAGAATCTTGATGAACTCTGGGAGTCTTTCAGGAACGCTTTCTTTGCCATTACAGATGACTTTATTATTAAGTTATTTGAGTCATTGCAGAGATGTTTGGATGCAGTCCTCCAAGCTCATGGGAGTCATACACAACATTAAATATTTTCCCACTGCACTATGACTTTATATTCTTTACTGTACATTGTTTCTGTTAAGTGACAAGACTAAGCAAAGTCAGACCTTACTGTCCTAATTAATTAATTAAAAATAAAGCCATGATCATATTTTATTTTGGTAAAATAAGCGTAATCTAGAGACCTTTGCCTTTATATAAGCCACGTCTGATACCAAATGATCAACTAAAGGTCAAGTTATTATTTGTTGTTCCTAAAACTTGGATAGGCAACAAGACATGTGTCAGGTAGTGTACAACAAGCAAAATAAAAAATCTACAAAAGAACTAAATTTTTACAAGTTTCCAAATCACAAAAAAATTTTAAAAAGGATACATAATGTTTCCTGTCGCCGTTTACTTTTCCCCCAGTGGTCGAAACTGTAGTTGTCTAGTGTGAGACATTGCTTTCTGCTTTTGTGTCTTTAAACACTTGTTGTTTGGGCTCTACAGGTTATAAAAAACCTTATTTATTAATTAATTTATTTATTTTTAAAACTTTATATTTTTTCACACAGCAACTTTTAGACGTTGTTTTATTAATTTTTTTTGTCATCAGAAATAACACCAAGGAGACACTCTCCTGCGATACTAAGTCAATGGAGTGGTTTGGATTACCCCCCACCCCAGTAGGCATGCCCTTCAGATTATGATGCTATATTATGATCTCTATAAACTGTGTAATATTAAGATATTAACAGTTTATTAGTAGTTATAAAGTATGATCTTATACATCCATAATACTGCCCAAAACCTGAGGACAACTTTTACAATAGGCTGCTAATTAATAGTTTATTAAGCGAATAGTCTTAGTTAATGGTTTGTTAATAGTGTAAATTGTGACTTAAAATAAAGCATTAGTTTTTTTTATTGTGCCCATTGGTGTCCATTAAAACAAAGTGGAAAAAAAAGTATATATATGTATATATGAAAACAATGTATATATAAATCACATGACTTTTTAAGATTGAAGCATTTTAATACTAAAAAAATCACCAAACAATTTTGATAACCCATCACAATAGACACTTTATAGGTACTGCTATCATAACAAAATACACTTACTTGTAGATTTGAAATTCTGATATTCTGATTAGAAATGACAGTAACAGTGTGTGGATAAATAGCTAAAAAAACGTGCTGGAAAGCCTGTCTTGCTGTAAAACTGACCTTGAGGTCATGTTTGTGGTGGCGGCCACATCAAAAAAAGCACCAACAGTGAGGTCAGCGTAACAAGGAAGCTGGAAACAATAGGCATCGAAACATGGCAGAATGTGTTTTGAGGTACGTGATTACGCTTTCATGGTCCTCAGATATCATTGCTTCCTCAAGAGCACAGTGATTTGATCTCAATGCAACAAAGTTTGGTTTTGGTGTGCCTTCTTACAGCACATCCCATAATGATAATGCGTTTATCTCTGTAGTCAGAGAGTAGATGGGTTTATGTGGCAGTTTAAATGATTTTGACCACATGAGCATTTACTCTGCAATTTAATGGAATGTGTTTTCAAGTGCATCTGGAATTGCTTGAATGTGGACCAGCTCAAAACTACATCTACACCTGTTTACTGTCTAAACAGGCTTAGATCAACAGTATTATTAGTGTTTAATTAGGTTATAATTAGCTTATTTTCGTGATATCTTATTTACTAATAATATGTTATTTCATTATTACTGCATTACTACTATACACTCACCGGCCACTTTATTAGGTACACCTTACTAGTACTGGGTTGGACCCTCTTTCGCCTGCAGAACTGCTTTAATCCTTTGTGGCATAGATTCAACAAGGTTTTGGAAATATTCCACAGAGATTTTGGTCCTTATTGATATGAGCATCACGTAGTTGCTGCAGATTTTTCAGCTGCACATCCATGATGCGAATCTCCAGCACATCCTAAAGGTGCTCTATTGGATTGAGATCTGGTGACTGTGGAGGCCATTTGAGTACAGTGAACTCATTGTCATGTTTAAGAAACCAGTCTGAGATGATTCACGCTTTAGACCATGGTTATCCTGCTGGAAGTAGCCATCAGAAGATGGGTACACTGTGATCATAAAGGGATGGACATGGTCAGCAACAATACTCAGGTAGGCTGTGGCATTGACACAATGCTCAGTTGGTACTAATGGGCCCAAAGTGTGCCAAATATCACCCACACCATTACACCATCCCCAGCCTGAACCATTGATACAAGGCAGGATACATCCATGCTTTCTTGTTGTTGACACGAAATTCCGACCCTATCATCCAAATTTCGCAGCAGAAATCGAGACTCATCAAGAGTGGTACTCGGTGTGGTCTTCTGCTGCTGTAGCCCATCTGCCTCAAGGTTGGACGTGTTGTGCATTCAGAGATGCTCTTCTCCTTGGTTGTATCGAATGGTTATTTGAGTTAATGTTGCCTTTTTATCAGCTCAAACTAGTCTAGTCATTCTTCACTGACCTCTGGCATCAACAAGGCATAACTCTGGTAACAGTGTTGCAATGCTCGTATCAAATGCTTTAAATGATCACAAATCTGTAAAATATATAGAATTTAATATTATTACATTACGTGTGATGACCAGTTTTTAAAGCATTTAGTTGTAATAAGCAAATGTAGTGCAATTCAAAGCATAATATCAAAGTACTGTAATTTTGACGCTGTGAATTATGTGAATGGGGCAATTTTCAACAATATTTCTTTAGCAGGAACTCATATTGATTTCTTAAGGATCATGTGACACTGAGAAGTGAGGGATCATTTTAAAAATTCTACTTTGAATCATAGGATTGATTTTTAATTCACAATACATTGCAATCAAAATCAGTTATTTTTTGAATGTAATAATATTTGTATTGCATTCTATCAGATCATAATATAATTTCTAAATGCGCATTTACTGCAGTAATATTTCATCAGGGTATCTGCATTTTATCTGGCATCCACCATCATATGTTGAACACACACACATTGTTCATGTTTTCCCCATAGACTTTTATAGTCTATACACTGTATATTCTGTCCTTTTCCCCTCTAACCCTACACCTAAGCTCAACTCTTACAGATAACATTCTGCAGTTTTTCCTTTTCAAAATACTTTATTCTGTATGATTTATGAGCTGTTTTCCTCATGAGGACCAAACAATGTTTCTACAAGTTCAAAAATCACTGGTATTTCTACATTTATGACAATCCGTTTGTGTCCCCACATCTTTATGAATACCAGAACCACACACACACACACATATATACTCACTCAGACTTCCTGCTGTGGCCACAGTCGTACACTTGGCCTCAGCAACACATGCGTGCTCAAACTGCAAGGCTGTTTGAGTGCCTGCAGGCAGATTGAGATGAACTCATGTATTATTTTCTACTTTGAAGCAGTTTCTAGTGAGAACGCTTTGGTGAGTCAGACAGCAATAAAAGATTTAGCTTCACCTGAGGGCTGCTGTCGTGGACCTGCGCACAACACAGTTCTGCCACGTAATTCGGCCTGTTTTTCTCCAGACACACATCTCTAATCAAATGAGAGGAATTGTACCTTCATTCACCTTGATTTAAAGTTTTTATGGATGGGCAATATGAACTCAAAACTATATCACAACATTTCCTGGTATTTATTGTGCTAACAATATGAATAATTCATATATATCCACTGGGAGACAAAACAATTCTATATCTTTGTGCTCAAAATGATTCTTACCCTTGGTTCTTTCTATTTTTATAAGTTGTCTTCTGTAACTAATGAGTTTTATAGTACCAAATTATATTTAATACATGACAACTGAAATAAAATAATTTGATATGTATCATATATAAGAAATATGATATTTCTTAGGCAATTTATTGTTGAATATTCAAAAATCTCCATGTTCAGAATTATTAATACCCCTTGTAAGAAATCCAATAAAAAGTTTTCTTAAATAATTAATAGAAGAAGAAGGTCTTTAATGGTCTCCACGCGATTTCTACAAGTCTGCTTTAGGGAGTTTTCCTCACTCTTCTTTCGCAAAAACCTCTATTTGTTGAAGATTGGAAGGCTTCCGAGTCTAAAGCCAGGTTTTGAACTCTCTCTGCATATTCTCAGTAGGGTTCAGGTTAAGGCTCTAACTAGGCCACTCCAAAATTTTAATGTTGTTGTCCCTGTATCATTACTTGATCACTATTTCAGTATTCTTATTGTGAAATTCAGCAAGGATGTATTGTTAAAAACTGGCCAAAAATAAATTTATAATATTTTAGAAAATGTCTTGAACTCTGTCATCAATTTTTTTATTGGGTTCAGGTTAAGGCTCTGACTAGGCCAGTCTAAAATGTTAATCTTGTTGTCCCCGTATTGTTACTTTATCACTAGTTCAGTATTCTTATTGTAAAATTCAGCAAGGAAGTATTGATCAAAACTGACCAAAAATACATGTATTATATTACAAAAAATCTCTTGAACTCTCTCAACAAATTCTCAGTCAGATTCAGGTTAAGGCTTTGGCTAGGCCAGTTCACAACATTAATGTTGTTGTCCCTGTACTGTTACTTGATCACTCGTAAAGTATTATTTTGGTCATAATCATACTGGTTGGCTATTTTAGGTTGGTTGATATTAGGATGGCTTTATCACTATCTATTTTTAAATCTCTTCTTAAAACGTACCTTTTTAGCTTGGCTTTTTAATATTATTTTAATAGTCCTTTCTATTGCTACTTTCTTACATTTTACATTTATTTTTATTTTCCTCTAGTCTTATTTCTATGTTTTGTATTCTGTCTTTTTATTTTTGACTTGTCTTGTGTACAGCACTTTGGTCAGTCTTGTGAGCACAAAAATACTGATATATCTGTTTCATTCATACTAAAAGCTACACAATCTCAAACAATTGCAATGTCCTCACGATCAAAAAAAAAAAAACTATTAAATATCACTCCAACTTCTTACATCACTCTGTTTCTCTTTTCTTCTTGCAGTCTGCAGCAGCATTCCTGACAACATGAAGTTGCATCCACTGAACAGAACAGCTCTGGTGTTGACCTGGGACCGACCCTCAGCCGTCTACCACCCACCTATTGTCGGCTTCCTTGTCTCCTACAGCTGGGTGAAGGATGAAATGCCGTTCGAGAAGACCTTCACACAGAGCAGCGAACACAGCACGGTAAGATCCAGACAGGCTGTGTGATCATTGCTGAAAAGCACATTCTAAGTGTCAGCTTTGCAAGCACCATTCACACGGCCATAATTGATCCTGATTTTAGCACTACTGGTGATCTAGTGTCTTGAAATGGTAAAATGTGAGTGGCATAGCTTGATTTTGACCTTTTTCATTCTTTGGTCAATACACAGTGTTAAGTAGTATGCATATAGTGTCTATTAGTGTATAATTTAATTTAATAATATTTGAAGTCCAAATGTGTTGTAGAGCTCAGATTTATCAGCAGATGTTTACATTGAAAAAGTACTGTAGGCATAGAGAGTAATAAGGCAAGACACTGCAGGTCAATAGGATAAGAAAAAATTGAACTTGTCGTTGTCAACATACGTCCCCAGTTAACTGATTGCATTAAAAATTGCAAACATTTTCTACAGTTTTATTGTTTACACTGTACAACAATATATACAGTACAGCACTACTTGAAACCAGATTGCTGAGTGACACTGAAGATATTACTATATATTGTAGCAACACCTCCACCTTTCCCTTTATGATGAGGCTCCGGTTTATAACCATATCTTTCAGCTGTAGACTCATAAATGCATGTAATTGACAGATTTTATTGAGGTTTTTGTTAGCTTAGTTAACTTATATTTTTAGATCGGTTATCAAATTATTATACACAGTTGAAGTCAGAATTATTAATCTCCCTTAGATTTTTTTTTCTTTTTTAAATATTTCCCAAATGATGTTTAACAGAGCAAGGAAATTTTCACAGCATGTCTGATACTATTTTTTTCTTTCTGAAAAAGTATTATATGCTTTATTTTGGCTAGAACAAAAGCAGTTTTTAATTTTTTAAGAACCATTTTAAGGTCGAAATTAGCCTCTTTAAGCTATTTTTTTCCAATAGTCTACAGAACAAACCATCATTATACAATAACTTGCGTAATTACCCTAACCTGCCTAGTTAACCTAATTTACCTAGTTAAGCCTTTAAATGTCACTTTAAGCTGTATAGAGGTGTCTTGAAAAATATCTAGTCAAAGAGTATTTACTGTCATCATGACAAAGATAAAATATAATTTATCATAGAAATGAGTTATTAAATGAGTCATAAAATTCATATTAGAAATGAGTTTAACTAAAAACTATTATGCATAGAAATATGTTGAAAAAATCTCTCCATTAAAAAGAAATTGGGGGAAAAAATAAAGAAGGGCCTAATAATTCAGGGGGGCTAATAATTCTGACTTCAACTGTATATATATATATATATATATATATAGCAGTTGCAGATCCCTGGATATGAACTACAACTCCTAGAAGTCTTTAAACTCATCACTCCTGCCAAAGCTGACAATCATTCAGTCACTGTCACACAAACATATATAGTCTTTCTGTGTTTATGATCCTGTGTTTTGTTTATAGTTTATGTTGTTTTGCCTGCTGTCCTGACAATTCACCTGCTTTTAACCACACTTTTTTGGATTGTCTATGCTCCAGTTTGTACCTGTATTGACTGGTGCCTACCTGACTATTCTCTTATATATGGATTTATGGTTTAGTGCATGAAAAAAACTAATTTTGAGAAATCGCCCACTTAAAAACACTACAGTAATTTTTAGAAATACTACAGTGTTTTTAAACCATACTATATTAAAGTGCATTATACTGTGCATATTGTAATATTAACAACACTTTGCTAATGATTGTTAAAACCTACTGTAGTATTAATTATAGTAAACACATAAACTGTAATAAATACTGTAGTATACTTTAGTTTTTACTTTAGTAAACTGTGGTGTTTTGAAGTACAGTATATTCTGTAGTTAACTATAGAAAACTACATTAGGTAATTTGTTTATATTACTATGGTTGTTGTATTTACATGGGAATTATTACACAAAATTAATTTAAATACTGTACTCTAGTGTAGTTTAAAACACTATTGAGTTTTCTATAAATACTATAGTATTTTTCATGTGGGTTAGCTTTAAACCTACATATTGTAATTGAAATACAAACACAAATTCATAAAATGTGACAAAAGAAATACATAAAGTGTATTTTATATGTTTTCTTTCACTATGATAAGCTCAACATCACAATATTGACAGTTGCATGTAAACAGGTTTTTTTGCCTGCAGTTTCTCACCTTAAGACTTCAGCAGACCGTAGGATGTCTAACCCAACGTTACACGCCAATAATGAATTTTAATTCAGCTGAAAATTTGTGATTATATATATAAATTGCACCCTTGATACTCAAACTCTAGCATGGTGTCACTTCTTGTGGCTGGGGTCTCGTATATATTCCCCCATAATTCTGACGGATGGACTGCTCTCATCGATTTGATGGACTCGGACAGCATTTCGTCTTGCTTCCCTCAAGTCTAATGAATGACTTACACCCATGTCTGTCAGTCACCTTATTGGAGCAGCCTTACACACGCAGCATCCATGACAAAAAACACAGTGTCCAGTCGGCTGAAGGAGCTTTTTCTGACGAGCGCTGTCAGTCTTTTTTAGCCTCGGTCAAATTAGATTTGGATTTGGTTGAGGGATAAAACTGCCACGGTTAAAGTCCAATTACTTTCTTTCACTCTACATCCCATCACGACTCCCTCATCTTTTTTTTTGCCTCTGCATTTACATTTTTATTTCAATTTTGAGCCCAGTTACAGGTTGTGCCGACGAATCAAGCCCAACATTCGAGCGTATATGAAATTCAAATGAATGTCTGTCTATTTCTGGGACGCAGAGTATCGTGGAGAGATGGAGCAGGACATCGCAATAAATAAGTGTCAGTTTATAGCAATAATAATGGCAGATGTCAAATTTGCTTTGACATTTCGGGTTTTTGGATAATAAGATTTGGTCAGATTTACATCCGGTCAGTCTGTGTTGCGTGATGAGGTTTTTGAATTTGTGTGTAGTTCAGAAATGAGTGAATTACAGTTAATTTTGGTCAGATGAAGACAGCTTGAAATTTTGTTGGCTTTTAATCCATGTCTATTAGATCTAAAGCATCTGTATATGACTGTATACTCAGAGGTTGAATATATACTCACTTTATTATGCACACCTGTCCAACTGCTCGTTAACGCAAATTTCTAATCAGTCAATCACATGGCAGCAACTCAAGACATGGTCAAGACGATCTGCTGCCATTCAAACCGAGCATCAGAATGGGGAAGAAAAGTGATTTATGTGACTTTGAACGTGGCATGGTTGTTGGTGCCAGACCTGAACATGACAATCAGTTCACTGTACTCAAATGGCCTCCACAGTCACCAGATCTCAATCCAGTAGAGCACCTTTGGGATGTGGGGAAATGGGAAATTTTCCTCATGGATGTGCAGCCGACAAATCTGCAGCAACTGTTTTGTGTTATCATGTCAATCTGGACCAAAATCTCTGACGAATATTTTTAGTACCTTGTTAAAACTATGCCACAAAGGATTAAGGCAGTTCTGAAGGCAAAAGGGGGTCCAACCCGGTACTAGTAAGGTGTTCCTAATAAAGTGGCCAGTGAGTGTATGTATATTCATTCTTTCATTTTCCTTCGGCTTAGTCCCTTATTTATCAGGGGTTGCCACAGCGAAACGAAACGTCCACTATTCCAGCATATGTTTTGCACAGCTGATGATGCCCTTTCAGCCACAACCCAAAACTGGGAAAAACTCATAAACTCTCACATTCACACAAACGTTCATACACTATGGGCAATTTAGTTTTTCAATTCACCAATAGCGCATGTCTTTGGACTGTGGAGGAAACCGAAGCACCCATAGGAAACCCACGCGAACACAGGGAGAACATGCAAACTCCACACGGAAATGCCAACTGGCTTAGACGGGACTCAAACAAGTGACCTTCTTGCTGTGAGGCAACAGTGCTAACCACTGAGCCACCGTACCACCAAAAATATATATACATTATCATTTGTATAAATTACTGATTTCTAGAAGAATACACTTGTTACAATTTTTTTTCAAATATTGTAGTAGACAAGTTAATATTTGCCACATTTTAAAGTAGTTATTATCAATTTTATTATTATAATTTTTTTTTATAATTTATTTGTTTGTTTGTTCATTTATTTAGTGAACTTGGAGTTTAATAATAATAAAATTAGACACATTAGTCTGTAATGCTAACCAAGGCTGGATTTATGTGATAAAAGTTACAGTAAAACAATACTATTTTACTACATTTTACTACAATTTTAAAGAACGTTTAGTTTGGTTTTTGTTTCATAATAGATTATAAAATGTAATTTATTTGTAAAATTGAGTCACTCATTTTATTTTCAGCATCCATCATCGCTGTTTTTTCAGTGGTCTTCAAAATGTCTTCATTGCCAGGTTTGATCAATTGAATTCATCATTACTGAATGCTAAGTTCTATTGAATA
>CAIGQZ010007154.1:18957980-18982031 GCA_903798205.1 Danio tinwini | reverse complement strand
TATAGCAAGAAAAGTTTCTTGTTTTTAATATTATTATTTTTTAATCAATATTACTATTTTATTTGAGTTCATTTTAGTTACAGAAAGCAGTCTTTAACCTCTAGTTCACCCATTTTTAGTTGCAAATGCAAAGCGAGATAACAGCGGTTTGATTTGATCATTTGAAGGCTTTTGAAGAGTTTGATCGCTGACAATGAAAGTGAATGAAAGAGTGTTTGCACGGTTATCAATCTGCTCAGCGAGTGGAAGGAAGACACAACTGCTCCCTGGAGAATGTGACGTCTTTGTCAACACATCAGCATTGTCAGATTTCAACAAAGACTCTAAGTGAACAAAAGACTTGCGTTTCCTTTTTACCCAAAGTTTACCAGAAAGTGTGCTGTTATTCACCTAACATGAAGTTATGATGTTGCCAAGGCAAGAGGCTAATGAGAGGTTTAAAGCTATTTATTTCAGTTAGTTGCTACAGCAGCTAGCCTGGTTTTTACAATTACATTTCTTTTCAATCTATTCCAGCATTCCTATTTAATTACAGATAATTATTCTCTCTCAACACGTCATCGTTGTTAGTTTTTATCAAAGTCCATTGTTGCTCAATTTCCTCATAGCCAAAGTTGGTTCATGCATTTTCCTGAAAGAGTTAAATTATTTGCTTAAAATTAAGGTATGATGTTGCCAATGGGATAGGCTAATGAGAGCTTAGAAGTATATGATAATGTACATCCTACTGAAATGGAACATAGAGTAGGGGCAGAGCTTTCTTTTTGAGCATCATTTCGTCATAGCAAACTAACGGTAAAAGGGGAGGGGAATATGAATATTGTGAATGAAGAAATGACAATCCAAACCCAGAAGCAAAGACCACATTTTTATCAGTGGATTACTTTGCACAGATTTATTGTTCACCTAAAGAATTACAATGTGCACCAGCAAAATAAACATTGTAAATTTTGATTTCACACAGACTTTAAATCTATTTATTTCAGTCAGTTTTCTAAGCCAACATTAATCCCTTCATTCAGTTTCTTTATGGAGTATGTATTTTTTTTTTTATTACTGAAAGCAAATTTGTTATAATTCTAGCTATTTTATCACTTAAAATTCCTATTTAACTATTTAACTAAATCTAAACTGATTGATTTTTTAAAGCTATAAACTTTAAAATACATTCAGCTTAAACATGTTTATTTCAATTTATTGTCATTGACTGACTTTTTATTATTTTAATAAGATTTTTAAGTAAATTTTTTTCTTATCTTTTATTGAACTTCAAGTACATTTACATTTACTTTTTGTGATAATAGTGGTTCAACATTTTCATATTTCTTTGACATTTTTGAAATATAAATATTTTATAATTCTAAAATTACTTTGTATAATTATAATCACTTATTATTTATTTGCCAAAGCAACTAGACTAGTTTTTAACATTTAAATTTGTTTTCAACCCAAATCTCACTCCATTCTAAATTCTTAATACCAAAAGTTGGTGCGAGTGTTAACCAGGAAGTGTGCTATGGTTTGCAAACTTGTATTAAAAAGTCATTTTAACTTAAACCTGTTTATTTCAATTAATTGTCAAGAACTGATTTTTTAAATTATTATTATTATTATTATTTAATAATTTTTCTTTAATAAGTAAAACAAAATATTATTTTATTGAACTTCAACAACATAAAAAAAATAATTTTTATATTTTTATAACATTTACTTTTTTGTGGTCAGCTTTATTTAAATTACTGAAAGCTATTTTTAATAACTCTAGCCATTTTATTACTTTAATTTTCTTATTTAACTAGGTTTTTGTTTTATCTAAATTGATTGCGTTTTTAACTACAGCATTTATAGTACTTTCAACTTAACCAGTTTATTTCAATTAATTGTTAGGAACAGATTTTTTTAAACATTATTTTAATGAGTTGATTATTTCCAGCATTTATTGAACAACATTAAATACATTTTTTAATTTTAAATAAAATTAAATAAAAAAATGTTTACAAAATTTTACATTTTTTAAAATTTAATTTTTATTTTAAATGTTAAAAATGTTTTGATTATAGTGCTTCAACATTTTCTTATTTCTTTAACATTATAATCATAGCATAATATCCACAAGCCAGGACGTGTGCAAAGCAACTGGGATTAAAAGATCTTCTTAGCTTTCAGTGATCAGCTGCATCACAAGAATAAGTTTTACAAGTTTAAAACATTTTTAAAACAGTGCATGTTTGTAATAAAGACAATAAAAATGCTACGAAATTCATCACCACAGTGGCATGTCAGTACAATGATAAAAGAAGACGCTTCAATCACAGTTTGTGGACGTTAAATCAGGTTTATTCTGTTCATTAACATAACGAATATCAATACAACTGTGGATATTAACTTGTATCCTGTCACATTTGCTGTGCAAAAACAGTGCAAACTTTATAACGACATTGTGTGTGACTCATCATTGCAGAAAGGCTTGAATTAACTCCACAACAAATATATCAAATAACAATAGGGAAGGCTCTTACTGTAGTAAATGAGATCTGCTTCATTTTGTCTGTCACTGTGCTGTTTATCTACGTGAAGGCTACATGCACGTGGAAACAGTGGTTAGGGAGAACTAGCTCATTTGCATTAAAAGCACAGGCAACAAAAACAGCTACAATGTCCTAACAGCTCAAATTTCCTAGATTTTAAAAGATATAATAAATAATCTGATGGGTATTTTAAGTTGAAACTTTAAAGACACATTTTGGAGACACAAAAGACTTATATTAAATCTTGAAAAGGGGGTAAAATATGTGCCCTTTAAAATATTACTATTTTACAATTATATATTTTGACAAATCAATTTACGTCAATTATTTGTCAAAGCAAGTAGCCCTGTTTTTAACATTTAAATTAGTTTTCAATCCAATCCAATCTCAATTCTCATTTCCCAATACCCAAAGTTGGTGCGAGTGTTTACCAGAAAGCATGCTATTATTTGCTTAAAATGAAGTTATGATGTTGCCAAGGCAATAGGCTAATGAGAGCTTTATGTAGGCAGGGATCCATCTGGAAGGCTCAGAGGCTCTCAGTCTGTTCAGACTCACAGATGCCCATTAAAGAGCAAAGATGCTGCACTCGTCTCCCTTAGACATTTCCACACGTTAAAGCAAACTTCAGACCTGACGCAGAGTCGCAGATGGGGAACGAGAAGAGCTTATATTTATCTTTGTACCATCTCGCCTGTTTTGCATGCTCAAGGATTAGACTGCGGGGTCCGAAGCTTGGCTGAAGGGCCCTTGTACGCCATTAGTGGAGTGTTTCTGATCCCCCGTCATAAAAAAAGGTCATTAGCGTGAGGTTTGTGTCCCCCAGTCATGGCCTGTCCTCCTCCTTCCCCCTCCGTCAACAGATATCATGAGCTTTTCAGAGCCTCCGCTTCTCTTTTTATCTCACCTCTCGAGGATGACTAGCATCTGCTCGCTGCTCTGCTTAAAGTACAGGTAGGGACGCGTTTATATAAATGCTTGACTGGGATTTAAATGAAAGATGAGGGATGGGAAAATGCGCTGTGTTTGAGCATTTAAGATGAAATTAAATGCCGTAAGAATTGCATGTGTAAAGTTGAGGTTGATATTCATGCATTTTATATGAAAGCTAAAATGAGAGCCGGAGATGTTTTGTGGGTGATGTGTGGATTCATGGGTTTTGATTATGTAAATGTTGCAATGATAAAATAACTTGATTATGTAACTGTGTTTTAAGGATCTTGGATCTCTCTTGGATCTTAGGTTTCTGGTTTGTAAGCATATATAGGGGGTTGGGGAATGGAGAATTGGAGTAGATATATATCTTTTAACTTTTGCGCATGGTTTTGGGGTATGGTATAGCTGGTATATTTTGATTTGTTCATCTGATTATTAAAGGGTTTTCTTTTTTCAGCATCAGCTGATAAATCACACATCTGTAAAATTGACATAAGTGTGTTTATCGTGTTCAAGCTTATTGCACATTTTCTGTATTCATGTACTGTAGATTTGTAAAATAATACATATTAAATCAACAAAAACAGCAAGTTGTAAATGTGGCAATGATAAAATAGCTTGATTATGTAACTGTGTTTTAAGGATCTCGATGGTTGTTAGGTGTGAAAGTGTATATAGGGGGTTTTGAGATGGAGAATTGGAGTAGATTTATCAGTTTTAACTTTTACGCATGGTTTTGGGGTATGGTAAGTGTAGCTGGTTTCATTTGATTTATTCAACCGATTTTATAAAAAAATTGTATATATTTAGATATTTGCAGATGCAATCTCTTACAGAATCATTGTAATCTAAAATGATCAATTCTTTCCAAATAAACATATTCAAGTCATCTAGTGAAACTATTTATATCGCAATACATATCGCAAAATAAGAAAAATATTGCAATGTTAGATTTTTCTAATATCGTGCACCCCTAATATATATATAAATTATATATATATATATACAAAATAAGCGTATCCCGCTCACCAAGGCTGCATATATTTACAGTAAATATACAGTAAAAATTGTGAAATGTTTTTCCACTATAAAATAACTGTTCAAAAGTAGTTTTTAATTTAATTGAATAATTTATTCCAGTGATTTTAAAGGTGAATTTTCTGCTTCATTACTCCAGCCTTCAGAGTCTTTAGTCACTCTAATATAAATTATTATTGCTATCATTAATATTATTATGTTTTTATATTATTATCAATGGTAATAGTAATGAAAGCAATAACGACTGGACTAATCGTTTGAAAATACATGCAATAAGTAATAAATAAATATTTAATAACTAAGTATTTGACAATTTAACAAATTTTCTTTACATTTAATAAAGGCTGCCTTGATAAACAGAATAATAAAAAAAAAAAACCTGACCCCAAACTTTTGACCGGTAGTGTGTGTGTATATATATAATGTACTTACAAAGAATGCATATAAAATCAACAAAAACAGCATGTTGTAAATGTGGCAATGATAAAATAGCTTGATTATGTAACTGTGTTTTAAGGATCTCGAGGGTTGTTAGGTTTGTAAGCATATATAGGGGATTGTGGCATGGAAAATGCGAGTTGATTTTCTGTTATAACTTTTGCGCATGGTTTTAAGGTTTCATTTAATTTGTTCATCAGCTGATAAAAATACCCATCTGGAAAATGAATGTAAGTGTGTTTATCATGTTCAATTTTATGGAACATTTTCTGAATTAGGGTACTTACAAAATTATGTTAAGAATATATTAAATCAATAATAATAATAACAAATACATTTAATTGTATTTTCTTTTTATTTGTAAAAAAGGAATCCAAAAACTTAAAACAGTATTGTACATTTTCTGTTATAATTGCACTGTGCATTTATTTAAGAAACTGTTATATTAACAATTAGATAGAATTATAAATTAAGATATTCTTTGAAAAATAATAATACATGAATTTATACATTTGAACAATACATAAATAATACAAAAAATACTTTCAGTTGTAACGTTTTCTATTGTCAGACAATTACAAACAAAATATTACAACTCAAATACTGCACAATGAAATTGACCAACAACATTCTTGTATTTTGAAATGTATGTATATATTTAATGAGTCAGAGAACAACAGAGTTGAGGGTCCAAATGCAGTTTATTAACTCTGAGTCAGGCAGGCAATGGTCAAAGCAGGAGCAAACAGAAACGTGAGGGTAATCCAAAAGCCTAGTCATGTTAACAGGCAAAATGATCGATACAGGGGGCAAAACAACATACACAGGAAAACAAGGCAAAGGCCAAAAGCACGGCAAGACTAGACAAGGGAATGCTTAGAAATATTACAGCAAATAGATAAACGAGACTTTGCAAAGAGAGAGAGAGAGTGACTGAAGGGTTTGTCTGAGTAATCATTAAACATTTGTTTCAGCTGTGTGTGTGTGAGTGTTCAGATTGTTGCTAGCATCCTGGTAGTTGTAGTTCATGTGGTTGCATGTGTGTAGTTCTCCAGCGATCTGCAAATGCTCAATCGCTTGTGATTGTGACAATATAAAATAACATAAAACATAAATAAATGTCTAAGTGTGTTAAAGATATTTAATGTAAAGTGTGATTTCTATAGTTTTTATTATAATTATAAATAATATAATAAAGTCAAATATATTTGTGTAAAGATATTTCAATGAAATAGTTGCAAGAACAGTATATTCAGGGATTATGCACTGGATATGTTTTAGTAATGTACTGATATAAGAGTTGAGACTGAGATTGTATTGAACCGAAACATTAAGAATGTATTACTTGATGTCCAAAGTGATAAATAAGACATGGATCTCTAAGTGAACCCCTAACAGTAATTCTCAGCAGACAGGAAGCTTCTCAAGATGAAGGATCTGTTTAAAATCATCATCCTGATTACCTGCATTCCTCTAACCAGGACGTTTCTGTTCACAGGAGATTCTTCCAGACGGCACATTTCTATATTGAAGACAGAAACTCCCCCAGAGTGATCTGCAATGACAGCTTCCCCATCATCTCTACAGCCGGTGAGGCTCTAAACAAACACACACAAACTTTCAACAGCTTTTATTGCCATCGTTTAGAGCAGAAGTTCCTAACCTGGGAGATTGTAACCTTCACTAGGGGTTACTGAAAGATTTATGAGCGGTCACTTTAGTTTGAGTCTAGATCAGGAGTGCCCAAACTTTTTCTTAGGCCCCGTTTACACTAATACATTTTCGGTTTCATGAGTTTTGCTACGATTACACCTTCCATCCACACTACCCCTGAGTTTTCGAGAGCTGAGAATGGTGCTTTTTGGAAACACTGCTCCATGTCAGTGTGGATGGGGGAAAATGGAGACATCTGAAAATGGAGATCTGATTAGGGCTTTTAAGTAGCCTACACAAAGTTAAGTCTTGCGTCCTTTTCTTGTAAGTTCAGACTTGCAAGTTTGACATGGAAAACAAACTCCCGAGAACACGTCAGGTAAATCTTCGAAGAGAACAATGTAATTTATAACCTCATTCACATCACCCTGGCTATGTTGTTTCTCTTAACAATAAAATGAAATGATATAAGGGACTGTCATATTTTTTGTTTGATAATAACAACTTAACAGGCACCAAAATGTTAAGGCATCGTGTAGTTTCATATTTATATGACCGTCATCTTCACTGTATGCATAGGCCTCCTTTCATTTTCAGTGAAATATACGAAACATGCCCTCTCTTTTGCTGAATATCAGTTTTAATAATCAATAATGGCCATTATAAAAGTGTAACGAACAATAAGTTTACACAATATAGGAAATAAAGGCAGGCAATCAGTTAAATGTGCAGAATCAGTGTACATGGTTACATAATATACGTATACTTATCTTTGCACTTCGCCAAAATACATTAGCTGAGAACAACAGATTCAAAAGACCAAAGTCAGGAAATATCTCGTTAGATATAGACAACAAGACGAATTAAATGTCACGTTTAACAAATATAGTGAGATGAGATTCAGTGGTAGATTCTTGATGAACCGTCTAACATGCACAGCTCTCACCTGGGGTTCTGTGCTAAAACCACTTGCTCACTGCCTGGAGCTCAGACATGCGCATACGCTGCAGCGCATGTGAGAGTGTGTGTAGTCACATGATGTGGGTTCTCAGCGGTGTAGTGTGGACAAAAATCTGTTCATTAACGCTAGGTGAAACCCCAGTGTGGTTCTCATTTATAACATAATCACACTAATTTTTGCCTTGATTTGCTAACAGATGTCTTCTGCATAGTTCTCTGTCCATCGAGTGAACGTATTTACATTTTACAAATCAAATTCATGTACAATATTTAATTGAAACATTTAATTTCAGTTTGCTTTTTTGTAGCTCAGCAATAAAACAAACAAACAAACAAAAGAATGTTATGTTAAATTAGAAATGACGATATCTGTGTTAAAAGGATTTGCCCCCCTCATTCTGACTCTCTTCAAATCGTCATTGGTAAAGGTCTTACTGTAGTTTTCATCACAAATGTTACGTGAGATCTCCTTCCTTTATGTCTGTGTCAGTTGTCTGAGGCAGCAGAGGGCGGAGACTGAGGCACGCGCGGCAGGCACGTGGAAACGGGGAGGGGAGGACTAGCCTTAAAGGCGCAGTACACAAAAACAGCAAAAATCTATTGAGAGCTATAAAACACCATCTACTGAAAGCTATAATAAATAATCTGATGGGTGTTTTGAGCTGAAACTTTACACATTCTGGGGACACAAAAGACTTATATTAAATCTGGAAAAAGGGGTAACCGAGGTGCCCTTTAAGCAATGTACTGCTTTTGTTGTGCATTTACATTTGAATGTTTGTAAAAAAAAAAAAAAAAAGCCACATTGTACAATGCACTGGTATTATGTAGTTTCAAAATACAATATATTAAAATTTTTATGTAGAAAAAGCCAACATGGGTGTCTTAAGGAGCAAAAATACAACATATGGGCTTTTATATGCTGTTGTGTCAACACTCATATTGCAAGTCATATCTCACTGGCCACTTTTGGGATGCTTTTCATGAACAAACTAATTCAATTCAATTCACCTTTATTTTTTGTAGCGCTTTTACAATGTAGATTGTGTCAAAGCAGCTTCACATAGAAGATTATAGTAAATTGAAACAGTGTCAGTCGGGTTTTCAGTGTTTAAGTTCAGTTCAGTTTAGCTCGATTCAGTGTGGTTTAATAATCCCTACTGAGAGTCCAAACACTGAACCATGCAAGCCAGTGGCGACAGCGGCGAGGAAAAAACTTCACCAATTGACGAAAGTGAAGAATTAAAAGAGAGAAACCAGGCTCAGTTGGGCATGACCATTTCTCCTATGGCCAAACGTCTTGTGCAGAGCTGCAGTCTAGACGCCGGGCTGGAGATTGAATAGCCCTGGCCTATAAGCTAACTGGAAATATTCCCAATAAAAGTTTTTAATGGAAACAAAAGGAAGTGTTTTGCTAAATATTCACAATGCTCTCAAATGATAGCTTTGAGCCAGGATGAAGCCAAATAAAAATCGTATTACTTTCGATCCCCTTGAGAAAGAGGAAACAACGATGGAATTTTTTTTTTGGCTGAACTTTTGCTTTTAATGATGCTGCAGATTTTTTGGCTTGTTGAGTGGATGCATATTTAATGCTCTCAGTGTTTCTGTTTCACAGTGGGCGAATGGAAAATTTGATTGCTCAATTTTGGTCGTGCATGATTTTCTACAATCGCATGAACTGCTGTCAGCATCACCGCTCTTTTTTTTTCTGTTTCTTTTCTCTGTTTCTCGCTCCACCGCTCTTGACTGACAGGTCTATATAATCGTAAGCCAAAAGAAGTAAAACTAGCCATTAATGTTTATGAGAGCTCCATTTGAAGTGATCGTTTAATGGAGAACTCATCAACAGTCCTTGTTAAATTGGAGAAGAAGTCTGCGTATTCACGTCTCAGTGATTTAATAAGACTCAATCTCTTCTGTTAACACTACAACTACAGGAATATTCTACTAGAATGGCCATAGTAGTCATTCTGAGCATTCGTACTAGACTGAAGACTGGCATTTTTGTCAGGCCATATTTATTTTTTTAGACGTTTTGGATAATTTTTTTATAATATTTAATTGTGTAACGCTGGGTTCATACTAAAAAACCATTTTAAAGTCAGCTTAACATCAAAATGTAATGTTTATTTTGCTAGCTCACATTGTTATTCTTAAAGTGAATAATTAATCCGTGCAAGTTAATCCACTGAAAACTTTTCTTTGGTAATGTTCAATGAAATCTGAGTATTTGCTTCAGCCTTTGGAGTGTTTGTCATTTTGTTGATGTCAACCTGAGGGCTTCCATAGCAACTGCATATTGATACCCTCTCTTAGTTTGCTATGAATGAATGATGCACTAAAGAAAGCTCCGCCCCCTACTCAACATTCAGTTTCAGTTAAAAGTACCATCAGCGTACTGAAATAAAAGTCTCAGCAACTTCCGGTTCACGTGGACTTGAAGTATCCACACGAGTAGATTAAATACAGAGTCAATGCAAATGCATGAATAGAGGTGAATTTATATTGGGCGGTGTGTGAATAATGTGGAATGTGTGATGTATTTGACGCAAATATGAAAGCAGCTTCAATCGCGAAGCATAAATGTTGCATCAAAAAACATCCCAAAAGTAAACTAGATTTAAACTAAGTTGTGGTTTAGTAAACAAAGATTTTTTTTCCACCTCCGTGATAATGCTCATTCATTCATTTTACTTTCAGCTTAGTCCCTTTATTAATCTGGGGTCGTCACAGCGGAATGAATCACCAATTTATGCAGCACATTTTACGCAACAGTTTTACGCAACAACCGCCCTTCCAGCCGCAACCCAACACTGGGAAACACCCACATACTCTTGCACACACTTACATACACCACCGTGCTGCCCTCCGTGATAATGTTGTTTTTGAAAGTCTAAAATGTGGAAATATGTGTTAAAATTGTGAATATTTCATCGATAAAAACATGATAAATGTTTGAAAATAATAACATGCATCTTTTTTTAATAAATGTTTACATATTTTGGACTTTTGCAACATTGTGGAGTCGCTCTTGATTCAAAATCCATGAATTAATGGATCTATTATGTTAGGATAGGCAATAATAAACATCATGAAAAATCATTTCTAATAAATAAAAACAACAACCACAGAATCTGCTATTGTTGTTATTTACACATCTGAATTTGAAGTAGCTTAAGATATAGTGACCTATAAAAACATCACCAATATGATTTTTATGCACACATTTGCAGATAAAAATAGACTGAAATAATACACCATTAATAATGCATTCGGTTTATAATATTTAAATAAATAAAACATATGTAATTTATTAGGCAATGTATTTTGGCATTGTATCACAACAGATTTATTAAACATATATGCTGATTAAAATAATATTTTTGTCATCAAAATGACTGGACAGCGCCAAATAAGCACTTTTGACGAAGATTCCTGCACATGTACGAAACTTGGCGCACACATCAAACATGCCAAAACCTACAAAAAAGTCTCTTGGAGCGAAATCTCAAACTCAACAGGAAGTCAGATATTTTAAACTTCCTCTACCGAAAAAGTGGGCTTTTTGCCATCTGCAGGCATTGTATTTTAACAAACTCCTCCTAGGGATTTTATCTGATCAACACCAAAATTGAGTTTTGTCATCTAAAGGCCTTGGCAATGTTAAATTGAGAAGATCTAGAGTTTTCGTCGGAGGGCATGTCCGTGTCGGCCTCTCAAACGTTGACGATTCGCCACAAAACAGGAAGTTGTTATAACTCAGGCATGCATCGTCCGATCTGCCTCAAAATTCACATTTTGATAACAGTCCTGACCTGAACATGTTTATATGCCAATATCCAGCTACAGTTATAGCGCCACCTGCTGGCAACAGCAAGTGACATGTTTTACAGTGTAACAAATTTTATCAGATTCAATCCAGATGTTGTTACTATAATCCAAAGGCCTTTGTGATGGTAAATTGCAAAGATCTCGAGTTTTTGTCGAAGAGCATGTCCGTGGCGGACTGACATATTTCAAGGTATCGCCATGGAGGAGAAAGTACTTTTAACCATTTTATTTACACAATGTCTGATCTGCCGGTTCGATGAAATTTCTCTCCTGAAGACATCTAAATGCAATATTGAGTCACAGTCATAGCGCCACCTCCTGACAGAAGGAAGTTTGGCATATTCTGTGATTTTCTCAGGTTTTTTTTATATATCAGCTTAAATTATTAACGTCCGCTGTTCTCTGTCATCCTGAAGGCTGGTTTATACTTCTGCGTCAAGCACATGTGTATGCTACGGCACAGCCTACGCGTGGACGCATAGCCTCTCGCCGACGTTGACGTGGACCTCTCAAAAAATGTAACACGTACGCGTAGCGCAAGCTCTGTGATTGGTCAGCTTGGTAGCGCTGACGAGTGTGGCCGGAGGTGAGAGCCGCACCCGATGCAGCGAGTGTTTACAAGTGTGGAGTCCTGTGAAGGAGCTCCGGACGGAGACTGTTGTTTTGTGTTTACCTTATGATTAATGTTGTTGCACGTCCGGCGGTTTCCGCGTCAAAATGAGCGAATTTGAGCCACTTGTACATTAAGGAAGTGTTCAGAAAAAAACAAAACACCAGCGAAGAAACTTAACACAGAGAAACATAAACACCTACTGCCAGCTAGCGTTTCGGAAGTGTATTGCAGAAAAAACAGAAACAGCGCACGCGAGGCTTGTGCTGTGGGTCACGCCGATCACTTGACGCAGAAGTAAAAACCAGGCTTAAGGTGCGAGGTCCCTTTCATCGCTGCTTGCAGCTTTAATTTCAAAACAGTTTTTTAAGATTTTTCCCTAACATATGAATTTGGGCTACTAATGTTTGTGCCATTATCATAAGTTATTTTATGGGAATAGCTTCAGATTTGGTTTCAATACTGTATATGTATTCTAATATAATCTAATGTATATACACAAATATAATATTGTAAAGCTTTCCCAGTGATGGGTTGTGACTGGAAGGGCATCCTCTTGTGTAAAACATATGCTGGATAAGTTGGTGGTTCATTCCGCTGTGGCGACCCCAGATTAATAAAGGGACTTAGCCGAAAAGAAAATGAATGAATGAATGAATAATATTGTAAAGCATCTCCATTATCATTTATTTTATTTCAAGTAGGAAAATATATAAAAAACTTGAGGAAAAAGTGCTCTTCTGTCTTTTGTAATTGTAGAAAAATATGCTACATACAGTATATATGGGTTTTATTTCAAGAATGTTATTATACTGCAATATTTAAAAATAGCCCAAATGACTGCCTTGGTCTAGTGTTAATAGTGTAGTTAATTACAGAGTGGGGGTTAAAGTGATGTGTGTTTGATCATCTTTAGCAGTGGTAAAGCAGTAAACGCTCCGGGGGATTGGGCTCTGTTTTAAATACGGTCCCAGCTGTGAGCTTCACTGGCCTTTAATGAACCATACCTTTATATGTGACAATAGACCATCAGTCCAAGCCTTTTCTTTGACAGAGAACTGATGAGCTTTATATGACGCAGATGTGACCAACCGAATATCATCACTCAGACAAAAAGTAGGCCATATAGATTTTGGTTCAGAGTCTTTTATCATTTGGAACAAGGATGTGTTTTATTTTTCCAGAAGGGTTTTGCGATGCTAGATATATTTTGCAATGACATATATTCATTCAGTATAAATAAAGGAGTATATTTGTTATTTAAAACTATTTGAGTATGATTCAATTTATTATTTTGCCTTAGTACTATAAAAATAATTAATAACCAAAATAAAGCAATTAAAGATGCTTTAAGACATTTTAATATATGTATTATTGGTTTATTTGTGTTTGAGTATAATTTAATACATATTCTAATATAATGCTAAGTTTATTTATCATATTAGAAACCAAATATGGCACTCTGGATCAATAAATCAGTCATAAGTGTACATTTTTGGAAACCTTTTGGAAATGTATTCATAATTTATCAAATTTATTTAATAGGATAGGACAATATTTGGCTGTAATAAAACTATTTTTATTATTATGTAAAAAAAACTAAAATCAGAGGATTTAAAAAAATCTAACATTAAGAAAATCGCCTTTAAATTTGTGCAAATTAATGTTTAGCAATGCATTTTGCTAATCAGAATGTGAGTTTTGATATAATTACAGTATAAAATGTAAAAATAATCTTCATGGAATATTTTCTTTACATTATATTACGTTACATTACATTATATTACATATTTCATTATATATTATATATATTTTAATAAATGTTGGCATAAAGGAAAAAATATTTTTTACACATACAATGTATTTTTGGCTATTTTTGCTACATGGTCACACAATAAAGACGTCAAAAATAGTATTTAGCTATTTTAATTAATTATCATTCATAAATGTATTTGTATGCGTGGGTATAATATGAGTTAGTAATGCAATTTACTACATACTACGTTTACAGCGGGCAAAATAAGTATTGAACATATCACCATTTTTCTCAGAAAACTTATTTCTAAAGGTGCCGTTAACTTGAATTTTCACTGAATGTTGGTAACAACAAAATAAATCCATATATGCAAAGAAAACAAAACTAATTAGTTTACAAATGAAGTTATGTGTAATAAAACGAAATGACATAGGGAAAAAGTATTGAACACATGAAGACAGGGAGGTGTAGAAAGGCAGTGAAAGCCCAGACAGCAGCTGAAATCTCTGAGTAGTTTTTTAGCAACCCTCTGCCTTTTGTCAGTGTAAATGAATATTAGCTGCTTCATTCTAACATCTACATTAGCAGGATGATGAAGATGAAACCAGGGTGGACATTACAGCAAGACAATGATCCAAAACACAGTCAAGGAAACTCTTAAATGCTTTCAGAGAAAGAAAATCAAGCTGTAGAATGGCCAAGCCAATCGCCTGACTTTAATTCAATAGAAAATACAAATTAAAGATCAGATTTGATAGACGAGACCCACAGAACCATCAAGATTTTACACACTGTTGAAGTCTGCAAAAAAACTCACACCTGAGAAATTCATGTGACTTCATTCTTCATATGAGAGGCGTCTCTAACCTGCCATCACCAAAAAAGCCTTGAAACTAAAACTAATATTTCAGATTTTTTTCTTTTGTTTAATTTTAATGCTTGGGTTTTTACCAAAATCTGCTTTAATTCCATGTCAACAGCTCCTTTAGAAATATTATTCCCAAGAAAAAACATGACGTGTTCAATACTTATTTTCCCTGCTGTAACTATAGAACCCAATCAGCAAATTTGCAGGAAAATCTCCATAATAATATTTAGCCATCTCAATACATTTTTCATCAATTTGTCTGTATTTAAATGGGCAGATGGTGCTATATAATGTGTGTGTGTGTGTGTGGTTTGTGTTTCAGATGACCTGGAGGCCGTGCCAGTCCGGCAGTTCATCAAACACATCATGGAGCTTCACTCCAACAACCGGCATGGCTTTTCTCAGGAGTTCGATGTGAGTACGCTCTTTGTAGTTAAAACATGTGAGGATGTGTGTGTGTGTGTGTGTGTGTGTGTGTGTGTGTGTGTGTGTGTGTATGTGCTCTGTACGTGTACCGGTGCTCCCAGTAGCACAGAGGCACAGATGGCTATGGGAAAAAGACTAATTAAAGAGGAGAGTCTCATTAAAATCACTCCTCTCGCTGGAGGAATCTATGCAGGAATGCAGAAGAAGAAGCTTGAGTCTGCTTCATGCCCACAGCAAACATTTGCAACCTCACAATACAACATGGACACATTTAGACGCAAGAACTGGCTTTCTTCAAGTAGATTTAGCTAAAACGTCGACTGTTTCGTTCTTATTGTCGTCGACTTTTCCGCTGTTTGTTGGTAACATAGGTGCTTTGTTTTACTGATATCAGGAAGTAAATCTGCAATGGTTGATTAAGGCGTGCTTCATTACGGCTCACTGGGGAGCTGATTATTATGCCGCTATTTAAAATTTTATTTCAAATTGCATTGATGTGACAATAATTAAATGACTCGGACAAATAAAGCAATTTATGTAGATCTGAATCTAAGTAAGGCTAATTACAGGCATTATTGGCTAATTATTTTATAAAAGAGTTTGAAATCCTTTAGCAATAATGTGGTCAACAAAAATAAAGCAATAGAGAATTCTGATAGGAGGGCCTTCATAATTTAGTGTTCTCAAATGTTATGCATTCACTGTCACATGACGCCTAATGATTGCAGCATCTGGTTATCACATTGGTGATTTTTTTTAGGTTTAATTCAAGTCTGTTTAAAGAGGCTCTATTATGAGTTTTACACTTTATACTTTCTTTGGTGTGGGTCAGGGTTATGGTCTGCAAAGTTACAGTGTTACGTAAGTTACTTTAAAAAAGTTATGGATTACAAATTACTGACTACTGCTGGAACTTTGTAATTTGATTACATTACTATTTACTTCATGCAAAAAGTAATCAGATTACTAATCACTTTACTTTGAACTTACTTCCAATTCCATGTCAACAGCTCCTTTAGAAATATTATTTCCAGGACATGACGTGTTCAATACTTATTTTGCCCACTGTATGTTTAACTATAAAACCCAATCACCAAATAATTAAATGACTCTGACAAATGGAGCAATTTTTGTAGATTTGAATCTAAGTAAGGCTAATTACTGGCATGATTGGCTAATTATTTTATAAAAGAGTTTTAAATTCTTTAGCAATAATGTGGTCAAAAAAATACAGCAATAGAGAATTCTGATAGGAGGGTTTAATTCAAGTCAGTTTAAAGAGGCTCTATTATGAGTTTTACACATTATACTTCATTTGGCTTCTGGTCTGCAAAGTTGTAATCAGTGTTGGGTAAGTTACTTTAAAAAAGTAATGGATTACAATTTACTGACTACTACTGGAAAATTGTAACTTGATTACTAATTACTTCATGTTAAAAGTAATCAGATTACTAATCACTTTACTTTGAACTTACTTTTAAAACATATAAAAATAAATAAATAAACTGCAGCTCTTTCAGTAATTTAATATTCACTGGAAAAATTCAAAAGATTTAAAGAGCCTCGAATTTAAAAATCTCTCATTATTTACTTATCTTCACATTTTTTGACCTTCTGAAAATAAAAGAAGACATTTTGAAGAACACTTGACATCTAAACATTGACATGCTGTAGCTAAAACACATACTATGTCTGAGGTTGTGAAGACAAACTGTAAACGCTGAAATGTTGAATATTTAAAGTCTGGAATACGTGAGCACGTCGCACTGTTTGCGCACTGCATGTGCACTGCATGCGCATCCCTTCCAACATTCTTACATTGTAAATAACAAACTTGTGCTTGCAAAAGACATGATATGTGAACGGCCCCATAAGCAGCTACGCTTGTCTTCACATTTTCAGAAGTTACTCTCACTCCCCATCCTACACCAAAATCCAATTTAGCCTGTTTAGGGAGAGGTGGGCCACTGTGTTTTTGGGTATCAGTATACCCATTTCACTTAGTAGTGAATGAAACTTAAGCAAAGAGAGAGCGTTCGGCTCTTCTCTCTTTGACAGAAATGCGCTGTGATTTGGCCTCACCTGTGCATTTGTGCTTTATATCCTTTACTTGCTATGCTGAAACACACAGAAACTCCACACACACACACACACACACACACACACACACACACACACACACACGTAAGCTGCTTTGTTGCAGTTGTTTTTATTAATAAACCAATATTAATAATGCATATTCTGAACAGCGGATCATCGAGCGCACTGAACTGCGAGAGGACAACGGGACTATATCGTTTTTTTAACGAGAACCCTTGCATCCCTACTTTTGGTAACTAATCAAATTACACAAATTGAAAATGTTATGCTGAGTTTCACAGACCTACTGATACACATGTGATTTAGTCCTCAGCGGTTTACTTTCACACACATGACCAACATTATTTGAACTGAACTTAAAGAGAAAGAGAAAGTGTTTAAAGAGAAACGAAAATTAAAAGGATGCACAAGAAAACTGTGTTTTGTTTGTTTGTTTGTTTGTTTTCCATCTGTGCACAAATGGTTTAATAATTGGTCTGTAAAGTATTTGAGCTGAAACTGTTATTTGAGCTGAAAACGCCTGAGACTTATTTTGCATTTTGTAAAAACGGTATTATAGGTCTCCTTTAAAACCTTTTGACAGCCAAATCAAGCGTTGAGTCAAGGATTTTTTTTAATAGTTGAAAATATTTTCATTTTATTTGTCACACTGGAAATTTGCTTACTGCACTTAAATTGTGCCTAACAGAAATAAGTTTCTCTTTATAGGAAATGTAGTATAGTTGTGTGCAGTTGTAAATGTATTGTAATAGTCCGTGTAGCATATTTTGCTGAATATTATTTGCATTTTTGTCTGAAACATGCAGTGACTTGTATTTTAAAACAACGTATAGGCCGTTTTCATGTTGTGTTATAGATCTGCCATATTGGTGGCACGGAACATAAATAATGCCAACGAATCGAACAAAACTAGCATATTTTTCTGATTATAGCTACTAAAAATTATTAAATAATATCATGTTTTGGGCTGGGCGACGCAGTGGCGCAGTAGGTAGTGCTGTTGCCTCACAGCAAGAAGGTCGCTGGTTCGAGCCTCGGCTGGGTCAGTTGGCGTTTTTGTGTGGAGTTTCCTCCGAGTGCGGAGTTTCCTCCGCTTTCCCCCACAGTCCAAAGACATGCAGTACAGGTGAATTGGGTAGGCTAAATTGTCCGTAGTGTATGAGTGTGGATGAGTGTGTGTGGATGTTTCCGAGAGATGGGTTGCGGCTGGAAGGGCATCCGCTGCGTAAAATCGTGCTGGATAAGTTGGCGGTTCATTCCGCTGTGGTGACCCCGGATTAATAAAGGGACTAAGCAGAAAAGAAAATGAATGAATGAATGTTTTGGGCTGTGCTAATTAGTTGTAGTGATAAAAATGTTTTTGAGTACTATAGACAAATGTTCCCTAACCCAGTTCCTGAAGGCACATCAACAGTACACATTTTCATCCTCTCCCTAATCAAACACACCTGAATCAACTCAGGTGAACATTGGAAGAGACTCCAAAACCTGAAATGAATGGATCAGGTAAAGGAGACCTCCAAAATATGTACTGTTGGTGTTCCTTCAGGAACCGGGTTGGAAAACACTCCATACGGGAAGCAATATTTCCAGGTCAAGAATCTTGACAGCATTCATGTTGTTCTTATTATTTCCAGTCATGTAAGTCAAATATCAGGCTAATATCTTAATTAGTACTGCTCATACATATTTTTTTACCACATATTTAATTCAGTTTGTCAAAATATTGCACCTTTCCCTGCTTACCAATTCATGCTCCATATGCTTTAGCAGCTTCCACATGTTATTTTCATTGTATCACAGACAGCATAAAAAAGCAGAACAATGTATTATGTTGTACAATAACCAATCAATCCAGTCTGTTGTTTACATCTGATTAATGCCAGTATGGCTGCACACACTGGTAACTGACCAAATCTTGACGTAAGTGCAAACGCTCTATATGATACAATCAACACCAAGCAGGCAAAACGTGTGTATTAACAAGTCTATTAGTGCCAAAATAGGAAAGACTTGTGAATATTCACTTAAAAATAGATCTTTTTTATTGGCATCAATGGTCTTGTGAAGAACTTTTAATAACTATGGAGCCTTTCCATTC
Organism: Danio tinwini; assembly: GCA_903798205.1. NCBI lineage: Eukaryota > Metazoa > Chordata > Actinopteri > Cypriniformes > Danionidae > Danio > Danio tinwini. The sequence continues at coordinate 18,962,783 of CAIGQZ010007154.1, read as the reverse complement.
CACAAATGGTTCTTTATGTGTTTATATATGTTCTTAAATCTAAAGGAACATGGTTCTTTTAAAGGGATAGTTCACTCCAAAAGTTCACCCCTAAAGTTATACTCACCCTTGTTTTAAACCTTTATAGTTTATTTCCTCTGTTGAAAACAAAAGAAGATATTTAAAAAATGTTGGAAACCTGTGTCCATTGACTTCAATAGAATTTGTTTTTCCTACTATGGAAGACAATGGTTACAGGTTTTAAGCTTTCTTCAAAATATCATCTTTTGTTTTTTTACATTCATTTATTAATTTTCTTTTCGGCTTAGTCCCTTTATTAATCGGGGGTCGCCACAGCGGAATGAACCTCCAACTTATACAGCATATGTTTTATGCAGCAGATGCCCTTCCAGCTGCAACCCTTCACTGGGAACCATCCATACACTCCCATTCACACACATACACTACGGACAATTTTAGCCTACCCAATTCACCTGTACTACATGTCTTTGGACTGTGGGGGAAACGCAAACATGGGGAGAACATGCAAACTCCACACAGAAATGCCAACTGACCCAGCTGAGGCTCGAACCAGCGACCTTCTTGCTGTGAGGCGATCGTGCTACCCACTGTGCCACCGCATCACCTGTTTTTTGTTTTTTTTTTACAGGAAAAAAGTTATTCATAAAGGTTTATAATCTTTCAAGGATGAGTAAATAGTAAGTACATTTTCATTTTGGGGTGAACTATCCCTTTAAGAACTGTTCACTGAAATGTACTTTGAGGAACTTAAATGGTTCTTCTGTAATACCATTGCTAGAAAAAAACTACTTTTGGAACTTCTTTTAAAGAGTATATTTGTATACACATTTCACACACAATAGTTTCGCTTTAAATAAATTGATTTATTTGTTTTGACATTTATAATTAATGTTCCTTAAATATGTGTAATTGATAAAAACACATTTATGTTTGTTCTGTATTTTCATTCCTTTTTTTCAATTCTGAATCCTGTTGAAGGATTTGTTGTTGAGTGAAAAGGAACTAAAATACACGTTTTTAACGCTAGTATTTAGTACTATTGGTAGCCTATTTTGCATTATTTCAATATGAAAATCACTCAAAAAATATTTTTTGCTGCTAGTTTAAACTACTTATTTAAAATGAGTTGAATCAACACAATTATTGAGGGTTTTTTGGAGGGGGGTGGTTATGTTTAATCCACTTAAATTTGCAAAAACAAATAAGTTAACTTAAAGGTGCAGTATGTAAGTTTGACACCCTGTGGTTAAACTAGGTATTGCATTCCTGAATCAAAACACAGGCAAGCACGGGTTGCCAGATTGATGACACCAACAGCAGTGTGCCTGATGAGCCTAAAGGCTGATTTATTGCCATACTACTCAAAGCAGCAGCAGATAGTTCACCTCAGATCTTAAAAATAAATAACTAGAACTTTAGAACTGTGAAATAATGCAAACCAACACATATCAGTGATTCAAACATCTACATTTAATAATGTTAAAGAGGTTTAATATGTATTAATTAGATTATAAACCTTACCATTTTACTGGAGTGCAGTAAGTGCACTATTACTATTATACTGTGCTTCTGAATGGCTGTATTTAAATTTATGTTGTGTTTCGTCTGGTGCAAACAGCCAAATTGCTTATCCCTGCAAATCTCATCACGTAGGGTGTTGTTAGGACACGAGGTTACGATGTAACCAATGCTCACCTAATGTTTACGTTCGTAATATTTATTTTATTTGCTTTTAATAACTTCATGTGGAACTCTGAATCTGCGTCTCATTTTAGAGTCTGCTACTGTTCACTGAAGGTCGCTTTTTGGTCATGGACGCACACTTTGAGAGCCTTCCTGACTGAATGAATGAAATACATGGCTTTCCACCAGGGCAACCTGGGGTGCTGAAATATAATTGACTAAATTGGCATTGGGCAGGTTAAATGACCAAATCAAAGACAGACGTTCTGGCATGTAATGCACATTTTCAAAACAGAATATCTGACTTTATAGCATTGTTTTTCAGATAAACAAGAATATTCACTCAGCATGTTTCTTAAATATCTGTAAACATATTATGTTTTTTATGCTTTAGAAGAGTCAAAAACTTACAGCACATTTAATCAATTTGTGGGGGGCAACATGAAGGAATTGTGTGGAACCCAGCATTTTTTACAGTGGTCTAAGTTATTTTTTCCTCAACAATACAGTTTTGACCAGGTTTGATGTACAGTCAAGTGCGACTTTCCAGTAAATATATAGGAAGAGTAAAACGGTAATATATCGCTGTGTACATGGTGTCGTGTGTAAGATATAATTGGTTATTAATCATTTAAATTCACATATTTCCTACAGGAGGTCCAACACTGCACATCTGAAATGAAGATTACAGCAGAACACTCCAATCACCCAGAAAACAAGCACAAAAACAGATACATCAACATCGTAGCCTGTGAGTACTCCATTATTATGCAGCAAACGCCAACATTTACCTTCTTAAATGTTCCATGAGTTCATTTGCGCTAGCATATGCGAGATGAAGAATAAAGATATTAATATCCATCTCTCAATCTCGCTAGCATTTTTAAATAGATTAGGCTTCTGCTACAGCGACTGGAGTGATACATCATTTATTGCTTTTTAATACTCAGATGATCACAGCAGAGTGAAGTTACAGCAACTGTCTGGGAAAGATTCCAAGCACAGTGACTACATCAATGCCAACTATGTGGACGTACGTGTTTTATTACCGAGCGCATATGCATGGTCGATGATGCTTTAATGTTTGTTTATAATGAGATATTCTGCCTCTCAGGGCTATAAAAGAGCCAGGGCTTACATCGCGGCTCAAGGCCCTCTCAAGTCCACGTTTGAGGACTTTTGGAGAATGGTCTGGGAACAGAACACCACTGTCATTGTCATGATCACAAATTTGGTGGAGAAAGGCAGGGTGAGTATCCATTGTATAATATATAGTAGACTAGAAGTACTTGTACATAAAGTTTGTTACATATAAAGGATGCAAAACAAATAATGAGTTAGCTTTTGTAATTAACCCTTATGTGCTGTTGGGGATGTTTTCATCCACTCTGGGGTGATTTTGAGTCTTAATTTGAGTCAGAACCAGGAAATCAGAGCACATCACACTTGTCCTCAGGTATTTACACTGGCTCCCAGTTACATTCAGAATAGATTTTAAAGTATTATTACTGGTCTATAAATCACTAAATGGCCTAGGACCTCAATACATTACAGATATGCTCACTGAATACAAACCTAATAGAACACTCAGATCTTTAGGATCATATAAACTAGTAATTCCAAGAGTTCAGTCAAAGCAGGGTGAATCGGCTTTCAGCTACTAAACCCCTCACTGCTGGAATCAGCTTCCAGAAATGCTCAGAGGTGCTCCAACATTAGGCGCATTCAAATCCAGACTGAAAACACATCTGTTTAGCTGTGCCTTTACTGAATGAGCACTGTGCTACGTCCAACAGATCGCACTATTATGTTTTTCTCTTCTTTTTCATTCTTTTACAACCTGTTTTAACATATTTTTATCTCTTTTTATCTGTTGTTTAATATCTGTTTTAATTTTTTCTTACACTTGTCTTTTTTATTCCTGTTTATGTAAAGCACTTTGAATTGCCACCGTGTATGAAGTGTGCTATATAAATAAACTTGCCTTGCCTTAATTTGGCTATAACTTTATCTGTGTTTTAGTTAGCAGAATGATTTTTGGTGACAAATCTTATTTCGACACATATTTTGAGGAAAAAGCTTTGAATTAAAAAAAAAAACCTCAACAATACACTCTGGGCAAATTGACTACCCTTTTGTTGTTAGGGATAAAAACTTCCACTAAAACTGCTGTAAGAATGCATCAGATAAATATTTTTTTTCACATTTTTTGCATAAATCTGTTAATCAACCCCAGTCCTGATCAAAACTACTAAATTGTTTAGAAAATTGCAGGATTTAAACTCTTTAATTGGCAAATTCATAAATGATGTAACTAATTTTGTGAAAAAAAACACACAAAACGATGTATCTTCGATATAAAAAGTAATTGTGGGCTGGATTTTTTTTTACCTTTTATTAAAATCTTGGACATGTGGAACAACATTGCATTTGAAGCATTGTTTTTGGCTGATTTGATTTTTTCTTCCTGATTTACTGTTGGTTGCTGTTTTTGCCCCATTGACTACCATTATAAACACATTTTATTGATTACAAAAGCATGACACCGTATAATCATGCATTTTTTATTTTTGGTTGTTTTCCCTGTTGGGAGGAGGTCAAAACTTTCATTTTTACTATTGATCATCAGTTGGCACCATTAACCGTTTAGATAGGCCTGTGCAAAACAAAGCTTAGTTTCTGGATTTTATATGGAGTATAACAGCAAGTTAAAGTGTGTGTATGTGTGTGAGAGTGACTTTTACACACTTACCTTGATGTGTCTGAGAAAATCAAAATATGAAATATGCATATCTCAGCTCTCAGAACTACATGGAGTAAACAAAAACAAACACTTTGTATTTATGCACCATCAAATGTGGTTATAATGGAAGTCAATGGGGCAAAAACAGCCACCAACAGTAAATTAGGGAGAAAAAAATGAAAATCTAACAATGCGTAAAAGCTAATCTTGTTACTAATCATTCACATGTCCAATGACATTGATAAAAGATTAAAAAAAAAAACTACATGGAGTAAACAAAAACAAACACTTTGTATTTATGCACCATCAAATGTGGTTATAATGGAAGTCAATGGGGCAAAAACAGCCACCAACAT
>CAIGQZ010007154.1:18945979-18957580 GCA_903798205.1 Danio tinwini | reverse complement strand
AAAAAAAAAACATTTAGTAGTTTTGATCAGGACCGAGGATAATTAACAGATTTTTGCAAAACATTTAAAAAAAAAAAATTATCTGAACCATTTCCATTTTACAGCAATTTAATTCAGTGGATGTTTTCATCCCTAACATAACAAAAGGGTAGTCAATTTGAACAGTGCACAAGGGTTAAGAGAATAGTAATAATCACCTATATACTATATAACTGCAGGTTGACTGTTTATCTAATTCAATTTAAGTTTATTTGTATAGCACTTTTCACAATGATTATTGTTTCAAAGCAGGTTTACAAAAGGTGCAGATTATTGCATCACAATCATATTCGGTAAACGTTAAGGTTAAAGTTAGCATATAGCTTTATTAGTTACTAATAACTTTAACTTATTAACTAGTAACTAACGGCTGAACAGTTATTATATATAAACATAGACTATGATGGACATCAGTAATCAAATTGTTTTCCTTAATCTGAATAAGACAATAATACGATTAAGGTGTTTACATGAGTGGCTTTTTCAATGTTCTCTTCATGATCCCATTTTACATGTTATAGCATATAGATTGATTAACGTCATTGCATTAACCACGTTTCATGTAATTTTGGGTGTTTCATTTTCAAATTTTCAACGCTAACTGCAGTTTGGCAGCTTCACTTTCCTTTAGGAACATATTATGCATGCCCCCTGTGACAAACTGAGGTATTGGATATGAGTATAAAGTAAGGACTGGTGGAAGAGTGTCGTTTTAATGGAATTTGATGCCGCACGCCCAATGAAAAAAAAAAAAACCTCTGCATTTCGCAGTGTGTATCTGTGGTCCTTTACTAACTGAGAATAGTGAAACAGCTGTGTGTGTATGGAATACCCGATCACAAAATGCGGCGAAAATCCTATATGACGGTAATAGTAGCAGTGTTTACATGTCTGTACTGCACTTTAATAATGCAACTAAAATCGGCGTACTCCACATGTCTTAATCCAATTTCTGTTTAGTTCGATTATGACTTCAGTCAGATTAAGGTAATCAAAAATCACTGTTTACATGGTAGACATGGTAGAGTGTTGTCTCAATTGGATTATTGGTGTCCATGTAAACATACTCAATGTTAACCTGCAGTCATATAGGTGATGTCCATGTGTGCATGTTTATCAAAGTGTATTATTCATCATAACTTTAACTGTTAAAAGCTAATTACAGTACTTACCTACAGAATAACAATGTGTGAAACAAACATTGTCAATTTTGATTTCGCATAAACTGGTTAAACTGGTAAAGGGGTTGTTCAGACAAGATTTTACAGTTTATCATCATTTACTCACTTATTCCAAACCTGTTGAGTTTCTTTCTTTTGTTCAACAAAAAAAGAAGACATTTTGAAGAATGTTTGAAACCAATAGCCATTGATTTGATTTCCCTTTAGTATTGGTGAGTTGCTACAGGTTTTCAACATTCTTCAAAGTATCTTCTTTTGTGTTCAACAGGAAAAAAAAGGTTTGGAATCTCTTTCAATTAAGTCATTTGTTAATAAATGTTCACTTTTGTTTTGAGCTATCTTCTTAAAAAATCAAATCCAATTAAACTAACATGATTTTTTTTTTCTATTACTGGCATCCCTTGGCTAGCATTACTGTAATCAATTGTTCTGTCATGTTGAGTGGCTATAATTATTCTTTTAATCCCAGAAAATGAAAGAGAAAAAAATCCATTTAATGAGACACCAGTAGCAGTATTTGTAACATCAAGAGTAGTCTTTATTAAAAAGATGCCAGTGAATTAATATTAAAATATACCCTTTTTATGTTGTTTTGATTTAGTGTGCATAAATGTATTCAAATATTGAGTCTCCATTTCTAAAATGGAGCAAAGAGATTTAGACATACATAGAAATCTTACTTAATGTATGTAAACTAGGCAAGGAACGATGACCGGTTTTAAGATTTACCGCAGTTTTGAAAAGTCACGGTATTTTAATTTTTTAATCAATTATTTTATTATTAAAGTAGTAAACTATTTTATTGAGTTTTTTTAGGGCAATAGTATCTCCAGCAGAAAAGGACCCCCACATCAAAAGCTACTGCTCAGCCCATGATTCAGGAAAGAAATCGCTTATAAACCAACATCCAAACATACTGTAGACCTGAACAATGCAGTGGCTTTATATCCAAAGAAAAGAAAGATATCCAAAGATGCCTTTTCAAGTTTTAAATAAATCGGTCTTTTTAAAACTAATGAAGTCAGCAGAAGTCAATGATTTATTTGAATTAATTAGCCTGACATATTTACTGTTTTAAAATATTTTAAATGTTCAAATAAAGTAGGTTTCAATGGGGAAAAAGGAGTTGTTTTTTACCCAGACATTTAAAAAGAACATATATTTCAGAGCAGTGATCACAATACCATGATATCGTGAAACCGGGATATTTTTTTCAAGGTTGTCATACCATTAGAATCTTATATCATATGACCATGCCTAATGTAAACTGTCAAATAATGTTTACAGTAAAATGTTAAAACATTGTCTGATGAAGAGCCTGATGAAGAGCCGGTGTGCTCGAAACATTGCACGCTTTGTGAGAGCTTTTTAATAATAATAATAATAATAATAATAATTAAGTTAATAAATGTATATTTTTGGAGCTTTGGTGTTTGGCTGAGCATCTATTTAGATTGATGTGCATGCTTTGGTACATTTATTTCAGTAAAATGTTAAACAATGGGTGAAATACTGTTCCATAATCCTCATCCAGTATAACAGATATATTTAAGTAAAAAATAATCAATATATTTATTCTGACCTTAATTCAAAATGATGTGATCATATTTAATTTCACTACAGTTGTAGGGCCCTATCATACATTCGGTGCAATAAGGCGCAAGACGTGTTTGACATGGTGTGTTGTTATTTTCAGACCAGCGCAACCCTAATTGTCCCGTTTTGCGCCACGTTGTTTAAATAGCAAATCCATTTGCGCCACTTTGTGGACTCATGGGTGTGCTGGTCTAGAAAAGAGGTGTGTTGAATCGCATTGTTGGCGCGTTGCTATTTTGAGGAACTAAAATAGACTGCGCAATTGACCTGCTGAAAGCTTGTCTAAAATCCAGCGCTGAACGCATTAGTTGTGCACTTTAAACACTTACACATAGCTTAATACACACAGGATGTACTGCAATACACACATATCTTTACAAATGAAAAAGAATTTGTAAAGGATTAAAATGTTACAAAAATTATTATTTTCTACATAAATATAAAAACCACTACCTCCATGCCTTCTTCATGTCAGGGGGCATTTTTCAGTTTATTCATGATAACTTGCTTTTGTATAATGTTATTATTATTATTATTATTATTATTATTATTATTATTATTATTATTATTATCATTATTATTATTATTATTATTATTATTATTATTTATTATATGCATATTTATATTTGTTTTATTAAAAACAAGCTTAGATTTGTCCACCTGTCAGGTTTTGGACCATATAGGGCAAAGGACGTATGTTTGGATATAACTTTTTGACCACACTTCATTATTATTGTTTATTTATTCGTTTGCTGGAAATTAGAACTGAATTTAGAAATAGTTTTGAAGCAAATCTTTGCACTTAAATTTAAATTAAATATGTAGGCTAATGGATGTCTTCAGTGGAGTGCGTACAACACTGTTTTCCTTATCCACGAAAGAGAGAAAGAGAAAGTAAAGAGGCCGAATGGAAGAGGCTCGTTCTTTATCCTCGTGCTGCAGATAATCTGTTTAACTGTTTTCTCACTAGTGAAGTGTTTGATTTCACACTTTCAAAGTCCACCATGTAAATAGCAAATGTGCAATGCAACTGACTCTTAAAGGGAATGTGAGATGAGACTCTGATTGGTTTATGCTCAAAACACACCCATAACTGATTAAGAGAATAAGCAATAACCCTGTTAGACCATGTGCTGTGGCACAAATTGTCTTTTATTACATCATCAAATGATTCTTGTTGTAAATATGCATTACAATAATTTTTGTGTCTATACACTAAATTACATTTTACTTGGTGTTTTTTTTTTTTACGAAAATTAAATTATTATCAAATTTTTGTTGATTTTTAACACGTTTCTAAACATCATAGTTTTAATAACTTATTTCTAATAACTGAATTATTTTATCTTTGCCATGATGACAGTACAAAATATATGACTAGATATTTTTTAAACACGTCTATACAGTGTAAAGTGACATTTAAAGGCTTAACTAGGTTAATTAGGTTAATAAGGCAGGTTAGGGTAATAAGGCAAGTTATTGTATAACGATGGTTTCTTCTGTAGACAAGTGAAAAAATATATAGCTTAAAGAGGTTAATAATTTTAACCCTAAAATGGTTTAAAAAAATTAAAACTGCTTTTATTCTAGCTGAAATAAAAATATAAGACTTTCTTCAGAAGAAAGAAAATTATCAGACATACTGTGAAAAATTCCTTGCTCTGTTAAACATCATTGAGGGAATAATATGTGAAAAAGAACAAAGAAATCACAGGAGGGCTAATAATTTTGACTTCAACTGTACATAATCTCAAATGCATTTAAGAACTGCTTTGTAGGGCAATAATTTGGTGCACAGTTGTGCTAATGTAGATTTTGGTGTCTTTGTTGTGCTTCCAGAGGAAATGTGATCAGTACTGGCCGTCGGAGAACAGTGAGATGTATGGGAACATAATGGTGACTCTGAAGAGCACTAAAGTTTATGCTTACTACACACTTCGACATTTCATCATACGCAACAGCAAACTGAAAAAGGTGCGTTTAAGCATTCATATTGTGTTTAAAGAGACGAGCTTCATAATACTGGATAAAACTGACTTTGTGGTGTTTTATTTTTCTCCAATATAAACATACAGGACCTTTCTAGATGAGTTGAATAGCTATATATGGAAAGAGATCATTTTTGTAGCACCAGCCTGATTTCACGAAGTAGAACATGTTTATGGATTAACATCTATGTTGATCCTGGAACAACATTCCAATCAGCCAATCAGAATTAATGGTTACGTTTACAATTTATGTTCAGTTTAGGCTTATGGTTTATGGACTTCTACATGGTGTTATCCAACTATTATTCCCTTCTGATTTTGGGAATAATTTACAGTTATGGTTGGGTTTAGGGGTAGGGAATAGGTATGGATTACATTTTCCAACAAAAATGATGTTCCAGGATCGACATAGATGTTAATCCAGGATTGCATCATACTTGGCAAAATCATGATGTGCTTTTTGTAGAGTGAGTGATTTTTTTTAATTTTTTTTTTTGGGGGGGAATAGAAAAGAAACATATGAAGGTATAGTTCACCCAAAACTGGACATTCTTTCATCATTTCCTCTTTGTTAAACACAAAAGGAGATATTTTGAAGCTGCAAAAAACCATTGCCATTGACTTATATAGTAGTTTTTTACACTATGGAAGTCAATGGTTACAGGTTTTAAGCTTTCTTCAAAATATCTTCCTTTGTGTTCTACAGAAGAAAGAAACTCTTAAAGGTTTATAACCACTTTAGGGAGAGTAAATAGTGAGTATATTTATATTTTTGGTGAACTGTCGCTTCAAAAACTCTTCTAAAGCTGAGTTCTGGAAAAGCTACACTTTTAATTATAAAACGAAAGTTGTAACTAAAGTAAATAAAACTTTAAGCCTTTCTGCTTAAAAATGTCAGATTTCATTTTAAGTATTTGTTTGTTAGCTAATAATTAGTGAGTGAAAATTGTTTCAGAATTTTTCTAGTGTTGAAAAGAAAACATTATTATGTTTAGCCAATGCAATGTGATTCACCTGTACCGCATGTCTTTGGATTGTGGGGGAAACCGGAGCACCCGGAGGAAACCCATGCAAATGCAGGGAGAACATGCAAACTCCACACAGAAACGCCAACTGACCCAGCTGAGGCTCGAACCAGCAACCCAGCGACCTTCTTGCTGTGAGGCGACAGCACTACCTACTGCGCCACTGCGTCGCCGGTTTAGAAATATTTTTATATTAATTGTAAAGTAATATCTATGGATGTCGTGATCTGATTTTTTCCCATCAAATCCGAGTCATTTGATTTTGAGTATCTGCCAATGCCAAAATACGATCTGATAATTCTATAATAGATAAAAAAATTAAGAAGAGCGAAGAAACAGGTTGTTCCTTATTTATTAAGTATTTACCTTATTTTAACATTCAACAACTGTTAACGAACAGAGCACTTGTGTGAGGTAGCTTGAACAATCAAGTAATATATAACATAAATTCTACACTTTTGGACTTTAGTGCAACATATATAAATATATATAAAAAATACATATACAAAATATATAAAAAAATCTAAATCTAATCTGTTATCTATATGTATACATATACTTTTAATTTTTTATTTACCTTTTAAATTAATTCATTAAACTTTTATAGTAGTTCATAGCACTTATAAACATATGCACATTATAAAGTGTGTATAAACACCATAATTCACTCTGAAAACAGTACAAAATCAATAAAATCACAACATTAATGAAATCTAGGCGATCCTGTGATATTCATTTCATTATGAGATATCATACATACAGCCCTATTACAGAGCATTAAAGGGTTAGTTCACCCAAAATATTAGAAGTGCTAACTTTCTGCTAAACGTTGAATGTGATTTACTTATTTACCAAAACGTAACAGTAGTATTTTGTCCTGTTGTCGTTGTAGTATCAGAGGCTGTATTTTTGTGTGTTTCAGGGTCAGAAGGGAAGGCAGAACGAGCGTCTGGTGCTTCAGTATCATTACACACAGTGGCCAGACATGGGAGTTCCTGAATACACTTTACCAGTCCTGAAATTCATCTGTCGCTCCGCTGTGACGCACACATCCAGCACAGGCCCCGTTCTTGTGCACTGCAGGTACTGGCTGAGGATGGGGAAACAGAAAAAAGTGTCTGTTTTAAGACCCTGGTATTAGTTTTTTTTTACATTTAAGGGTAATGTGTAATAAGAGGTTTGAAATATGTTTGTTGTTGAAACATCCTCAACATCCCAATGTCGTCAACACTGTTTCTAATGTTGTTGTTTTTTTTTTTTACAAAACAAGATTTAAGATCAACAGTGATTTACAAATCTTGATTGACAGATTTATTGGTTGATTGATTAAATTTTTTTAGACGAAACGAACAAAAAAAATTATAACCTTTCCCTTTTATAGGTCTTAATATTATTATATATACATATTTTTCTGTATGTATTTAGTATTCAGTATCTTTAAAGTACTCATTTAATTATTTAAAAAATTAAAAAATGTAATTCATTATTTATTTAAATGTATTTGTTTACATTATTTTATTTGTTTATTTTTTTAATATCGGATAATTGTATTTATTCAATAATTAGTTCAATTTTATTTAGATGTATTATGTATTTATTTTATCTTTTTTTGGAAAATCAGCATCATTTTAATTATTCAATATGTATTTTTTAAAAATGTGTTTTAATAGAAATGATGTATTTATTTCATTAATATAATCATTTATTTTATTAATATTATAAAAATATCTGCAATATCTGCACATTCATTTTGTTAAATATTTTTGAAATTTCAGCGTAATTGTGTTTATTCAATATGTATTTAGTTATTTTTAATATAGATGTTTTATGTATTGATATTTATTTATTTAAATTAGTTTTATGATTTTCTTTAGAAATATAATTTTTATTAATTCAATATGTATTTTTATATTTATTAATTTTTTTTATTTAGATAGAAATTGTGTATTTATTTATTTAATTAATATATTTATTCATGTTATTCATTTATGCGTTTATTTTAATATCAGCATGTCCACATTTGTGACTAACAGCTCTGTGCATTAAATTTGGACTCCAGAGTTTGTTTCTTGATTTTATCTGAAACATATCAGGGCTTTTAGTGTTACTCTTTCCAGTTCCTCCATCATTCTTAGCAGTGTGTTTATATTGTTCAAGTGAAACGAGCAGTGCATTTATCTCTGTGTGTGTGTGTGTGTGTGTGTGTGTGTGTGTGTGTGTGTGTGTGTGTGTGTGTGTGTGTGTGTGTGTGTGACCGTGGAGTGTGTGTAAGACTGCAGAGTGTGTGTGTGTGTGTGTGTGTGTGTGTGTGTGTGTGTCTGTGTGTGTGTGTGTGCGTGTGTGTCTGCAGTGCTGGAGTGGGCAGAACAGGCACATATATAGTGATCGACAGCATGTTGAAGCAGATAAAGGACAGAGGCAGTGTCAATGTCCTGGGATTCCTGAAACACATCCGAGAGCAGAGAAACTACCTGGTCCAGACTGAGGTTAATGCTGCTTTATTTCCTTCATCCTTTGACTTTTAGTTGAATTAGTTTCAACTCAAACTAAATGAAAATGAGAAAATGTTTTTCCAGTGAAGCATTTAAGTTTATTGTTTATTAAGTTTCATGTATTTTATCATTTTATTCTATAAATATATATATATATATATAAACAGTTGAAGTCAGAATTATTAGCCCCCCTTTGAATTTTATTTTCTTTTTGAAATATTTCCCAAATGATGTTTAACAGAGCAAGGACATTTTCACAGCATGTCTGATAATATTTTTTCTTCTGGAGAAAGTCTTATTAGTTTTATTTCGGCTAGAATAAAAGCAGTTTTAAATTTTTTAAAAAACATTTTAAGGTTAAAATGAATAGGCCCTTTAAGCAATTTTTTCCATAGTCTACAGAACAAAACATCATTATACAATAACTTGCCTAGTTACCCTAACCTGCCTAGTTAACCTAATTAACCTAGTTAAGCCTTTACATGTCACTTTAAGCTGTATAAAAGTGTCTTGAAAAATATCTAGTCAAATATTATTTGCTGTCATCATGGTAACGATAAAATAAATCAGTTATTAGAAATGAGTTATTAAAACTATGATGTTTAGAAATGTGTTGAAAAAATCTTCTTTTCGTTAAACAGAAACTGAGGGAAAAATAAACAGGGGGGCTAATAATGCAGGGGGGCTAATAATTCTGACTTCAACTGTGTACATTTTTATTTATTTACTATATTTTCTCTATTAAATTTAGTTTAAGCTTTAGTCCTTTTTGGCAGTCATAGTGAGTGGAATTATAAGGTTAAATCAACTGTGTCATACATTGTGTAATGTTTTTATGATTTATATTTACATTTCATGCCACATTTATATTTTGTATTTAGTAAGTGTTAGTAAGTATTAATATTCATTCCTTCATTCATTTTTTTTTCGGCTTAGTCCCTGTATTTATCAGGGGTCGCCACAGCGGAATGCCCCACCAACTTATCCAGCAAATGTTTTACACAGCTTCCAGCTGCAACCCAGTACTGGGAAACATCCATACACACTCATTCACACACATACACTACGGCTAATTTAGTTTATTCAATTCACCTATAGCTAGGGCCAGACAGAATCTGCGGACATTTTTTGCTAATTCTTGTTAAAAATCTGCTAATTTATGCGGAATGATTTTGGGAGTATCATAACTAAAACCTTAATATATGATAACTTATATTCAATGTTTACAATGCAAATCCAATTAGATCCACTTTATTTGGTAAACAAAGCAAGTCTTCTATATAATATATCTACTAAAAGACAGAAAATATTACTTTACAAACTGTATTGCAAATAAATTACATGAACATTTTTCTATTAGACAATAATTATTCTGAAATGAATTTAAAAACTGAATAAAAATAAATTTACACACATTTACACAAGTAAATAAACAGAATCAATGATGGGCTAAAAATTTATTCTGCGCGCAGATTCCGTGTGGACCCACCTATAGCGCATATCTTTGGACTGTGGGGAAAACCGGAGCACCCGGAGGAAACCTACGCGAACATGGGGAGAACATGCAAACTCCACACAGCAATGGCAACTGACCCAGCCGGGACTCGAGCCAGCAACCTTCTTGCTGTGAGGTGACAGTGCTAACCACTGAGCCACCGTTTCGCCCAAAAGAAATTCAGTCATTCATTTTCTTTTCGGCTTAGTCCTTTTATTAATCAGGGGTCGCCACAGCATAATGAACCGCCAACTTATCCAGCATATGTTTTACGCAGTGGATGCTCTTCCAGCTGCAACCCATAACTGGGAAACACCCATACACACAATTGACCTATAGCTCATGTCTTTGGACTGTGGGGAAAACCGAAGCACCCGGCGGAAACCTACGCAAACATTGGAAGAACATGCAAACTCACACAGCAAAGACAACTGGCCCAACCGGGACTCGAACCAGCGACCTTCTTGCTGTGAGGTGACAGTGCTAACCACTGAGCCACCATTTCACCCAAAAGAAGTTAATATTATAAATAATTAAATGATTACATAATCAGTTGCTTTAAATCAGTCAGTTAGCTTTTAATGATATATTTCCCTTTTATGGCACATTTATTTGTATTTAGTAAGTATTAGTATGTATTAATTAGTTTAATTAATTTTCGTTGATATAATTAATATTAATATAATCAATGAATGTCTCCTTTTTTAATTTTCTGTATTAAGTTTTGTGTAGGTTTGCCAATCATAGTATAAAAACAAGGTAAAATCAGCAGTGGCATACAATCCGCAGAGATTAACACAGCACAATTTGACAAAACCCCCATTCATAAGCTGCATATAGAAAACACACATCATACAATATCCATGTAATTTTCCTACACCACTCCGAACACACTTATAATGTTAATTATTCACAAGCACAATGTATGAAGCATCACATCCCTGAAGCAGCGTGCTTCATCTCAATAGCAGTGCGTGCTGTTCATGTGACCTACAGGAGCAGTTTATCTTCATCCATGATGCATTAATGGAAGCAGTGCTCAGTAAAGACACCGAGGTTTCAGCCTGGCAGCTCCACGCGTACACGAACAGCCTCCTGACGCCGAGCCCCACAGGACACACGCGCATGGACAAACACTTTAAGGTCTGACGAGTTTTTTTCTTTCCTTGTGTGATGTTGCTGTATGGAGAGGTTGAGTTGGTTTGTTTGGCGTCTGACCTGCTCCCCCTTGTGGACACTCGTGTTATTGCTCCTCCAGTTGTTGACGCAGTGCAATGCTCAGCTCGCCGAGTGTTTGAGTGGCCAGAAAGACTGTAATAAAGAGAAGAACCGCACATCCGCCGTCCTGCCAAGTGAGTTGTGGAAATAAAAGACATTTATCAAAATCAACAGTGCCGTGTGGGCTTGGTGTGCCCTGTGTGTGTACAGTACACTACAGTAGTGGAGTAGCACCATTTTCTTTTGCAATAAATTGTTCACAAAAGCCCTAGTGTTATATAAATGGTATTATATATACACTTTTATGGCACATTTATTATATGTAGTATGTGTTATAGTATGTGTTGTATTGTTATTAGTGTTTGTTATAGTATTATTAATAAATTATTAATAATACTATAATAAATAAATTGTAATAATTTAATATTATGATATTATTATTATTATAAATTATGAATACTATAATTAATAATATTAATATTATACAATTATCATTTCAAATGAAATTACTCGAACCAGCAACCTTCTTGCTGTGAGGTGACAGTGCTAACCTCTGAGCCACCGTGT
>CAIGQZ010007154.1:18925090-18941198 GCA_903798205.1 Danio tinwini | reverse complement strand
TATTATAAATTTATGTCTAGCAACGCCCCTGGAATAAGATATGGTTCAACATTAATGAGTTAGTTGGAAATGTTAGCCTCAAATGGATTTTTGATATTCAATATGATTTGTTATGATAACATTCATTCATTTTCCTTCAGCTTAGTCCCTTTATTCATCAGGGGTCGCCACAGCGGAATGAACCACCAACTTATCCAGCATATGATTTACACAGCGGATGCCCTTCCAGCTGCAACCCATCACTGGGAAACACCCATACACACTTAGTCACACACATACACTACGGTCAATTTAGTTTATTCAATTCACCTATAGCACATGTCTTTGGACTGTGGGGGAAACCGGAGCAGCCGGAGGAAACCCACACAAACACAGGCAGAACATGCAAACTCCACACAGCGAGAAATGCCAACTGACCCAGATGGGGCTTGAACCAGCGAGCTTCTTGCTGTGAGGCGACAGTGCTAACCACTGAGCCACCGTGTCACCCTGCTATGATAACACGTAACAATATGTTTGTTATTATTATGTTATGATATATATGATGTTACGATACACTGTAGAAATGCTGGGTTCCACACAGTTCCTTCATCGCAAATCGAATGTATAATAATTAAGTTGTACTAAAAACAACAATAATTTGTTGTTTCAGCTCTTTTTAAATACATAGTTTGAACTAGCAGCACATATGGATAGTTGTTTTAACTTTTTTATCTGTTTATTAAACTTTTACAGGAATAGCAAGATAGTTTTACAGAAATATTTTAACAAATATTATTCCCAAGCCTTTCCCCATAAACAAAATGAAATTTTTATTTCACACTAAAACAAATTGGGCTGCACGGTTGCGCAGTGGGTAGCACGTTCACTTCACAGCAAGAAGGTCGCTGTTTCGAGCCTTAGCTGGATTAGTTGGCGTTTCTGTGTGGACTTTGCATGTTCTCCCCGTGTTTGCGTGGGTTTCCTCCGGGTGCTCCGGTTTCCCCCACAGGTCCAGAGACATGTGGTACAGGTGAATTGGGTAACCTAAAATTGTCCGTAGTGTATGTGTGTGAATGAGTGTGTGTGGGTAATTCCCAGTGTTGGGTTACGACTGGAGTGGCATCTGCTGCATAAAACATACGCTGGATAAGTTGGTGGTTCCTTCCGCTGTGGCAACCCCTGATTAATAAAGGGACTAAGCCAAAAAGAAAATAAATGAAGGAATGACTAAAATTATAATAAAATGTAAAAAAAATTGGAAAATACATATAATTGTACAAAAACTACATACACAAACAAAATACAAAAGGATAGTTACGGCCAAGGGTGACGCAGTGGCGCAGTAGGTAGTGCTGTCACCTCACAGCAAGAAGGTCGCTGGTTTGAGCCTTGGCTGGGTCAGTTGGCATTTCTGTGTGGAGTTTGCATGTTCTCCCTGGTTCACGTGGGTTTCCTCCGGGTGCTCCGGTTTCCCCCACAGTCTAAAGACATGCAGTACAGGTGAATTGGGTAGGCTAAGTTGTGCGTAGTGTATGAGTGTGTATGGATGTTTCCCAGAGATGGGTTGCGGCTGGAAGGGCATCCGCTGCGTAAAACATGTGCTGCATAAGTTGGAGGTTCATTCCGCTGTGGCGACCATGGATTAATAAAGGGACTAAGCCGAAAAGAAAATGAATGAATGAATGAATGAATAGTTACGGCCCTATCATACACCCGGTGCAATAAGGCGCAAGACGTGTTTGGCGTGATTTGTTGCTATTTTCAGACCAGCACAACCCTAATTTTCATGTTGTTTAAATAGCAAATCCATTTGCGTTACTTTGTGGACTCCTGGGTGTGAGTCTATAAAGGAGGTGAGTTAAGGCACATAAGTCGCGTTGCTATATTGAGGAACAGAAATAGACTGCGCCTTTGACCAACTAAAAGCTGGTCTGAAGTCCAGTGTAGAGCACGTTAGTTATGCGGTCCAAACACTTACACGTTGCTTAATACACACAGGATGTACAGCAATACACAAATATCTTTACATATGAAAAAAAATAAGAATTAAAATGTTACAAAAAAAATATTAATTAAAATAAAAACCACTAGCTCCATGCCTTCATCTTGGGGGGCTTTTTTAGTTTATTCCTGACAATTTGCTTTTGTATATTGTTATTATTATTAGCAGTATTATTTATTATATGCATATTTATATTTGTTTTCATCATTGTTTTCAAATCATTCCAAGTAAATCCGATGAGATTTTTACTAAATTCTCTGCAGAAATAGCAAAAAATGTCCACAGATTCTGTCTGACCATAGTTATGACATAACATGATATCATACAGAACAATTTCAATGTTATATGATACACATTTTTAAAAATAATATGATTTGATACTGTACATACAGTTGAAGTCAGAATTATTAACCCCCCTGAATTATTAGCCTCCCTGTTTATTTTTTTCCCCAAATTCTGTTTAACGGAGAGAAGATTTGTTCAACACTTTTCTAAACATAATAGTTTTAATAACTCATTTCTAATAACTGATTTATTTTATCGTTACCATGATGACAGTACATAATATTTGACAAAATATTTTTCAAGACACCTCTATACAGCTTAAAGTGACTTTTAAAGGCTTAACTAGGTTAATTAGGTTAACTAAGCAGGTTAGGGTAATTAGGCAAGTTATTGTATAACAATAGTTTGTTCTGTAGAAAGAAAATAAAAAAATATATAGCTTAAAGGGGCTAATAATTTTGACCTTAAAATGTTTTTTTTATTAAAGAAATGCTTTTATTCTAGCTGATATAAAGCAAATAAGACTGTCTCCAGAAGAAAAAATATTATCAAACATACTGTGAAAATGTTCTTGCTCTGTTAAACATCATTTGGGAAATATTTAAAAAAGGAAAAAAAATTCAAACGGGGGGCTAATAATTATGACTTCAACTGTATATGATATCATATGTTGATTTCTAATATAATGTATGCAAGGGAACAAGTACATCCAAGTTGTTGTTATTGCAGAATAACGCCACACAACACGATATGACCCCAATGTAAGACTTTTCTATACAGTATGTAGTGATATGTGAAACGGTGTGCTGTTGTGTTTGCAGACTGAGGATGAGTTTGTGTACTGGCCTAGCAGAGAGGAGCCCATGAATTGCATAGCCTTCACTGTCACCCTCATTAACACAGACAGACTCTGCTTGTCCAATGAGGAACAGCTCATCATCCACGACTTCATCCTGGAAGCCACACAGGTATTTCAGACAGCGCACAAACCGCACACTTCAAGTACAAATGAAATCAAAATCATGTGATTTTCTTAGCTCACATTGCTAGTTTTGTGGTGAACAATTCATCTGTGCATGTCATTAAAAAAAGCTTGCCCTTATATAATCTTGAAATCTGAAAATGCACTTCCTGTTTGTTTTAAATTAAATTCTCAGATTACGTTTGTCTGAGGTCATGGGCGTGGCTAACATATTTAACCACACCCCTCCAACTGTCAGTTTTGACAACAAACAGAAATGGTGAGGAGGAGAAGTCTATTAGGTTGTATTAACTCTCCCCAAACCCTTTTCCAGATCTTTCTGAATGAAATGCCTATTTAACTACATCCAATCAGCTAGCAGTAGAAAGAACAAGCCACGCCCACTGTTTTCTGATTTAATATTCAGTTTCTCTAGGACAGGGGTGTCCAAGCTCGGTCCTGGAGGGACGATATCCTACAAAGTTTAGTTCTAACCCCAATCAGACACACCTGGGCTAGCTAATCAAGCTCTTACTAGGCTTTCTAGAAACAATTCGTGGAGGTGTGTTGAACCAAGTTGGAGCTAAAATCTGCAGGACACCAGCCCGAGTTTGGACACCTGGAACTGCATCACAATATAAAAAAAGAACGGTCGCAGCTTCTGGTTTAAATAGAGTTTGAACCAGAGACTGTGCTATAGAAAACGTTATGTTGACCTAATATATGCAAAAATAGCAAAACAAAAGTAAATAGCTGTAGTGTTTCTTATTTAAACATTAGCAATTCAATTCAATTCACCTTTATTTGTCTAGCGCTTATACAATGTAGATTGTGTCAAAGCAGCTTCACGTAGAAGATTATAGTAAATTGAAACAGTGTCAGTCGGGTTTTCAGTGTTTAAGTTCAGTTCAGTTTAGCTCAATTCAGTGTGGTTTAATAATCACTACTGAGAGTCCAAACACTGAACCATGCAAGCCAGTGGCGACAGCGACGAGGAAAAAACTTCACCAATTGACGAAGGTGAAGAATTAAAAGAGAGAAACCAGGCTCAGTTGCGCATGACCATTTCTCCTATGGCCAAACGTCTTGTGCAGAGCTGCAGTCTAGGCGCCGGAAGCTGGACCTCAGCGAAGACTCATCTGTCCTTGGAGCGTCACAGGAATCAGTCTCATGCTCTCACTCCACCATGACCATCACAGCAGCTGCTCAGGATACGGCCTGGTCCAGGATTATGAAAACCTTGGGATCATTTCGTTGCTGGTCTTGGATCGCATCAGTGGCGCTGCATAGTCTGAGGGCCTCGGGATGAGTACCCCCAGGTGGAAATAGAGAATAAAGAGAATAATTAGCGTAGCTGCTGTTCATAGTGTATATAAACGAGATGCAAAAACCTGCGTGGGGCACACTCATGCGTCATACTGCTAAATGATGCACTGAGTGTATGCTTTGCTAAAAAGATCGGCCTCGGACATTATCAGGAAGAATATTCCAGAGTTTAGGGGCCATAATTGAGAAGGCTCGACCTCCTTTACTCGACTTTGCTATTCTAGGTACTACCAGAAGCCCTGAGTTTTAGCTAATCAAGCTCTTACTAGGCTTTCTAGAAACATCCATGCAGGTGTGTTGAGCCAAGTTGAAGCAAAAATCTGCAGGACATATATACTAATATAATGCTTTCAAGTAGCAAACATGCATCAATTTATGAAAGGTGGTAATATTAAAGACATTTATAATGTCACAATTTTTTTTTTTCTATTACAAAAAAAGCGCTGTTATTTTGAACTTTATTTTATCAGAATCATGAAAAAATGTCAGTTTCCACAATACTGTTTCCATCATTGAAAATGGTCAAAATCCTGCAGCTATGGAGACATGGGTCAGTTTCCAGGAAATTATTTAATATACCCTAAAGTTAGACACTTTGATTGAAAAGCTACTAAATGCATACATTTAAATGCAATGTCAAACATTTACTGAACACCAAAAAGTAACATATGTAAATGACTTCTGGCATATGATTTTAAATTACTTTGGCGTATGTTTTATGATGTTTTCAGATGCCCTTCCTGCGGCAACCCAGTGCTGGAAAACACCAATACACTCTTCCATTCACACACACACACTCATACACTACGGTCAATTAAGTCCAGAACACCCGGAGGAAACCATCACGAACACAGGGGGGAAAATGCAAACTCCACACAGAAAATATGACTTATTTTTCTATGCATTTGAGGATGTAACGATTGACTCTACTCACTATTCGATTCATGATTTTGACGATTTGATTTTAAAATGAAGATGAAAAGATATCCTTTTATTAGACTATTGCTGCACCTTTCTTAGTAAAATTGAAATATAACAAAACTAAGTTTTAAAACAAACTATTAAATAAATGAATATATTCATATAAAGCATAGGTCTCAAACTCGAATCCTGGAGGGCCGCAGCTCTGCACAATTTTTCTCCAACCCTATTCAAACACAACTGATCCAAATAATCAAGGTGTTTAAGACTACTAGAGACTATTAAGCAGGTGTGAGTTGGAGGTGGTTGGAGCTAAACTGCGGCCCTCCAGGAATTGAGTTTGAGACCATTGATATAAACAAACTGACAACGTAAAGCTTTACCTTTTGCCTTTCCATTTAAAAGCAGAGGCAACCACCACATTTGAATCAATTAAAAGTAACTATTTTTACAGTTAATCCTGCTAAATTTCCTAACTGTTTATGATTGCTGCACAGGACGACTATGTGCTAGAAGTCCGACATTTCCAGTGTCCGAACTGGCCAGATCCTGATGCCTCCATCAGCAGCACATTTGAGCTTATCAACATCATCAAAGAAGAGGCAATGACACGGGACGGTCCCACCATCGTGCATGATGAGTGAGTAATCTGTGTGTGCTTTAACCATAAGTAGTGTTGGCGCCTGCTATTAAACCTATCAAGTGGACAATACTGGATACAGGTGTAAATGGAGACTGAATTGATTTGATCTTGTCAACTCTTCATCACTTCCAGAGAAAGTCAGAAACATTTAGGTTATATACTGTATGCTTATGTGACCAAATGCCTTTAAACAGACCACCTTCTTTCTGACTGTCTCATTCTAGTCCTGATGCTTAAGGCTTATACGTCTTGTTCTAACTACTTATTTAAAATGAGTTGAAACAGCACTATTTTTATGTTTTTTGTTTCTTTTGGGGGGGGGGGGGGGGCAACAATTTTTATGTTCAATCAATTTAAATTAGTAAAAAAAAACTATTAAGTTAACTTAATCAATTTGTGTTGGGACAAATTGAAGGAATTGTGTGGAAGCTAGCATTTTTTACAGTTTTTACAATTTCGGATAAAATGAAATTGAGATTTTTCTGACTGATATTGTGATTTTGATTTGATTTGCCATTTCATTTAATAACCAGCTCAGTATTCTCTACAGTGTGTAGCACACGCTTTAAATGAAACAAATACCACATGCTTTACCTGAATATTTAAATATGGTTTACAATAAGGTTGTATTAGTTAATTTTAGTTAAGGTGTTTTGAGTTTACATCAGAAATGCGTGCAATTGTACTGTACCTAATTCAAACCAAAGTCTATAGAATACACAAGACATGTCACTCGTATAGTTTTGAATGGGGAAAAGTGTAACAGTCAATATGGCGAATGAAGCCTCGCTTACTAGTACAGGAGCCAATCATCGATTGCTGTAGACTGACATTTCTCCGGGGGAAAGCTTGGGCTAGACGTGTGCTTTTATGACAGTTTGTGTGGTCAATAAACGCACAGGAATCTCAGCAAATACTTGCTTCACAGACATAAGAAATATCTCCAGATAAAGCTTGAAATCTGTGCTTCTAAATAAATGAACTACACCTAAAAAAACAAATGTTTTTTTTGGTTTTGTAATCTATTTGAAACGTGTGCGAGGTACAGTCCATCCTGTCAAACCCACATCACATGACAGCAAGTATTCAAAGCCCACAAACTTGTAAACAAAGAGTCGCTTTTATTTCTGGGGGAGATTCGCCATCAAGACCAAGTTGTGAATTGCTTCAGAAAAGAAGCGCGATCTGACGAAGCATTACTCAGAGGATGATAGTGTGTAGAATGGCCATAAATGAGGTTGGTGTCGTGATCTTGTTCGTTTCAAGTGCACATGCGCATTAGCTTGGGCAACCTGAAAAAAATGCAGATTTTGTTTGATTCGATTAGTTTAGAAACAAAATTTTTGAGAATGTTATTGTTTAATTTTATTGGTGGTTTTAAATACGTATTGTAATCATAAGCTTGGCAAACAGTTTTGAAGAATTTGATTTGGTTTGAATGGTTCCCCCATTCAGACAGAATGCCCTAGCATACTGCCCGAGATGCGTTTTAAAGATGGCCGCAGAGTGAAATTGCTTGCCTTAAAGGGACTTTGTTTAAACTCGTACTCATTCAGAGAAGAAAGAGGTGGGAACCAGTTGGAATTAATGAACTTTAATTATTAAATAAACACAGAAGTACACAGCGTTCCAAATTATTATGCAAATTGAATGTAAGTGTTATAAACACAATTTTTTTTTGTTTTTTAATTAAACTCATGGATGGTATTGTGTCTTAGGGCTCTTTGGATCACTCAAATAAATGTCAGACACCTGTGATAACGAGTTTGCTAGATGAGCCCAAATAAAGGAAAAGTACTTAAAAAAGGGCGTTCCACATTATTAAGCAGGCCACATGTTTCAAGCAATATGGGAAAGAAAAAGGATCTTTCTGCTGGCGAAAAGCGTCAAATAGTGCAATGCCTTGGACAAGGTATGAAAACATTGGATATTTAACGAAAACGTAAGCGTGATCATCGTGCTGTGTAGAAATTTGTGGCTGATTCTGAGCACAGACGACAAAGGCAGAATAAGGAAGGTTTCTGCCAGACAAATTTATCGGATTAAGAGAGCAGCTGCTAAAATGCCATTACAAAGCAGCAAACAGGTATTTGAAGCTGCTGGTGCCTCTGGGGTCCCACGAACCTCAAGGTGTATGATCCTCCAGAAGCTTACGGTTGTGCGTAAACCTACTATTCGGCCACCTCTAACCAATGCTCACAAGCAGAAAAGGTTGCAGTGGGCCCAGAAATACATGAAGATTAATTTTCAAACTGTCTTAATTACTGATGAGTGTCATGCAACCCTGGATGGTCCAGATGGATGGAGTAGTGGATGGTTGTTGGATGGCCACCATGTCCCAACAAGGCTGCGACGTCAACAAAGAGGTTGCGGAGTCATGTTTTGGGCTGGAATCATGGGAAGAGAGCTGGTAGGCCCCTTTAGGGTCCCTAAAGGTGTGAAAATGACCTCTGCAAAGTATGTAGAGTTTCTGACTGACCACTTTATTCCATTGTACAAAAAAAAGAACAGTGCCTTCCGTAGCAAAATCATCTTCATGCATGACAATGCACCATCTCATGCTGCAAAGAATACCTCTGTGTCATTGGCTGCTATGGGCATAAAAGGTGAGAAACTCATGGTGTGGCCACCGTCCTCCCCTGACCTCAACCCTATTAAGAACCTTTGGAGCATCCTCAAGCAAAAGATATATGAGGGTGGAGGCAGTTTACATCAAAACAGTAGCTCTGGGAGGCTATTCTGACATCCTGCAAACAGATTCAAGCAGTAACTCTCCAAAAACTCACAAGTTCAATGGATGCAAGAATTGTGAAGGTGATATCAAAGAAGGGGTCCTATGTTAAGATGTAACTTGCCTTGTTAGGATGTTTTCCATTGAAATAGCTTTTGACTTCAGTAAATATGACCACCTAATTCTGCAAATTCAGCAAATACCTGTTTTCAGTTCTTTACAACCTATAAAATGTTTTAACTTTGTTGTGCATAATAATTTGGAACAGTGCATTTTCAGTTTTTTTTTTTTTTTTTTAATAAATGCTGTTATCATTAAGAGGTTTGTTCAATAAAATTTGAATTATACCCTAATGGTTGATTACTTAAAAATTATACTGACTGTCATTTGCATTGACTAATTATGAAAACCAGAGAAAGATATCATTTGCATAATAATTTGGAATGCGGTGTATTCGTCTAGAGCAAAGGGGTGTCCAAACTCAGTCCTGGAGGGCTGGTGTCCTGCAGATTTTAGTTTAACTTGCCTCAATACACCTGTGTGGATGTTTCTAGAAAGCCTAGTAAGAGCTTGATTAGCTAGCTCAGGTGTATCTGATTGGGGTTGGAACTAAACTTTGCAGGACATCGTCCCTCCAGGACTGAGTTTGGGCACCCCTGATCTAGAGCTTTCCCAGGGTACTTGTTAAACCCTCCTGCCATTGGCCACCCTCTGCTCCCACAACTCTTGGCCATGCCTACACTCATCACAGCTAAACCAAGCTGGCCAATCAGATCTTGCACTCTATGTCATGTAGTTTAATTTTTATTGAAAGGTGCGCATCAGGGTATGGTGAAGGGTATGTGAGATCTACTGATGCAGATCTGCATTCACTCGATGCAGAAGTGTAAATTGGCCTTTACTCAAACCCACAGTGTTTGACATAGTTTTGTGACTATGAGAGCAGAAAGTCAGCTCCCTATATCATTTTTAGTCTTCTTTTGTTTTCATATATAAATTATGAAAATTTATTTTCCATTTTTAGGTAAAAAAAAAAATCTAAAAAAACGTACACCCAGCCACCACTCAAAGAACTGATTGATGTGTTTCCTCATCTACTTGTGATCAACCAAAATGCATTGTTTTACCAGATGCTTACAAAGAGGTCTAAGAGAATCTAATGGGTTGTGTGTTTCAGGTTTGGCGCAGTCTCTGCTGGGACGTTTTGTGCTCTGACAACACTTTCCCAGCAGCTGGAGAACGAAAGCGCTGTGGATGTCTATCAAGTGGCCAAAATGATCAACCTCATGAGACCTGGTGTCTTCACTGAAATCGTAAGTTAACAGAACTTGACTTTTACAAATGTCAGTGAGTGGTCGATTGGTCGCAGTGTTAATTCTGTCAGTGCAAATAAGGATGAGAAATTTTAATTGCCTATGAAATCTGTAACCGTTGACTTCCAAAGTATTTGTTTTTCCTACTAATGAAGTCAATGATTACATGTTTTCAGCTTTCTTCAAAATAGATTATTTTGCATTAAACAGAAACAGGTTTGGAACCAATAGTGGGTACATTTTTATTTTCATCCCTTTAACTGTAGTTTGTTTCAAGTCATTTTTGTTAATGAGGAGGTTAAAGAGCTCATGAACTAAAACTGCATCTCAAATGGTGCACTATACACTATGCACATACACACTCAACAGCATAGTATATGTATGTAGTGTCATCCCAATTGGAACTCTAATGGTTTTTACTAAGTGGTAAATCAAACCGTTTCCAAGATGACGTTTGACAGTTGCCAAATTAGTGAAAGAAGTGACCAAACTACCAAATAATAGTTGCCATGAGTTTAACTGCAGTCACCATCGGGAGGAGCTATAATCACTCTCGTAGGAGGATTTTGCTTTCACAATCCAAAATAAAGTAATCCAACGTCAGTGTCCGAAAGCTTCGTCATTTCCGCTACATGAGCAAAGCTGCGGTCATTGAGTGTGTGAAGTATCCAACATTCCACACTTAATTTTAATAGTTGAATCAGTGCATCTTCCGGGTATTTAAAGTGCACTTATTCTTTTTAAAGTTTTCGTGTGAATGCACTACGTACAATATTTATACTACAAAATGGCGTTGAATAGTGCATACGTATGCAATTTGGGACGCACCCAAAGAAATCAAATTATTTTTAATCTTTTGACATAAGAGGTCACTGTACTATAAATAAACACTTTTTATGTTTTAGAACATTCTTGCTCGTCCAAAAAAGGATTATATTGAAGCCAATCTGCTAAAATGACAGGTTGTGGAATGAGCAGATTTATGATGTAATTGTGTGGCAAAACTCCACCTTCACATAAGATCAGTGCCCACTTCTCATAAGAAGATCAGCGCCCGCAACATGATGTGGGAGTGCAGTTTCCCCGCCCACTGAATTGATTGACTGACGTGTATTAACATGTCTCCATAGTAACACGTATAATCAAATCCACAAGACAGGACTTGCAAAGAAACTGGACTTAAAAGATCTGTTCAGCTCTCTGTGGTCAGCTACACCTCAAGAATGAGTTTTATAAGTTTAAAATGTTTTTAAAACAGTGCATGTTTGTAATAAAGACAGTAAAATCGCTACATAATGCATCACCCCAGGCACATAGTGTCAGTACAATTATAAAAGAAGACGATTCAATCACGGTTTGTGGACGTTAAATCAGGTTTATTTGGTACATTAACATAACAGAAGTCTATATAGCAGTGTATATTAACATGTATCCTGTCACATTTGCCATGCAAAAACAATGCAAAGCTAAACGCCTGTGTGTGTGTGCAAACTTTATATTGACATTGTGTGTGACTCATTATTGCAGAAAGGCTTGAATTAACTCCACAACAAATATATCAAATAACCATTTGGAAAGTTCTTACTTTAGTATGGGAGATCTGCTTCATTCTTCTCTGTCACTGTACTACGTGAAGGCTACACGCAACAGAGCAATACAGAGAGATCTCTATGGCTCTGGCATGTGGGTGGGCTGAACTAGCTCATTTACATTAAAGGCATCAATGTCCTAACAGCTTAAATTTCCCACATATAGAAAGGTATAATATATAATCTGATGGGTATTTTGAGCTGAAATTTTACAGACACATTCTAAAGACATAAAAGACTTATAGGAAATATTGAAAAAGTGGTAAAATAGGTGCCCTTTAAATTGTACTTTAAGCTGAATACGAGTTGAAAAATGTTTTGTAAAATAAAGAGTAAAATAGAGATAAATGAAATCAGTTATTAGAAATGAGTTATTAAAAATATTATGTTTAGAAATGTGTTTAAAAAATTATTTCTGTTAAAAAGAAATTAGGGGGGGGGGTATGTATACAGTTGAAGTCAAAATTATTAGCGCCCCTGAATTATTAGCCACCCCGTTTAATTTTTTCCCTAATTTCTGTTTAACGGAGAGAAGATTTTTTCAACACGTTTCTAAACATAATAGTTTTAATAACTCATCTCTAATAACTGATTTATTTTGTCTTTGCCATGATGACGGTAAATAATATTTTACTAGATATTTTTCAAGACACTTCTATCCAGCTTAAAGTGACTTTTAAAGGATTACCTAAGTTAATTAGGTTAACTAGGCAGGTTAGGGTAATTAGGCAAGTTATTGTATAATGATAGTTTGTTCTGAAAAAATATATAGCTTAAAGGGGCTAATAATTTTGTCCTTAAAATGGTGTTTAAAAAATTAAAAACTGCTTTTATTCTAGCCGGAAAAAAAAAACAACTAAGACTTTCTCCAGAAGAAAAAAATATTATCAGACATACTGTGAAAGTTTTCTTGCTCTGTTAAACATCATTGGAGAAATATTTAAAAAAAGAAAAAAAAATCAAAGGGGGGCTAATAATTCTGACTTCAACTGTATACTAATAAGTCAGGAGGGCTAAATATTTTGGGGAACATTCAAAACTTTCAAAAATGTTTATATATGCAAAGCTGTTCAACAATTATTCCAGCAGATGTTACTTCCAAGTCTTTTATCCTCCAAACCTATTCAAACAGTGTGTTCAGCTGAGTGGCTCCGAACAGGACAGAAAATAGCCTATTACTACTAAGTGATGTTTTTGATGTAGAAATCTTAATAACGTCTTAAGCAGAACGATACGACATTTAAAAAGGGAATTCATGACCCCTTTCAAATGCTCTTTTCCTTCATCGCATTCATTTCTTTTTCACTGTTTCTTTTCCAGGAGCACTATCACTACCTTTACCAGGCAATGCTCAGCCTTGTCAGCAGTAAAGACTTCAGACTTGGCTTCAACTACATGGACAAAATCGCTGGAAAAGCGGATGAATCAAACCAGGCTGAGAGCATGGAGTCTTTGGTGTGAAGTTTCCGGAAAATGAAACGGAACAAAGTGGTTCCTTGAACTTTCCATGAGGCCTTTTTTTTCCCCAGACTCTTGGTGAAATGAAAAATATAAAACAACAACAAAAAAAGAGCTTTTATATACTGATAAAAATAAATTCTTTTGATATTTATTTTTGCTGCTTTTTGTTATCCTGCTGAGCGCCACAATCTGCTCTCCAAAAACACATGCACACGCACACACTGATAAACACACACACACATACACACACACACACACCATCTTCCTTGCACTACACTGTCAGTGTTACTACTTGATGCCTAGCTGATTATTGATAATTGTGTTGATAATGTTTTCTTTGAGTATCACTTTATTGTTGCCGATAAAGTCTACAGACATGTGAGGGTGATCAGCAACAGCACATTAACACACACATCAGCCTCATACCCATACAAAACTGTACACAGAACAGCTCTTAATGCTCATCATGATGCGACTTTTAACCGTCAAGCATTGTGACTTGTTAGATTAATATGTTCTCTCTTTTTTTTTATTTATTATTAAGATATGCCATTTTATGTCTAACTTATCTACATTATTTCAGTGTTGTATCATAACAGCAACTGTGAACATATATTGTTATCAGTAGCATTTCTATTGTTTTGTAATATATAAAGATATTGATCAAAAATGTGTCTCGTTTCCTTCATTTCAGCTATTTTCATCAGTATTTCTCATCAGGAATATCTCATTTTCATATTCTTTAAGAATTGATGGTGACTTATAATTATTTTTTAAAAATGTATGCACCTTTTTATATACATAAATGGAAAAAAGCTTTAATAGCTTTTGGCAAAAAAAAAATATTTAGGCTACTTATTTATTTATTTAATAAGATATACATTAGGATTATTCATACTATGCAGAGCACTTTCCTGTCCCTATGTCTGTTTTATTATACTGATGAACTTTGAAGTTTGTCATATTTTTAATCACACTATTAAGTAAATAGAGTCGAATTTGAAATTACTCCTTTGCTATGAACAAGTTATGTCATAATTGTGTCAAGGTGTTGGCATAAATCTTCAGAAAACTTCTGAAATGTGGTAATATTTGAGAGCTGACTAAATTGCTTAGCCATGCATAGAGTTCATAAAAATTTTTTTGAAGAAAAACAGGCTGTGATGACTGCATTACCATTGCAGTTGGCTTTGATGTGGAGTGTTTTTATATGAAAAAAGGAAACAAAACAATGACAACATTGCGAAAGAAGTTTAGGGTTAGGCATGGGCCAGTATAAGATTCTGACGGTATCATAACCTTGGATAAAAATATCACGGTTTCACGATTTCGCGGTATTGTGATTACTGCTCTAAAATATATTCTTTTAAAATGTCTTTTTAAAATAAATATTAATAAAAAAAGAGAAGCATGTACAGTATGTATGTGTACTGTATTAATACAATCATCTGTAGACCCCTTACAGAATGTTAAAAAGTCACACCTAAAATAGAAGCAAAGCATAATAACATAGAATACACTATCATATATAAAATACAATAAAAACAAAAACAGATTGAGGACAAAGAAGAGGACAGAGAGGACAAAAAAAGCCAAAGACAAACAATACAAATAAGCGTCAAAAATACAGTACCAGTGCTGACAATGCTGATTTCTCAGAAAACATTTTAACATGAAACTGAAAAGAGCGAAAAGTAAGTGATCTTCTAATCCCTAGCAGCTTTCACTGAAAATATTGACTGACTGAATTTACTTTTTTTGTGAGGAATAATACAATCCCCTCTTTTACCACCCCTAGTAGTTCAGTGAGCAGTCGTTCTAACTTTCACGGACTGATTTTGTGGTGAAGTCGGGTTATGTAAAGTCTTAAACAGTAAACAAATATGTACATATATAATAAAATTTTCCCAACTAAGCAGGTTTCTGAATAACATTTGAATACTAAGCTCTTCCTTTCATTTAGACAACTTTAAATATGTTTTTTTAAAATCAATATTACACTACCTGACAAAAGTTGTCGCCTATCCAAGTTTTAATAATAATTTGACTTCTAGTTGATCATTTGGTATCAGAAGTGGCTTATATGAATAGCAAAGTATCTTATTGATAAAGTCATCTGGAATGGCAAAGTTAGGGTTCTTACAGGACTCCCAGAGTTCATCAAGATTCTCTGTATTCATCTTCAATGCATTCGTCTCATCTTACACCAGACATGCTTAAAAATGTTCATGTCTTGTGACTGAGCTGGCCAATCCTGGAGCACCTTGACTTTCTTTGCTTTCATGAACTTTGATGTGGAGGATGAAGTATGAGAAGCAGCGCTATCCTGCTGAAGAATTTGACCTCTCTCCTGTGGTTTGTAATATAATGGGCAGCACAAATGTCTTAATACCTCAGGCTGTTGATGTTGCCATCCACTGCAGATCTCTCGCACGCCCCCATACTGAATGTAACCCCAAACCATGATTTTTCCTTCACCAAACTTTACTGATTTCAGTGAGAGTCTTGGGTCCATGCGGGTTCCAATCGGTCTTCTGCAGTATTTGTGACGACTGGAATGCAGTTCAACAGATGATTCATCAGAAAAATTGACCTTCTGCCACTTTTCCAAATTATCAACTAGAAGTCAAGTTATTATTTGTTGCTCTTACAACTGGGATTGACAACAAAACTTTTGTCAGGTAGTGTATTTATGATATTTTGTTAAATGTTTATGTTATCATTTGTATTGTCTTATCTCAGCATACCATATATCAATGGAAATCTTCTTTTATTTTCCTTCTTTTGTTTACATCTGCACAACTCTGGTTTGCACTCATTACCATATGCCCTTTACTGTAATTGTATTGCTCATAACAATTTAATTTTTACGTAAATTTTTAGATTAGATTACA
>CAIGQZ010007154.1:18911637-18924690 GCA_903798205.1 Danio tinwini | reverse complement strand
ATATATATATATATATTTATATTTATATATATATATATTTATATATATATATATATATATATTTATTTATTTTTATGTGTATATTTTTTAGACAACATTCTATAATTGTATTTATTGTATATTCTTTTTACAACTCTACTTCTTGTATTTTGTATTAATATTATATATTAGGCACCTACTGTCTGAGAGTAACGGAATTTTGATTCTCTGTATGTCCTGTACATGTGGTTGAATTGACAGAAAAGCTGACTTTGACTTTGATGTATACATCTCAATTACCAAAAATGTATGACTTGTGACTGGTTTTGTGGTCCAGGGTCACATATGGTAAGTTATCAAATATTCTACTTTGTGTTTATGTTACATTTTTGAATAAACAAAGGGATAAATGATGCAGTTATGTTCAGAGAGTTCTTTGCTTATATTTACCAACAATTATGACAAAGACTAAACATAGACAAAAACATTTTCTTACTTGGTAACTTTTGCTGAATCTGTGACTATCTGATGAGGTAAATAACAAGGATGTTATATTTATATCCACCACGAGGGGCACTATTTATTGTCTTCTTTAAGAATAGTCCACTTGTATACAGGGACTGCCGCTTTTGTTTTTATGAAAAAGATGGTTCTGCTACAAAATCACACAGCCTATTTTGGTGCACTTGCGTTAATATACATATTACCTCATAGCATTACATTTTATGCATATAGCACAACATAAAATGTTGCAGATATAACCAGTCATTGTTTTCGCTTCTCCCCACCCGCGTACATGTAAGAATGCGCTCGCCCACGTGTGACGTATTTCCTTCATGACTTAGGTGATGCCATCTTGATTCGAAAATAGTGTCGCATGAGTTGTGTGATACCGAGTATTATTGTGTTTATATTTTATACAGAGATATCCTTTTTTTGCTTTATTCTATTTTGAACAAAAAGGGACACTTTTGAGGGTCGTTGTTCGTCAGAGTTTTGTTGAGTGGTTCATTCATTCACATTTTTTTTTCTGGACGAGGAGCTGCTGGTGGCGCTAACAAAGGAATATCTGGACCCGAGCAGTTGTTTATTGGTATTGTTATTCGCATATTTTCACTACAACGCGTACATCATGATGTATTTGCTCCACATATGGATCCGTTAGTGCTTATTTCGGTTTGTATTTTACTGTTGCTCATGAATAATTGCTCACCAGTTGTTCGCACGCGTTTTCCTACACGGCCATGATCTCACATTACAACCATTGGTGAATCGAATCTTTTGAATTGATTCGACAGAAAGATTTGTTCAGTGGGATTTTGCTGTTTACATCGCGGTAAAGCGTGACCATATTATTAACGTTTGCAAATGTTGTTAGAAATGTAACGTGTAAGTCGTTTAATGGTTCGTGTCTTCGAATGAGAGACTTAAAAGCGTCTGTAAGCATCATTAGCGCTTTATAAAAAGATCAACGCATGTTTAACGTTAAAATTAATTAAAGTCGTGAATCGCTCAATTTCTGATTCCATTTAGTCTCGATCGTAGTCAAAATACCAACTCGTTCCGTTTATGAGACCCTGATATTTCAGTTTGTGCAACCGATGTTTTTGAAAAGTCTGCACTAGGTTTACATTGATTCGTGGTAGTTCAAGTACCGGAAGCTGAAACCCCATTCATTTTCGTCATGTTGAAATTTGTAACAAAAGCTGTGAACTCCAGGGTTTTTAATCGTGTGTCTTTTGTTGCAACCATCAGTTCACATTAATTCATTTTAGTTATAAAACAATCACGTTTAACGCTATTGTTTGTGCAGAAAAACTACAGTGCCCGTGTTGCTGTTCGGCAAATTTCACCAGTCACAGCAAACCAAATCTGAAACTTAAAAAATTTTTTTAATATTCCTCAATATTTGTATATGGTTTAATTCAGAGTGTGTATGTATACGTAAACAAAATCGAATATTAAAGGGCCTTGATAGCAGAAATGTTAGCAACATTTTCTGTAGAGTATCATGGATATTGTAGTTTTCTGTACAAATTTCACTTCCGAACAAGATTTTTTTTAACCAAGTTAAACTGATGCAAACACAAGGGTTTCACAAAAGCATTTATTTTCTGTTTACAAATTCAGATCGCACAAGTTGTTTTTATTCAAATGAATAGAGTAAATTAACAAATTTTCTTTCAGACTTTTTTTGCACTCTGGTAGATTGTTATGGTTATTCATAAAAAAAGTAATAATAAAATGGAATGAGAGATTACTTTAAAAAAGTATATATATATATATAAATAAAATTTTTGACTTATGGAAACACCACTAATTGTACTACTTATTTACCAAAAGCTCGACTGAGGAAAGATGGCCGAGATGTACATTCGAGTTGCGGAGGAGGAGAACGAGGAGCCGATGGAGATCCCGTCAGAGGATGATGGCACAGTTTTGTTGTCCACAGTGTCTGCTCAGTTTCCAGGGGCTTGTGGTCTGCGCTTTCGGAGCCCAGTGTCTCAGTGCATGAGGGGGGTTCGTCTGGTGGACGGCATTCTGCACGCACCTGAGAACGGCTGGGGAAACCTGGTCTATGTGGTTAACTACCCAAAAGGTATGAGGTACAATTACTATACTAAGCCTATTTTAAATTAAAAAGGTTTTGAGAAGCATCCTGATAACATGCACACTTTACAATAAAACATATCATTGTAATCTAACTTTTCCTCCTCGAATGCATGATTTCAGTTTTGAATTATTTTTTTTTCTGTTGTGTTATTTACAATGTAGATTGTGTCAAAGAAGCATAGCATAAATGGCAAAAAAGATAGTAAAAAGCTCTGACAATATTTTTATTTTGAACATTACAGCAACTTAGGCAGGCAAGAGAGCAGCAGTGTTGCCAGATGTAGCTGACTGATTCCAGCCCAAAAACTATCCAAAACCTGCCAAAATGCAAAAACGGGCAGCGGGTGTTGCGGGCAGCCGGGTGTGCCTTTACAAAATTGCCCAAATATGTACTACCCGCCTATGTTCTTTTTTACCCACACAATCTGATTCAAAACCACCCAGTTGGGCAGGAACCCGCCCAATCTGGCAACAAAGGAGAGCAGTGGTAGAAAAAAGGGCTGGGTGCTTTGGCCTAAAATCGAAATATCAATTAATTGAACATTTCAACATGATTACGATTAATGAACGATTATTTTTATTTATTTAATGGTTTTGCCCTCATAGTTCACCAGCTATGTTTCCATCCAAAGATGCAAATATACTTTATGCGCAAAACTGGGTTATCAGATAAAAGACGTACGAATAAAGCTTCGTTTCCATCCAACAAGTGACAGCAAACAAAATCGTCACTTCTTGATTTACTGGCGCCAAATATCAACAGTAAAAACTGAATTTGCTGCAGTAAAAGAAAATGTGTCAATCTTTTCTTCATCTAATAAATGACTTGTGCCTCAAAAGGCAATCCTGACATGCAGTGAATGCGCAGTGGCGTTTGAAGGTGTCAGTTCTGATTCTGGAGGTCATTAATAATATAATAACACTACTACTTAAACGGTATGATCAACGATGATGATAGAATGACCAAAACAACATTTCCGATGGTTTACAATGTGCTCAGGCTGCTGGTTTGTCCATTTGCACACATTTTTATCATCACATGATCTCTTATAACAAAATTACATGGCCTTTTTTTTATGCGCATGCTGGAACTTGTCCAGTAAAAGTGTTTCCATCTTAGTTTTTGCGCATCTTTTCTTATCAAATTTTTTCTTATTTACATTTTTTATGCGCATTTTCAAAGTTTATACGCATCATGGCGTTTCCATCAACCTTTTTTTATGCTCATATCTACACAGCTACTGACAGGTTTTGTACAGTAAATATGCTCACATATTACAAGTGAGAGATTTCTGAATGAAGGGTGCATTACTTGATTTTAAATCACAAACGAAACGCACACTATCTACTGTCTATCATTATCTATTGATAATAATTATTATCATTACAATTTGGTTATTTATCAATGTATTTGACAAATGAAATTAAAACAACACTGCCTTAAACCAATCGTCACTGTTTTTTTTAATAAAAAGTGAAAATAAATAATAAATAACATTTTTCACATTAGAAGTGGAAAACAAGCAGTAATTCTTCTAAGTAAATTAACTCTTGTGTATTCTGTAACAAATATTATCAACAGTGCATTTCTTGCATCTTTTGTAAACAAATATTTTAATCTAATGGAAAATATGCTGTCTCAAAGCATTTCTGGAGCTGCTTCCCATCATCTTCAATGTAGTGCAAAGTAAGGCTTAAGAATGTGTCCAATGTCCTACCTGACCAGAGATCAGGTGTGGCTACAAAGTGGCTACAGAAGTATAAATCAGCCACAGCCTTTAACAGCTTTTTGGTTGTCATTCTCAGGATGTGTGAATATATATATAATTGCAATTTATTTTTTCTTTTCTAGAAACTGTTCTGCCAGATAATAAGAGGAAGATGGATGAGATCGATGCTTCATCCGCAACCAAGATCAAGAGAGGAGATCAGAAGACTTCAGATCTGATTGTGCTGGGTCTGCCATGGAAGACTTCAGAGCAAGACTTAAAAGACTACTTCGGTACATTTGGGGAAGTCATCATGGTGCAGGTAAAACATACTGATATAAATATAACCCATACACCCGTAGTGTTCGTCTTTGTACTGTCATATTGTGATGAAAGCTCTTTGTGATTTCTGTATCTGATGTTTGTTTGTGGCTATAAAAATAGAACTGGCTTTGGCTGTCAGTCTTGAAGGCAGATTAAAGCAGTCCTTGACTTGATTTTGCTGCACTAGGTCAAGCGGGATGTGAAGACAGGAAATTCAAAAGGTTTTGGCTTTGTGAGGTTTGGAGATTGGGAGACTCAGAGTAAGGTGATGACACAGCGGCACATGATTGATGGCCGGTGGTGCGACTGCAAACTGCCCAACTCAAAGGTCAGTCTGTGTTTTTTGATTGCTTGTTGGTTTGTTTTACAGTGGCATTTAAAAGTTGGAGGTTAGAAAAAAGATTGTTCATCAGTTATCTGATAGAAACTTCAGCAAACCGATTTTCCAATTTGATAATGCATTTATAAATTCAATTGTAACATTCCAGTGATGGCAAAAGTACATTTTCATAAAAGTAATATTCTGGGGTTCTTGAAACTCTTCATTATTATTAATACTGTTTAAAACAGTTGTGCTGTTTAATAATTTTGTAACCATGTTACTTTCTATGGATGTATTGTAATAGCATTGTAATAATTTATTCATTTATTTACAACAAAATTATTTATATATTTACATTTATTCATGTCAATAAAAATAATACAAATTAAACAAAAAAAAAGGTTTCTGTGCAGCATAAAGTCTCCTCATAGATTTTTTTACAAATATTTTTGTTCATTCACTTTCTGAATGTCACCGGTCTTTAGCGCTTCTTGCCATTAAAGATTCAACAGCGCATGCATATATTTTATTGAAGATTAAAAATACAAACCACTGAATTTATTCAGCTAAACAATGTTGTTTCTAAACATTTAACAGCAAGGTATAGATGAACCAATGAGGAGCCGTAAAGTGTTTGTGGGCCGCTGCACAGAGGACATGACTGCTGATGAGCTCCGTCAGTTCTTCATGCAGTACGGAGAGGTCACAGACGTCTTTATTCCTAAACCGTTCAGAGCGTTTGCTTTTGTCACCTTTGCGGATGACCAGGCAAGTCATGTTTTACATGATCAGATCACAGATACGGAGCTTAAGCATTCCTAATGAATGTACTTTTTAAAAATGACCTGTTCGTGACAACATTCCAGACCATATTGAAGAAATTTCCAACTTCTTTCCAGGTTGCCGCTGCTTTATGTGGAGAAGATCTGATCATCAAGGGCGTCAGTGTGCACATCTCAAACGCTGAGCCCAAACACAACAACACTAGGCAGATGATGGAGCGGGCAGGGCGCTTTGGGAATGGGTTCGGAGGTCAGGGTTTTGCAGGCAGCCGAAGCAACATGGGTGGTGGCGGGGGTAGCTCCAGCAGCTTGGGAAATTTCGGCAATTTCAATCTAAATCCGGCCATGATGGCTGCTGCCCAGGCTGCCTTGCAGAGTAGTTGGGGTATGATGGGAATGCTAGCTCAGCAGAATCAGTCAGGTACTTCAGGCACAAGCACAAGTGGCACCACTTCCTCTCGAGACCAAGCCCAAACGTATAGCTCGGCTAACAGCAATTACGGCAGCAGCTCAGCTGCCCTCGGCTGGGGCACCGGCTCTAACTCGGCCGCTGCCAGTGGTGGCTTTAACTCCAGTTTTGGCTCTAGTATGGAGTCCAAGTCATCGGGGTGGGGTATGTAAGTGCTTTGTGTTTGAAGTGTCGGTATTCCTAGCGTGTTTTGGTAAGTATTTTTTTTCGAGAGACTTATCTCATCACGTGTGTTTGGGAGTGGGGATGGGTGAAAAGAGGGAGTCTGGGGACGAAACAAACAAAAAAAGAATGTTTTGTACACTGAATGGGATTTGAGTTAGTGTTTGAAGTGAGATGTTAACAAGGGTGCTATGTTAATGTACCATCTTTGATGTTTAGTTTTTTTTCTGCCCAATGTTGTATTGTCTTGACTGATGCAAACAAAAGCATTTCAACTGGATTCTTATAATGCATGTTGTTTAATCTGTGAAAATGCATGAGTTGCATCATTTATCATTTAATAGTACAAATCAAGAAAAGAAACCTGCATTGGAAAGAATCTGGTTGAAACCTGAACATGTATATTATTGTAAGTTCAGCTTTATTTCAGTCCAGTTGTTTGGAAATCCTTTAAAACAAGCCTTCATCAACATCTCTTCTGCAGTTGACATCTGTGGGGTTTGCCTGGGAAGAGCGCAATCTATGGCAGCACAGTGTGGCTGAGGTCATTATGTCACCTTCCTCCCCATGTCTAAATGCTCTCATCGCACGGCTCGATGACACGGTGGGTGTCTCCTTTTTTAATCCACTTTTTAAAACAAGAAGTGCGCAAGAAAGTGACCTTTTTTTAAAAAAAAAAAACAACCCTTGAGTGCGATTGGTGATGGCGAAGAGTGAGAAGGCTGCGAGTGAGCGAAGAAAGTGTGGAGCGCACGAACGAAAAGACTTGCGAGTGCAATGAACGAGCCCAAATGTGACTGCAGTGGTGAGCGTGTGAATGAGAGCTTCTGATTCTTCCCAGCTTCCCCCTTAATTGAGCCCAAATTGATGGACATTTAGTTCATGTGTACTTAAAGAGAGATATTTAATTTGTTTTTTTTTTTGGTCACCCTAGATCCCCATTTTGCTTTTTCTCCTTTAGTATACTGACAATGTGCTTATATAGTTAGTGGAATGTTGTGATGATGATGATGCATACTTTGTCTTGCTTCTATAATCCCATCTGAATGCTGTATGGTGTGTGTGCTTTATTTCCTTGTAACTTGACCTGTAAGTGTGAACTTTGATGTGGATGACATCTTCAGTGGACACTGAGGGGGAAAACATGAGTGATGGTGTAAGTGCGAACTGTATGTTGAGTGCTGTGAATGTCTGTGGAGTTTCCCTCTAGATTACGTCGCTCAGTGTTTTCAGAGGCATTTTATATGACTTGTCAAATGAAGGGAGTGCTTCAATAAAACTAATTTGAATAGATTGCTCTTTGTTCATACTTGTTTGTCTGTCACGTGATGTTTGAGAGCTATTGCAACACAACTAATTGAATTCACACGTTTAGGGGCCTGGAAAATGGCTGGCTGCAACTGAACCCCAGGCGGGAAGTCAGTTTGGGGATGGAGGAAGATGGAGGATGCTGTGGTTCTGCACCTCTGGTAACAGCCACGGACACGGTAGACCGTAGCCGAATCTGATGGGTGATTCACTATGAGAAGTTTTCTCTAATCTGTTTAAGTCTGACGCATTTCAATCCAAAGTGTTGAAATGGTTTTAGGCTTGATCTGGTTTTCAGAAAACTGCTCATTCAAATACAGGCAAAGGTTTAAGTGTTTCTACTGTGGTTTACTGGGTTTCTGCAGGATTTAAAAGCAATTTTAAAGTGTTTTATACAAGTAACACTTGAAAGTTTAAAAGACTGCTTTCTACCAATTTTAAACTAGTTAAAATGTTTGTTTTGCAAATAAAGATTACGTTTTGAATATCTGCACTTCCAAAATTGAAATACAGAAGTAATTTATATTATTTTATTATAATTTTTAATGTAAAAATAAAAAAAATCACCCAGTTTTTCCTATTTTATTTCATTGCCAATGTCTAAAGGATCTTACATCAAGAATCATTTACATGTGAAGAATCGTTCCCCCCACTACAAAATCTGAAAGAGGCAAGAATAAAATGATCAAAGTGAAGCCATTTTGATTTAAACCAATATCTACCAGTTGGCTTAAGTCAATTCAAATTGAAATTTCTTTTTTCCTGCAAACAATTTTCCCCCCTTATTTTTGCATCTCAATCAAATGCATCTTGATTTGAGAATCTTTAGATGAATTGCTTTCAGTGCATCTGTAATTAATGCTGACTTTATTGAATTGAAACTTTCTGCTCAGATTTAAGACTCTTTTAAAGCTTTGCATGTTGAAAGGGCATATTTGTGGCACCCCTGTTTTTTAAATGTATGAAATTTAAACATTTTAGAGAATCTGTATTGTTTCATAGACATTCACTCCCAAGAACGTCATGTTTACAGGGTTTTTTAATATTGCAATAAACGCAAATAAACTCATGCTTTAGAAAAAATTATTGGTGTAAAGTATTTAATGTGATTGATTTTTCTACATATCTACATAGCTGTTTTTAGGCAACATACTTTATACAACTAAAGGAAAAAGATGATAATTTTGTACATGTATCTTGATCAGTCTTCAACATCATTTTCCTCTGCTTCCATGTCTTTACTCTTCCTCTTAGCAGCATTTTTCTTCCTCTTCTCCTTCAATTCCTGGTTGTTCAAAG
The DNA here is from genome assembly GCA_903798205.1 of Danio tinwini. Classification (NCBI taxonomy): domain Eukaryota; kingdom Metazoa; phylum Chordata; class Actinopteri; order Cypriniformes; family Danionidae; genus Danio; species Danio tinwini. Next base: position 18,915,723 of record CAIGQZ010007154.1, on the reverse strand, counting down.
CCAGTTCCTCACTTTTCTGTTGAATGTAGTTGTACTGTGAAGTAACAGAATAATACAAAGTGTTATTTGTTTTCCACTTGTTTGCTAAAAAAGTAAAATCCAAATTAATTTAAACTGATGTAATTCCTTATAGTTTACACGTTAAATATTGAAACATGGGAACCCAGTTATTTAATACCCTTAAAAATCACACCTATGCACTGTGAATTGTACATTGACGATCAAGGGGCATCAACTTTTTCAGTAATGTTATTTTGTGTAGTACATGCTTCAGTCATTTATGTATTTATTTAAATTACATCTAATTTATTAATAAAACAAGTTTTCAGTGTTTTGATAGATATCTAGTGTTTTCTGATGTAGAGTATCCTCTGATTAGCTATTTCAGTTGTCAAAATATTCATCTAATTTTGATTTTCAGGCTATTTGTACATATAAACTCCTATTTTATGAGAGAACGCTTACAATGTCTGGTGCTCCAGATTTGCCAGCCCAGTTTCAGATAGTGGAATGACTTTTTTCTGGCACAAACTGAGTGGTGTGGTTATGCATTTGCAAGGGTAGGAACTGTTATATGGGAGGTCAAATGTATATTTATATTATTTAATAACATTATTATTTAAAATACAGTGAACTTTCTCTGTAAAGAGCTGACCGCCCCATATGTCTTGCATTGACGTCAGTCGGGGGGATCAAGCATTTATTAGGGGGGCCAATTCCCTGTAATTCGCACCCTGCGCCTATGTAAATATATATTTGAGTTTGCTTTTATATAGTCCAGTTAACAAAAAAAATGCATACAATTGTTTATAGTCACCTTTTTTTGTTTACACTCACAAAACTTACCACTTAATGTAGCTAAGCATTCTATGTTTTTTAAACACTTAACAGAGACTAAGCCTTTACTCTTTATCAGGCATACAATCATATATGTTCACTTAATTTATATTGACTTCAAATAAAACATGTTCAACGTTTAGCAACACTCTAAACTTTTACAATGAGCATTTCAATGAGTGCCCTATAAAGGGTTAATATAGTAAATACACATCATTTATATACTAAAATAATTCGCTTATCTAAGGCCTTTAAGCACAATTATATTCATGTAATGTCATTTTTGTTAGGTGGGGTTTTGAACAAGGATCGCAACAAAATGTCATCCTACCAGTGCAGTGGTTCTCCTTGCTGTAAGTTTCACGTCATCCACTGTAACTGTGTTTCTTTTAGCATGTCTGCGAACAGTCAACAAATGCTTAAGTACAAACAAAACAGCTTAATATCTCAGGAAAATTACACCAATTTTATAACATTCAGCTGTTTGTCATAATGACGTGAGGTTTACCTCGCAAATGCTTCCAAGTCCTTGGCAAAAATGTCTAAATGTAAGAAATTAGACGAGTGTGAATATAAATATATAACGTTACATAACAAACAAAAAAAAACCGTTTAACTTGAAATATAACCAAGTTGAGTGACAAAATCTTGAGGTATTTTAGCTACCGCACTGTCTGAACGCAGTCTCCGCTATAGCCGCTATTGTCTGTTTGGTGATTTGTTTCTCGCAGTCCTCAGCGATGTGTTGGCAGAGAGAGCCGACAGTGTAATGCACAGCAGCTTTAAGTCTCTGAAAATACATAAATACTGTTAAAACTAGAGTACTCGTGAGAATCTTTTGTCATGTCTATATGAACATGACAGTAAATCATGCCCTGGTGTATAACAGACGTTGTATCTTAGCTAGTCGGCAAGTTTTAATGTGATAACCTGATTTTGTGCCTCGTCCTCGTCCATTTTCAGAAGATAAATAAACTGTAGCCTAACTTTATGTCTTCGGCCATTACAATTGAAAATTTGCGCGAATTGTGTGTTCTTCACGTTGCACTGAAGACCTCATGTTTAAAATTGCCTCATTAGCGCCTTCTACTGACGTGGAGGTGGTGCCGTTCAAAAATAAAGATTATTTTTGATTTTCTTAAATATCTGAATCCGAAATCACACGAGGAAGAATTTACAACGAATCTATGTTTCCCCAAAACTAAGGCACTTAACATAAAATTCGTCCCTCATTATTTGATAATGCCACTGTTGCTGCATGTAGCCTATTACACATTATTATTCAGCATTTTTACTTCATCTTATATATATTTGGGTTAGATATGAGAATTCACTTTGGTTTATGTGTCCAATTAAATTACAAACTATGTTTCATCTGCTGGGGTTTGATTTATTTATGGTTAAACATTGTGTAAGATATAGCCTATAGGCTAGACATAGCTAAATGTTTAGCATATGACATTTTTTATGATAGAAATTGAAAATGACCAACAATAATATCATCTGGTGTAAAATACTTAGATTAGCAAATTTTCACTACATAGATTAGTGCATTTTCACTTATAAAATATGTGACAGGGCCTGACTTAAGCTTGTCGTCCCCAAACAAATCATATAAAAACAAGCATAAAATCATACAATTCAATGAAGAACGCATCCTTGATCACTGTCAGCTTCTTCTCCGTCAAATGATGGCACTTCCGAGTCAAAGCCTTAAACATGTAGTACTTAAGCGCATTTTGTTTAATTTAATGCAAACGTGACTGGACTGACAGAAACATGGGGACAATTGCAAATTTATTTGTATTATATATTTGTAGTATTGATTTGTCGAATGTATTTATCATTTCACGTTTTTAATCAATCGATGTAAATGATAACCACTTAAACTTGCTGTTTCTGAAGTGTTTCTTTTTCTAAATAACAGTTTTTAATAACAGTCATACTCATAACAAAACTATTAAAGCTGTAGGTTCAATTGGGCTGAGGACAAGGTCAGTGACAGGAAAAAAAAATCTGAGAGCCAAATGAATGACATATTTTTTTACAGAACAATTCACAAAAATCAACCATCAGTTCATTTTAGAAATTCTTTGGGATGAAATACTGTTTATTCACTGTATTTATGTTTTTATTTCAGGGACAGGTAATGTAAGTTTTTGGTAGAATGTCCCTTAATTGAAAACATGGATAAATAAGCGGATTTCGAGATTGATGTATTAGGCACGACAGATAGTTTCCCCAAAAAAATAATTGTTACTTGCACAAAATAGCAACAGTATAATTAACAAATATTTAAGTACAGTTTAGATTTAAAGCTAAATGCTTTAATTTTGTTCAAGGCATAGCTTTTTTTATATTATTATTACTTATGAACTGTGTTTTTATCAAAGTTTTTATAAACATTAACATAGTACACACAACGTGTACTTAGAATGTTTACATTCACCAAAAATGTACAAAATATTAATAGATAGAAATATAATAAAAAATATAATAATAAAAAATATAATAATAAGTAAATAATAGTGACAACTTTAAAAGATAATTACATGAAATAAAAAAGGTGAAAAGAGAAAAGTAGATACAGTTAAAGTCAGAATTATCAGCCCCCCCTGTTTATTTTTTCCCCTCAATTTCTGTTTAACGGAGAGAAGATTTTTTTTCAACACATTTCTAAACATAATAGTTTTAATAACTCATTTCTAGTAACTGATTTATTTTATCTTTGCCATGATGACAGTAAATAATATTTGACTAGATATTTTTCAAGACACTTCTATACAGCTTAAAGTGACATTTAAAGCCTTAACTAGGTTAATTAGGTTAACTAGGCAGGTTAGAGTAATTAGGCAAGTTATCGTATAATGATGGTTTGTTCTGTAGACTATCAAACAATATAGCTTAAAGGGGCTAATAATTTTGACCTTTAAATGGTTATAAATAAAATAAAAACTGCTTTTATTCAAGACAAAATAAAACAAATAAGCATTTCTCCAGAAGAAAAAATATTAGACATGCTGTAAAAAAATTACTTGCTCTGTTAAACATAATTTGGGATATATTAAAAAAAAAAAGTTCAAAGGGGGTTTAATAAGTCTGATTACAACTGTAAATAAATAAACTCCAATATAAAGACAATAACTACAACAAAACTTCTGACAGCATTTCAAAGATCAAGTATGTTTCGATTAATTATTAGTTCTGTTGAAAAATATCTGATTTCAACTGCAAATCTGCTGTCAGAAG
>CAIGQZ010007154.1:18883751-18911237 GCA_903798205.1 Danio tinwini | reverse complement strand
ATATGATTCAGCCTTTGTGTCCATTCTGTCAAAGTAGGTTTTGGGCAGGTTGACACTAGTGCACTTTTTTATTTATGAAGCAAAATATGTGCTGATGTAGTTTTTCTTTTTCTTTTTTATTTTCTATTAATAAGACAAAAATCACACTCAGGTTTTTGATCTTGAATTTTTTTTATTGCAGTGGCACTTTTAATACATTGATTCATTGGTTTTGAATTCAAATAAGAAAAGTTACAGATATTTTATTGGTCAATAAATGTTAAAGACACTCCTGCTTTCCTCTTCATGCAGATATTTGTGTAGATATTTTTTATTTTATAAAGTTGCATTCAATGGATCAAGAACTGTTTAATGCAGATTGTACAGTATTCTTAAACATGACCGCAGGTTTATTTCACCACTATGGTTCAGGCAGTTCTTTTGTAGGTTTGTTTGCAGATCTGGTCTTCGCATGTAAGTTCCTTTTAAAGCAAAAGAAAAAAAAAATATATACATTTTTATCTAAAATTGACATCCTTGAATTGTTAGTCTTTTATTTCACTCACCAGGTAAAGAGTGTCTTCCTCCATCCAGTGTGTCCATCCTCTATTCTTCTTTTCTCCTTTTTGAACGCACACAAGTCTGTCATTGTCCCAGTTGACTGTAGTCTATCAAACAGAAATGTCATTTCTCAATTTGGCAGCAAAATACTTTAGCCTGTAACCATCAGTGGTGGAAAGAGTACCATTAGTTGCCTAAAAATGTAGGGCAAGTGGACTAAAAGTATCTGTTGAAAATATTACTCAAAATAAGAGTGAAAAGTGAGTAGTATTACTCCAACAACAAGGTCAAATGACGTTGATATTTGATTGATTTTAGGTTGTGTTAGAAAATGACCAAAATCCTCTGTGGAGCCATCATCTAAACTAACGTCATATTGATGTGAAATACTGACATTTATTCTTCAGGTATGGCAGTCAAAATCTGATAGACGTCAAAGTGGTAACGTCCACACAACGTCAAGCTGTAACATCATTATACATTGATTTTAGGTTGGATGTTGGACATTGACGTCAGCCTGACGTAAAGTTCTGACATCTACTTGATTTCAATTTCCAAAAAATACAACGTCCCCACAATGTTGAGGTACAATGTCAATTTGATGTAATGTTGGTGTCCTGTGCCTGCTTGTTGTTTAAGGCCATTTCGGGCAACATAAATTAAACATCCGCCATCTTTTTATCAGGGACATGCATCTAGACAGTCTCTGGGTCAATGCATGTAAAGATTTTGGGCATCTTCTTGGACACGTTTAATGCTTCCAAACTGCTTGATGCAATCATAAATCACCCATGTCTTGAGATAGTTTATTATGATGCGATTTACCTTCTATGGGCGATTTGATTAGACAGGAATCACAGGACTGATTTTTCTAACCCCCATAAACAAGAAAAAACTAAGTACAGTAGTGACTGCAGGTTAAAGTAAAGTAGTGGAGTAAAAGTACAGATTCAGCACTAAGAATGTACTCAAGGGAAAGTAAAAATACACACTTTTAAAACTACTTAGTAAATTACAATTCCTGAGAAAAACTACTCAATTACAGTAATTTGACTATTTGTAGTTGTTACTTTACACCACTGGTTACCACACACCATGTTTTTAATGTTTTGTTGCCAGATCATTTATTGTACGTGAATGTGTGTTTTCCACCTGGCATTTTCTGTTGTCCAATCCTTTGGTGATTTCCTCAAACTCTTCTCCGATTTTAAATGAACTGGAGTAATTTCTGAAAGTTGTTAAAGTTTTAATGGTGAAAGAGTCTCCGTCTTGCTCAAAAATCTTCTGTGGCTTTAGCATCCCTGCTATCTTTCGTGTGGCGAAATCAATTCCTGTTGAATTCCCAATTTTAGTAAATATATGACATTTTCATTTAAAATGATTACAAGAACATTCATTATTACTAAAGATCTGATATTAAATATTATAAGAGTTAAATTATATATTGTGTGCATATTAATTAAAGTATCAATGTAAAAGTAACTCAATGTATGGATTTTCATGTACAAAAATAAATAGGTTTTAATAAACATGCGACGAATGACATCACTCACCAAGAGCCACCATGTAACCTTCAAAGTTGTGGTTGTCCACTATGTCCCAAGTTCCACTATAGTTCACAGGCATGCTGATGCTGATCCTGTAGAGTTTCTGTGAGTTCTAGCTCCTGCTAGACGCTGGAATTTAACTGTACATGTGTGGAAATGAGAGAAGCAGATGTGTTGTGTCGTATTTCAGCAGGTCTGTGTGTAGTAATATGGGGCAGGGGTGATTCCTAGAGCACAAAGCCTATTTTAGAGGCCTGGTCAGTGGGGTTGCTCTGAGGCGGAACGTAACTTTTACACACTTCTGGTCTCGTGGGAACTCAAACAGAACAATGTAAGTCAAAAGACACATGTTGCTTTAACAGTAGACTGATCAGAGAGTTAGCACAGTTTGGCAACAGATTTGCAGTATCATTACAATGCAAATATGATTTTTAGAAAACACTGCAGTATACTGACACGTTGTTGCATTTTTTTACTCATTATTATTTTCTAGAAGTCACACATAACCTTAAAAAATGTATGTTCTTGCATTGATGATTCCAAGATAAACATTTAACATCCATTTAAAAAAATGTGTCTACACTTGAAAGGTTATTTAGACAATAAAAAATAGCGCTATTAAAGAGATAGTTCACCCAAAAAATGAAAATCCTGTCACCATTTACTCTTCACATCCAAACTTACCTTCTTCTGTTAAACAAAAGAATGTACACACAAAAAAAATCTGCTTATTGACAGTTTCTGTATTTTGTGATTCACAAGTGTTTTCTATTTATTTACGATTGTGAAATGCCTTATGGGTTGTCGATCTCTGCTCTCTCGACTTTTGATGTTGATAATTCAACTGTACAGTTTAACAAAGTGGCTTTTATTGACATTTTAGTTGCTTGAAATGTAGTGTACAAGAAATAATATTTAGAGACTTAAGTCTGTAACAGAAAATGTACTGGCAGTTTATTACAAGATTATACAACACTAGACATTATATTCCTTTAAAGTATGGGTCTCAAACTCAATTCCTGGAGGGCTGCAGCTCTGCACAGTTTTGCTCCAACCCTATTCAAACACAGCTAATCCAAATAATCAAGTTTTTCAAAAGAGTCTCGAACACCTTGATTAGTTGCATCAGCTGTGTTTGATTAGGGTTGGAGCAAAACCGTGCAGAGCTGCGGCCCTCCAGGTTGAGACCCATGCTTTAAACTATTAAAATTGCTAATAAAAGTCACTTTTTTCAAAGTTTTAAAGGTAAAAAGTTGTTAACAAGAAAGTTCAAGGTCCCATAATTCAATTCAAAAGCATAAATAAACTGAAAAAAAAAACATGAATCACAAAATACGGAAAACTGCTAATTTATGGATACGTTTACAGTGTAAGGGAGCGGGATGAAAGTACCATTTTTCATATAAACCTAATTTTAAAAGATTAGATTTTAGCAGAAATATAGTTTTGCTGTGGTCACTAACTCACAAGAGTGGTCTATCAAAAGCAGCGTGTATCAATGTAGAACAACTAACTTCACTTTAAACCAAAGTTGCACATTGTTACTTTTGACCCCATGGGCAGGGATGAAAGTAACACAACAATATTTGCTAGATTTAGACTATGACCTTGTTAATGTGATAAAAATAAGGTATGGCTATTAGCAGTGGGACATAAATAACAGTGTTAACAGGAACTCTTGCCATTTAAAGCTGATTTACTTTTAAATTGAAATACTCAGACATTTAAAACTGTTATTGCACTAAATAACCTGTTGATTGATCATTACTGTAATGCAGGGGTGTCCAAACTCGGTCCTGAAGGGCCGGTGTCCTGGAGAGCTTAGCTCCAACCCTAATCAAGATATATTAGAAACTTCCTAGCAGGTGTATTGAAGCCAGTTGGAGCTAAACTTTGCAGGACACCGGCCCTCCAGGACCGAGTTTGGACACCCCTGCTGCAATGCATGGAAAGAGAAACACAACTTGTAATAGGAAAAAAGGACTACTACAATAATTTACTTTCTGCACTTAAAAACTGAAATTCTGACCTAACCACGGGACACAGACCTGAAATCACATATTTGGCAGCTCCGTCAAGGGTTGCATGCAGAATATCCTGTTATAGAAAGTAAATGTTGTCAGGGCTTCGAGAAAATTGTGGTGTTATTTTCGTCCTATGTTACTTATGTCCCCATGCACTCTCATTCATTCATTTTCTTTTCGGCTTAGTCCCTTTATTAATCTGGGGTCGCCACAGCGGAATGAACCACCAACTTATCCAGCATCTGTTTCACGCAGCGGATGCCCTTCCGGCCACAACCCATCTCTGGGAAACATCCATGCACACACATTCACACTCATACACTACGGACAATTTAGCCTACCCAATTTACCTGTGCCACACTTATTGGACTGTGGGGCAAACCGGAGCACCCGGAGGAAACCCACGCTAATGCAGGGAGAACATGCAAACTCCACACAGAAACGCCAACTGACCCAGCCAAGGCTTTGGCCTTCTTGCTGTGAGGCGACAGCACTACCTACTGCGCCACTGTATTGCCCCCATGCACTCTCTCCTACATTTTTATTTTGGGGTGAACTGTCCTTTAATTTATAACATAAAAGTTTTTTGGGATAAAAAAAAAAAACACTTTCTCATTTGAAAACCCAATTTTGGGACCTTTAGCTTTAAGAATGATTCTGCAAAGGGTGTGGAAATGCATGGTCCTGTAACCCTGCATGTGGTTTTGTAATTATCTATTCTTAAAGTTCTAATTGCCAATTCATTCATAATTTACTCAATGACTGTGAGCTGTGAAGTTTCATAAATGATGAAAAAAGCACCCTAACAATTAAACGTTGAAAGTTTTCTGTAAAGAACAGACCAAAATGCAAGTCAAATTTTTTAAAAAGATGGATTTTTATATAAATGAAAAAGCTATTGTAATTTACTGTATGTTGTAAAGAAACATGTAAAAGTATATTTTATTATTATTATTATTAACATTTTGTTTTATCAATACAATCATTTTAATAACTATGACATTAGATGACATTAAGTATAATAGTAAAACTGGGAAACAATGAAGTAACAAGAAAACAAATAATACTAATTATATATATTTTAAAAAGTCCTTATAAAGTTTCAATTTTACGCATTTTTATTGTAAACAGATGTAAAAGAAAAGTAAAATTAAGTTATGTTTATCACAGTTTTGCAACACTCTATTGATTGAATAGTTGGTTGGTCGTGATGTGTTATTGGTTAATCTCACGAGAGTGACAAACTGTCCTGCCTTCATCTTAGAAACATATAATGAGAAAAAAAAATTAGGAAAGGACAGGGAGGGAACTTATTTTCATTAAAGATTGAGGACATGAATAAAAACATGAATAATTCATTTATAATAAATAATGCACTTTTTTGTAAGACCACATTTTATACACTGAACATGCAGAAACCTAATCAACACCTCCTCTGATAAACAGAACAAACTGAATAAAAATGATTCTTGAGTTTAAAATCTCCACAAGTATGCTTGAATCAGCACAAGAGGGCGCCATTTGATATTATCCAACAAGAAGATCTTTTCCGCCAGACTTCTTTCAGACTTTCATCTGAATTATCTTGCAAGTCCTGTAAGTCTGGTAAGTCCTTCTATGTCCTCCTTATATTTCTTTCATTAACAAATCTGGCATCTGCATCTACCTAAATATAAATCCCATACATGGTTTTCTCTTATTCTAGAGGTAAAGAAGAACCATCTGAGGTTATATAAATGGCAAAATGCTGCACCATTTCTTAGTCCATGCAGCTTTTCAGACTAGCAGGTGGCTTCCAAAAGATCAACGTTTAAAATTGTAAAGTGACAACATTATCTATCTATCTATCTATCTATCTATCTATCTATCTATCTATCTATCTATCTATCTATCTATCTATCTATCTATCTATCTATCTATCTATCTATCTATCTATCTATCTAATGTCTTTATCCGTTGTGATTTTCATTTTGTGTGGCATAAAGAACGTGTTAAACGACAATGGTTTCTCTCTGACAGTCAGGTTGTTCTTTTCATCTTCGTGGTGCTTTTCCTGACCCCACAGTTTTATGTTTTGTCAAGGCAAGTGTCGTATGTGAAGTATATATATATATTTTTGACTAAACAAAATAACACATTCATATACCCATACATGTTTATAACGCTTCGAATATTGCACAGGCCAAAATCGTCTCGCTATTGTGAAAAGCCACTGCTGAATAAGCTCATAGTATTCATCGTGTTCTCCTTTATAGCAACAGGTAATATCAATTTTAAACGTTTAAATTGGTTTATTTTGCATTTTATGTTTCATTTTAATGTTAAATACTTATTTTCAGCCCTTTTCCTTCACATTGAAGCTTTGTCTATAGCGATTACACTCACAGATCCAGTTCCCAAAACCATCCGGGCAGCCTTTCACACATTTGGTCTGTTTTCATTCATTGAGGGACTCTGTACAGTCATTTTAACCTTGACTGCACCTCAGTGTGTAAGTATGAATTGTGATAGCATCACGTTATGTGCTAAAATCACTCTTACCTTCACAAATGTAATCTCATTTTATTTTTCTCAGGCAAACACCACAACAGAATTGTACATATTTTCGTTGGTAGCCTCTTGGGCCTGCATACTCTCAACAGGTAAGAGTAATTAGTCCCTTTCAGTCTAAATGTAGAAGAATATATAAAATAAAAAAGCCATTGTTGTTCTTGTGCCTCTATGCAGCTTTCTTTGTGGTCAGAGGAGGTCTCTGCCTGGTCCATAAGCTCTTTCCTCATTGGTTAAGAGATGCGTGCCTCTGGGACTGAAAAATGAGCCTCTACTACCTTTACTGACACTCAACACAGGTGCATTTATTATTAACATGCTTTCAGACAGTTGTGAGACTCTGTTCATTGAAATATAAATAGAGTCTATTCATTGATATCTCTTTTCACTACAACGGAGGAGAGAAAATGGACAGACTGCATTTATTTAAAGAAAACTGAAGCATTGTGTTTAGAGTCTTATTTGTACTTTTCTGAAATGCATTTTAACAATAGAAAAAGAAATAAAAACACTAATGCTTTCAAAAATATATTTTATTGCTATGTAGTAAAACCACTGCAAAATACGAAATGATGTATTTGATGCTGTGCACGCTGTGTTGCGTGTGATGGCATGTAATACAGGTGAATACCGTAACAAAAGTTCCTTGCAACATAAAATGGAAAAGCAATACACTTCATTTAGAAGTGTCAGTTCACGTTTTAAACCTCTCAGCAAGGCACATACTTTCTTGGAATACACACAGTAGGATTTGTACGATGCTACACATTATTTATAGGCACTTTACGGAAAACATGAATCGAATTAAAACAGAATTTAGTGTATGATTTTAAAACCCAGTGCATTTATTTAAAAGTTCTATTAATATTTTCACAAATTAGATCATCAGATTATGTGGAATGTAATGTTCTGATTCACTACACAATGTTTGGCAAACCACTGGCTAATACTGTCGAGCTGTCCATACAAAACTCTTGCAGTGTCTCAAAAATCGCTTCTTAAATTTAAACAAGATCTTTATGAGGGCATTCATGTTAAGATATGAAACCAATGTAAGGCGTTATGCCATCTGAATAGCTTGACACATAATAAACCATTGTTTAAGGAGGAATGACAAACATTTTTGACAGTAATACACTCTGTCAACAGTGTAGTTATGGAATGGTTTCATCAAGTAAGGTTAACAACAGAAACTCAATTCAGTCTAAAGAAATAGTACATTAACATTTGTTCTGTCCTAAAAACATTAGAAATGCCATCTTAGGCATGTTTTGTGATCCTGTTTTTATGTGTATTTAACCTGAGGTCTGAAATTATATTTGATTTCACCTTTTAATTTAAATCCTTGAATAACAAGGAAGGGAAAGAAATCAAATATGATAAAAAAAGAAGCTAATTTAACTTGGCAATGTGTAAATTAACTGAAGTAAAGTTACACTGAGAAAAAAAATTACAGAGCACTCCAATATGTTTTCTCTGATCCCTGTTTGGTCTCAAATGTTGAAAAAGTGGTTGATGTGGAATGACTTTTTTCATACATGTCTTAATAACTGCCTTCTTAATTGAATTATCTTCTGAAGAATGTTAGCAAAAGTGAAAATTATTACACAAAATGACTAATTACACTAACCTAACGGAGTTCCTGAGATTTGAAATAGTAACCTTTTTGTATAATTCTATCATTTAAATGCATTCATTCCTTAATCCATCAATCAAATTACAAAGTTCCTTTCACAGCATTAAAATAACTCTCAGACAAATCACACCTCATTTGGTGCATAAATGGAACTTCAAATTATACTGCAGGCATTCAATTTCAGCTTTAAGCCCTGATTGGTGGCTTCACTGACCAATCTATCCTGGACTTTTATCCTAGCAATGCATCATAGTCAATGTACCATATAAGACTCCCATTATTTGGCTGTACTTTGGTAATGGGGTACTTGGATGATTCACCCTTAATTCGACTAAGCTGACTAACAAGTTCATGCTTGCTCTTCCCCATTATTAAAACACCGACCCTTCGAGCCTTATTAATGGCTGTGAATGTCAGACTCATCCTCTGATGAGGCTTAATGGGGCTCTCTGTCAGGGTTACCAAGCGTTTTCCATCGCTTTCCAATTTGGTGTCCTGAAATAAAGAGGCAGTATGGCCATCCTGGCCTACACCTAGCAGAATGTAATGGAAGCTAGAGGCATTTACATGCTTCTGGATTTCCTTCTCATATAATGTTGCACCACCATCCTCTTCCACACATAACCGCTGCGTTAGATGCACCGGCATGGGGTGGATGTTGAAGTAGGGTATACGGATATGCTGAAGCAGGAGATCATGAATGGACCGGAAGTTGGAGCCTAACTCTGTATGTGGCACACATCTCTCGTCCACTTGCCATATGTGAGTGTTGCGCCATGGAAAAGTGTAAAGGTTGAGGGCTAGTGCACGGAGCAGTGCCACTGGGCTGGAGCCACCAGACAATGCCAGATGAAACTGACCTTCTCTGCGAATGGCCTCCTCGGCAGCCAGTAGCAGATCAGAAGCCAAGCGCTCCACCAGTTCCTGCGCCCAGGCAGAAATCATTTCAGAACTACGGTACTTCCCTTGCATCACCTGGAAGTTCTCCTCAGCTCCACGGTTGATAACATTGACCACAGCTTCATGGCTGAAAGCAATCTGATGACCCCGTAGCTGAAAATTTAGCAGGTTCCCATTGCTCACACCACCAGGATAAATCCGTGGATAGACGTGAGACAGGCTTTCAAGGAGGGGTGTCCAAAATGCCCAGGAAGCAAGAAGTCCTTCGGCACTGATAAAGCTATCCTTGCGTCCGAAGAAGACGTGCGAGATCAGCTCACCATAAGCCTCTCTGGGTGCAACTGGTGACTGGATGTAATAATCACTAAGTGGTAACCCCAGCATGTTCACTTCTTTGTATTCAGTGACTTCCTTCCAGTCACCGCTGCTCACTATCTCAGGTTTGAGCAGGTTCTTGCTTACAAGAATGGCAGGGTATTGGAGGTTGCCATGTCCCAGATAAAATATGATCTGTTTGGATTTGCACTGAACATTGTTGGGATCCTGGACGCAAAACACGTCGCTTTTAAAAAGGACACGTGCATAACTGACCCGTTCATCGAGAGCCTTGCCTGAGGTCATAAATATGGGGATGCCCTCGTATTGCGCGTTGTCAACATGAATAACCACACCTGTAAAGAGTCAACAAAAGCATGATTTTACAGACTAACACTGCTATAAATCTGCGACTGTTTACATGCACTTAAGAAAACATGAACCATCACCTTTTAGGTCAGGGGTATCAAACTCAATTCCTGGAAGGCCGCAGCCCTGCACAGTTTAGTTCCAACCCTGCTTCAACACACTGAAGCTGCGGTCACACTGGACTTCTTTTCACCCCATAGACTTCCATTCATACGCACGTGAATGCAGGGTCATGCTTCAAATTTTGCATTTCGCTGCGGTGCAAAGTTCAAGCTCGGTGAACTCTGACCTGCGAAATTGCATCACTTGACTGTGTGAGACCAATCCAGGATCAAAACATGATCTGTCTGAACAGCAATTTAAAACATGGAGCAATCGCTCGCTTTTTTTAATGCCTAATCGTCTTGTTTAATCTTGCCCCTTTTCACAGCGCTGTGCGACAGAATTTCGCAAGCTCAAACTCTAGTGTGACTGCAGCTTTACCTGTAGGTTTCAAACAAGTCAAATAATTCAATTAGTTGGATCAGGTGTGTTAAATTAGGGTTGGAACTAAACTGCAGAGCTGTGGCCCTCCAGGAACTGAGTTTGACACCTGTGTTTTAGGTGTTTAAGAGATTAATGTGGCCAAGAAAATGTTTGAAGTGTCACGCTGCTAACCCTCAATACATAATTTTGCATGTATTAAATGCACAACGTGACCTGACACAAGATTTTTTTGAGCTTTTGGAGAGAAGATTTTGGCTTTCATTCTGGATTTTGAACATCTCGATTCCATTACTGTCTATGAAGGATGAGAGAGCTCACAAATTTCATCTATAATATCTCAAGTTGAGTTCTGAAGATGAAAAAATTACTTAGTGGATTGGAATGACATGAGGGTGAGTAATTATTTACAGAGTTTTTCTTTTTGGGTGAACTAGCCCTTTAAGTTGCATTCTGACAGGTATTAGAAGAGTATAAAAAAGTAAAGGTGTGGAGAAACTCATGTAAAAGGCACCTTATCTAATGAGACAACAAAAAAGTCCTTCCACTCACCAGCAAATGTTGGGGTTAAGCTGAAGTAGTCCTTCGTTTTGTTGAGCTCTTGCTGAACCTCTCCGTTGTAAGCTTGGTACTGACCTACAACTGCATTACTGTTGTCTATGTGCTGAAGCAAGGCCAAGAAATGAAGCTTGTTTAACAATATCTCTTTGCTGTTGGAAAGATTTGCTGGAAGGTTCATCAACATAAGGGTCATGACCTCTGTGAGGTGGTTTTGAAGCACATCTCTAATGACACCATATTGGTCATAAAACTGAATCCGCCCTGTAAATAAATAACAGATTAACAATCAACGCTCAGATTAGATAAATGGAAAGGAGCTTTTGATTACATGAATTTGTAACTAAGAACAACTTAAAACCTAGTACCTTTGGCATCCAGGGTTTCCTTCAACACAATTTCTATTCTTTCAATATGGTGCTTGTTCCAGATAGGATCCAGAAGCTTCTTGTTTTCCTTTCTAAATGGTAAAATTTTAGAGACAACCTTTGGGGCAGAAAAAAAGCATTGTTTAGTTTAGCTTTGTTTTTAAAGCTCACGTAAATCCAGTTAGTCAGGTGAAAGTGCACAACAATTCAATAAATGGAGATCTTTTTTCAATAGATGGAGATCTTTTTTTTTTTTTTTTTAAGTTTGTTAATTGTTCAAAACTTGTGTTTCAAGGAATGTTGTTCTTCTGCACTTTATTCCTTAGGGAGTTTTTTGAACGACTTCACTGTACCTGCTTTCCTAAATAATGGTCAATCCTGTACATCTCCTCTTCTTTCAGCTGGCCTGACAGTTTTTTGTCAAGCAACTGGGCGCTAGCAAAGTCATGACCAAATGGTTTCTCTAGTACCACCCTCAGCCATGCGTCAGATGGGGGGCGGCAGGTGTTGTTGATCCTTTCTGCAATTTCTGCATATGCAAACGCGGGAACAGACAAGTAGAAGAGCCTCCCTGCTTCTGTCATACTCTCCTGTCCTACCTGCTGTTTGATCTGCTGGCAGAGCTTTTCATAGTCCTCAGCCGTCTTCAGCTGGTGATAGCGGGACAGATGAAGGAACTGCTCTTTGACCAAAGCACATCGCTCTGCAGTGAGCTCTGGAGGGCAAGCCAGTTCCTTCAAGATGCCAAACAGCACTGGTGTCCCCTTCTCGGCTGGTGAAAGACCTCCACCGTAAAATGAAAAACTGTGTCCTTTGCCCACCTGGTCAGAATAGAGCTGGAAAAATCCTTGCCACAAGTACTTCCTTGCCAAGTCACCCGTTCCACCCACAACAACCACAGTCACGTGCCCAAGACTCTGCTTAGCCTCATGATTATCTGCGTTTCCTCTCTGCCAGCATATGATAGCCATTACCAGCAGCTCCCATCTTATCCTGAGCATTGTAAGATCAATTTCCCACCTTTAAAAATACAGAATTTTGAATAGATTAGTTTAAATTCTAAAAAAAAGAAAGAAAGAAAAAACATAAGTCTGCATGTAGGTATAAAACAACCAAACCAAACCATGAAACTATATTTGGTTGATCATGAATAGCACTTAAAACGCTCAACTTTTTTGGAAAATAACCTCATTTTACAAGTCACATAGAGTTAACAGTCGAGTTTTACCATTTTTAATTCCATTCAGCCGATCTCCAGATCTGACGAAAGCAACTTTAAATTTTTCCATTGGTCTTAGTACATGATGTAACTATAGAAGAGTGAACCTTTGAATAGGAAAATAATCAAACTGCTAATCTTTCTGACTTTCTAATCTAATTCAATGATTTATGCTAAGCTAAGTTCTCCCACCAGATCCAGAGTTTAGCTAAATAGATAGGTATAAAAAAAAACAATAATAACAAACCATGAAACTGCTTTTGATTAATCATGAATAACACTTTAAAAAACACAACTTTTTTTTGGAAATAACCTAATTTTACAAGTCACATAGAGTTAACAGTCGAGTTTTACCATTTTTAATTCCATTCAGCCGATGTCCAGATCTGATCTGAGCAACTTTATTTTTCATTGGTCTTAGTACACGATGTAACTACAGTTAACCTTTAAATAGCAAAACGATCAAAACTGCCAATCTGTCTGACTGTCTAATCCAATTCAATGATTTATGCTAAGCTAAGTTCTCCCACCAAATCCAGAGATCAGCTTAAACTGCTTAACTCTAGAAGACTTGTAAAATCCAAAAATGGTGGAGTGTTCCTTTTAAGGCCCAATTACACAGCAACATTCTTTTTTTTGTTATTTGCTTAGGGGTAAAAACAATTTGAAATACCAGAGCAACCACATACTGTCAGCAAACATCCCAACACCACCCGCAGTGCTCAGAGCAATATTTAGATGAACGTAAAAATAAGCTGTGTTTACTCTCAATAACAAAATAAACAACAACTAAAACTACAGAGCTGAAAAAACAGCAGATAAGAAAGCATCCAATAATAGAGAAGTGGATGTTTGCACAAGCCCTGCAATTTAGCACTACATTTCATTCATTTTTCTATTGAGCATTTTATACAGTAGATAAAATGCTGTCACAAGTTTGTTCTTTGTTTTCACCTGAAGTATATCAGTGCCTTTAATGGTGCTTGAAGGCTCTGAATTGACTGTAATGCATTCAGAAGCTGGATTATATCAAGTCTGCTACATTGGCCTATTAAATAAAGAAAGAATTTTCCATTTATAATTCAATATAAAGTGAACACCTTATGCAAACATTTGGCTGATGATTATAAATTAGCCTTGAAGAGCACATAAAACATATGGAACTGTCAGCACTGCAACTATTATGAATTTAATAGCTAAATAGGCATGTCAGAAATATTCAGAAATAAAGCTGGTTTCTAAGGAAAGTGGGGACAAAATATGCTTTATATAATTCAACAACAAACCATGTTCACATAGAATAGTGTACATGTACAATATCAGATTATGTTTTTAGTGAAAATTAGATATTACCAATGAAGGCTGAATATAATTTATTAGTTGAGTCTGGTCCAACGTGTCAAGCATTGCATTCCATTATCACTTAATGATGTTTCAGCACAAACAAACTGTTATGATCTATGATAAAGAGTCAAGCCTGCAAGTCATTGTTCCTCTTAATGCACCACAGTCGATGCACATATTTTTTTATTCTTAATTATTTAAAATAATTTAAGCCAAAACATGTTAATAAATGACAATGGAACTTCTTTTGCAATAGTTTTTTTGTGATGCATATACAATGGTTTATGTTAAGCTTAGGTGAAGGACGAGGGTTCTACTGATTGGGAATAATGAATGAGAACCATTATAATGCAAATGTAATCTCTCTGTGGTTATTCACTCCTAAAATCAAGGTTAAACCAACAGCCCCAAAACAAACAGATTACATTTACGGTAAAAGACCTGAATGAAATGAAAAGTCACAGAGACAGG
Source organism: Danio tinwini (assembly GCA_903798205.1). NCBI lineage: Eukaryota > Metazoa > Chordata > Actinopteri > Cypriniformes > Danionidae > Danio > Danio tinwini. Next base: position 18,896,913 of record CAIGQZ010007154.1, on the reverse strand, counting down.
AACTGATGTATAAGCTGACTATAATTAATGTTAAAGTTGAGAACAATATTGCTTAATATTGAGTCATTTCGGTTATATCTAACAGAAAACAGTCGGTCAAAGTGAGTTTTTGTGATAATAACACATGATGAGCTTATGTGAAGGAAAAAGTTGACTGAGACACGCAACATTAAAGCTCAGACAGAGCAAGCACTGTTTGCACATTTGGGTGTTGCAAATTGTCAAACAGACTGGTACTATATAAACTTAGAATAAATACAAAAGACATTCATTGAAGCTATCTAGACTATTAAATGAGCGTAACAGGATGCAGAAGAGTTAAATAAACAGCCGGTACACTGATGTTATCCAGCACATTTAGGTCATAATTATTTGATTTCTTTCAGAAATCTACCTAATTGTGTCCTTATGTGCTTTGGTTAATTCATGCACCTACATTGTTACATTTTAGTAATTATTAAAAACCAATAATTAATGTGCTAAATGAAAATTAATTATGCTTGTGTTTGCTTTTCCATTCAAAAAATGATTAGAGCATAAAGTTACTAAGAAACTGGCTATTGTTTAAGCGGTATTACTAAAAACTGTATGAATATGATGCCATTAGTTGACCTTAATATCCAGAAGTATAAATGATCAGGACATCAGAACCATTCAAACAGTCGAAACGTGAAATATTAATATAAATAACACTGAATTATTATATTGGTATATGGTAAGAAGTATGCTTAATATTTTTTTTAAAACATGGCACTAAACGCTAGTGTTCTTCAAAAGGCGAACGTGATTATACTGTCGTCCCAAACTACATAAACAGGTCCTGAAAGCACCTGTTCTAGCTAACTGCCACAGGCTTTAAGGCGGATAAACAAAAAGATAAGAGCTTATATTTTAATACATACATAATATTTGCAACTACAGTGACAAACATACGGAGAAAAATGTTTTTTGACAGGGAGCGACGTACCTGATTCACCTCTTGACAGTATGGTGACAGCTCGAGCAGCGTGGACTGGCGGATAGGGACGTACTACAAACAAACGTTTCCAGTAGAAGGTCACGTGATCGCGCCGCTGGTTAATCTTGTGGTTTGTGAATGTAACTTTCACGTTTTTCAAAAACACTATGACCGATTATATGTGAACTTGTAAACGTTGGAGTGCGTGATGAGCTGATGATAAGACATGTTTATAAATGTTGATTTCGAAATAGAGGTATGAACTGAAAGAAGGAAGAAAATTAAAGCGAGCGGCTGCTGTGAAACAAACAGCTAAACCAACAGCATTCTTTGAAACTAGTTTAAAGTCCGCGTTGAGGAGTCAGGTAGGTTAACTTTGCACTTTAGAAAGGCTTTCATGTTGATACTGAGTGCGTTTTATCAACGTGTTGTTTTATCTCTGATCATTTACACACAAATTAGCAAGTGAAAATGTAAATTCACCGGTGTTTGTTAGACGCAGGTCGGTGTGTTCCCCAAAGGAGGGCGATGTTTGCCAATATGCTGAATTAATGGAGGAAAGGAATAGTTCATCCCAAATATAAAAACACTGTTTTATACACCCTGAAACCACCAAAAGATGTGTTGGTGACTTTTTATTATTGTCAGTTGAACCGAAAGAAGATTTTTAGCTGAAACTGTTCTAGTTAATTGATGAAACGCAAGTAAAATGACTACCTGCATTTTGAGAGTAAAAAACAAACAGGCTATACAGGCAAAACAAAATTAACACCATTGACTGAGGCTGTGGATTTAAAGCGGTGATGTTTTACATAATGTTCAGATCGACATTATTGATAAGTGAGCTTAATATATCTAGTTACAGGAATATTACTGTTTTTTTTCCCTCAAAGCCTAAACATACCAGTAGCCACTGGCTTGAATTAGAGGACTGTGCTTTCAGCTAAAAAAATAAATAAATACTTTCTATTGAAAAAAAGTGTCACTTAACAGCAAATATAATTTTTTAAAGAGAGGCCAAATACCCATTTATAACCCAAAGTTTAATTTTAACGAAGTCAAGCTTTATTGTCAGTCTGCTGCATGTGTGGACAAGCAGAGAAACAAAATGTTGTGTCTTGCAGGACAACAGTGCTACATAAATTAATCATATGTTTTATGTAGCTAAATAGAATTCTTCAGATCAATTAAAAGTTGCCAAAAGTTTTTCAAAGGACATGCAGATTAAGTAGGTTGCTGCTTTTAACACTTGATTTCACAATATTAAGCAACAAGCTTTCATCAGTGCGATCTTCAAGAAAATATTATTATCTATGTATACATGTGTGTTTTTTTCTCTATTGCACATTCTTTTTTATTTTAGAGAGAGAGAGAGAGAGACAGCATCTTAGGCATATAAACATGAGCAAACAAAAAGCATTCGCCTTAGGAAAAAAATGTGCACTCATCGTGATTCAGCTGATTGTGACACTTTTTAAGCCTGTTTTAAATACTTCTGGTAAGCACTATATTTCAACTTAATAGCACTACAAAAACAGAGCCAGTGAACCGTCTATTATACTATAATGAATACACACAATTTATACACTGATTGCAAAAACGTTTTTGTTAGAGCTAGTTTTTGTGGATGCCTGTCAAAGGAGAAGGATGGTTTTTGGAGCCAGATGGTGTAGATGACATTTACTACCGGGGGCTAATGAGGCTCTGTTAACCAGTCAAACCTTGACCCCTTGATCCCTACCAGCCCGACATAGCACATGCTAAATGCTGTGAGTTTGGGGATGGGGATTCAACCAATGGCAGATGGGGGAGTTTTAGGAAAACAGTCTATTGTTGGGAATGAATACTTGCTTACTAAGTACTGCGTAGTGTGTTCACTGCTTTTTTCTTCTTATTCTTATTTTTTAAAGAATTTTTTTTGAATAAAGCATTATAATGTAGTAATTTATAAAGTAAGTGATGCATTATAATGTAGTTTAGCTGTAATAGTCCAATAACTGTGGTATTATTCTTTGCTATTTCTAATAACTGTTAATTAAAATTAGAGTGCACTCTATTATATATGTTGTAAAAATGTACATTAAAGAATCAGATTTCAGTACTAAGTTCTAAAAGCTAAAAATATACATCCAGTTGTAAATTTATTGTACATTTTCTTACTATTTCTCAAGCGTAAGTAATCCTGCCTAATGAATTTGATTAAGTAAAATATTCATTAATTTCCTTTCTTTTCGGCTTAGTCCCTTTATTAATCTGAGGTCGCCACAGCGGAATGAACCGGCAACTTAACCAGCATATGTTTTACGCAGCGGATGCCTTTTCAGCTGCAACCCATCACTGGGAAACATCCATAAACACTCATTTACACACATACACTGCTGACAATTTAGCTTACCCAATTCACCTATACCACATGTCTTTGGACTTGTGGGGGAAACCGGAGCATCCGGAGGAAACCCACACCAACACAGGGAGAACATGCAAACTCCACACAAAAACGCTAACTGACCCAGCCGAGGCTCGAACCAGCGACCTTTTGCTGTGAGGCGATCGTTCTACCCACTGCGCCACCGTGACACCCTAAGTAAAATATAATATTAATAATAGTGGCATGGCGCATTTTATCTCGTTTAAGTACATTTATATTGAAATGTAAATTTATGTTGTAAATGACCATGTTAAAACAGTGAGTCAGACAAAAATGTTTAAAAAAAGACGCAGTTAATGTTAATTCCGGCTTGTTTTTTGTCATACAGGAAATGGAAGGTCAAACCATTTGCTGTGCATTGTGGGATATAGTGGACATGAATAGTATACATACTATATATAGAAGAAATCTATGCTCTATATATAGAAGAGTATCATGGTATTGCAAATAGTGGCTCTCAAACTTTTTTCACCAAGTACCACCTCAGAAAAAAATCCAAGTACCACAATAATGACTGGTATTGAAAAACAGTAGCGTAGTAGGTAGGGCTGTGTATTGGCAAGGGCCTCACGATATGATACATATCACAATACATGAGTCACGATACAATATATTGCGATAAACCGCTACAATACTATACAATAAATATTGTGATATATTTCAATAGTTTGTATTAATATGTGTCACATTATATTGACAACTTAATAAAGTCGGCAGACAAATTAAAATTCCAATTCCAATTTATTTTCCATCCATTCCAATTCATTAGAACTGCACAGTATGATTGAACAGAGAGCTATATATATTGCAAAGCTTACAAATGACATTTTTTTTGTCTAATTCAGTATTCCATGGTATAGCGTTAAAACCAAAGTGCAGCCACACGTCAGCTCTAAAAGCTGGAGGCACCTTTATATTTTCTGCCATGCTCACTCTTGCTTACTTCTGATACCGTACTACTTGGTGTTTTGTTGATCGCGAGTTAGTGACATCTACAGGAGCGGAGGAGGAGGTCGTTTGGCACAACTTCAATCGGTATTTGAGGTTGGACTATCGATACATGATCGTAAAATAAATTATAGCGATAGTTAGATGTATCGATATTTTTGCACAGCCCTAGTAGTAGGCCTAATTAAGCAGCTACAGCTCTGCACAGTTCAAAAACGTGGCAGATTAATTCTTATTATTATGAATATTTTTTATTGTCAGCCACTTTAAACATAATAAATACATTAACACCATACTGTGTTTACAGGTAGAAAAAATGAAATGAAATAAAACGTCAACATTTAAATTAAAATGTGCTTTTAAAAGTTAATTAGAAATGGCATTGTTCTTAAAAAGTAAAAATACAACTGCTGTACTTAAATGTAAAGTATTATCATAAGTAGCCTATTCATCAAAACCTAGAAATGTTTCGTGGACCTCATAAATATAGGCTATAGCGTATGTCATCATATTCATAAACTCTGTTTGATAAATTTTTAAATATATGATGCATGTATGACTTATTTGTATATTTTTGAAATCTAATTGTTAACTTGTATTTTAAATATATGAATTGGATTTAAATTAGAAATTAGATCTGCTTACTGCACGTTAGAGTAGGCTATGTGTGTCAGAAAAGCAAGTGATTAAACTATACCTGTCAACATTGGGATATAAAAATACAGGATACGCCCTCAACAATCATTACAAATATGAGGAGGAAATCAGCTTCAAATGATAGAATACATAACAAACATTAGAAAATTGAAAATAAAATAAAAGGTTTAGTCTATTAATACCAATTTACTGATCACATCGGTGTTATCGTATGTGTCAAAAGGTTAAAAGTGTGTTCATTTTTTTACTTTAATTATTCAGTGAGTCCTCCGCGTACCACTAGAAGAAAGCCTGCGTACCACAGTTTGAGAACCACTGCTTTAGAGACTCAAAAATGATTTAAAATTAGATTATGCACACAAAAATAAAAGCAAAAGCAGTGCTTTACTGTTAGCTGTCATTTATGGGATCTCTTTCATAATATGATGTCATCTCCTACGGCTATTTTATCATATGAATGTTTGTTTAATTGTGGTTTGCTCAGCACTGTCTGAATCCAAAACATTGCGTGCAGCTACATGATTAATGTTTCTGTAAGTGTAGCTCAGAGAACAAGTGAATCACAACTATTTTCATTGTTTTTTAGACCACAGCAAAAGCTATTGCTAACTCAAACCTAAAAGAGCAGAAATAAAAACATTTAAATTAAATTTAGTTTCTTATTTATCTATATATCATTTCTTTCTTCAAATACACATCTATCTCCTCTCACACACAATGTTTCTGCAATGTTTTATTCCAATTTGTATAATAACGCGAGGCATTTTTATTTGTTTAATTGGTACTCCATACTGAACAATGCATTGGTTTTATCAGTGTTGCCAGATGCATGACAGATTTTCTACCCAGATGCGCTCATTTCCTCCAGCTGGGACCACACCAGCAGCGTCCGCCTCCCAGTTAGCTCTCCATTGAGGTCAAAGTGAGATGTAAACTGTAAACTAGGTGACAGAAGTTCCTGTTTGTGTGACAAGTGTTTCTGGTGGAGCCAGTTTGCAAGTGTGTGTGTGTGCGCATGTGTGTCATGCAGACAGTGTCAGGGAGCTCAGCTGTCACTGCCTTAACGCGAGACACCGCAGACAAAACACTGCATTTTCATGCACCTGTCTATTTTGCGATTTGGGGCTTTTTGGCATTTCATGAAGTGCTTTTTTGGTCTTTTTTTGTCATGTTTTTCCCTTTGATATAAGATTGTTTTGCTTACCCAGGGTGTCAGCGGGGTGAAATTTCGTCTTGTAGGTCTTAAATAATTGTAAACGGGTCTTCATTTTTTTCTATGTCTGTTTAAAGTCTGTTTAAAGCCTATCGGGCCAACACAAATCCAATTACCATATTGGTAAATAGAATTATAAATAGAGTTTTATTAAAAGTTCTATTGAGATGGAGTGCTGGTTTATTTATCAACATTACAATAATATTTGTTTAAAAGTTCTCTGTGTATTTATAGACCATATGGTGAGGACAGGGCGACGCAGTGGCGCAGCAGGTAGTGCTGTCGCCTCACAGCTAGAAGGTCGCTGGTTCGAGCCTTAGCTGGGTCAGTTGGCGTTTCTGTGTGGAGTTTGCATGTTTTCCCTGCGTTCGCGTGGGTTTCCTCCGGGTACTCTGTTTTCCCCCACAGTCCAAAGACATGCGGTACAGGTGAATAGGGTAGGCTAAATTGTCCATACTGTATGAGTGTGGATGAGTGTGTGTGGATGTTTCACAGTGATGGGTTGTGGCTGGAAGGGCATCCGCTGCATAAAATCGTGCTGGATAAGTTGGCAGTTCATTCCACTGTGTCGACCCCGGATTAATAAAGGGACTAAGCCAAAAAAAAAAAGAATGAATGAATGGTGAGGACACTGACCTGGACAGTTTTTTTTTGCGAACAAAATGTGCATGCATGCAACTAGGGTTTGCTTATTTTGACAATTTATTTAAAATATGTGGCTAAGAAATAACATAATTTAATATAAAAAAGTCTGCAGCACGGTGGCTCAGTGGTTAGCACTGTGACCTCATAGCAAGAAGGTCGCTGGTTCGAGTACCGGCTCAGTCAGTTGGCATTTCTGTGTGGAGTTTGCATGTTCTTCCCGTGTTCGCGTAGGTTTCTTCCGGGTGCTCCGGCTTCCCCCACAGTCTAAAAACATACGGTATAGGTGAATTTAATTCACTAATTTGGTCGTAGTGTGTGTGTGTGTATGTGTGTGTGTGAAAAAGAGAGAGAGTGTATGGGTGTTTCCCAGTACTGGGTTGCAGTTAGAATGACATCCGCTGTGTAAAACATATGCTGGACAAGGTAGCGGTTCATTCCGCTGTGGGGACCCCTGATGACTTAAGGGACTAAGCTGAAGGAAAATGAATGAATGAATAAAAAAAGTCTTGTATAAGTCTAAAATTTTATATTTTCGGTGAACCTTTTCCTTAAAAAGACTTAAATTTGACTTTGTGAAACCTGTAGAAACCCTGTTACCTCTTTGGCAAATTATTTTGCTTTTAAAGAAAAACTTAAGTTTGACTCATTATTTCTGAAATTAATTAATTCTACTTGTCTAGAAAATGCTTCTTGTTTTAGGTAATCTGACTAGAAACCGATATTCTGAATTGTCTTTTCCCTATTAAGTTCACTATGTGCCATTCACCATATAGAAAACAATCTTTGCATAACAGACTTTATTTTGAATCCCCTGGTTTATTGTGTATGCTGTGTAAGTGTACATAAAATGGCACAAAGTTTTCCCTCTGTGCTTGCCATAGAGGTGAGAGTGTAAATGTGCATATCATTTCCAGGCTGATCTCGCTCATTATGTTAAGTTTTGTCAGTTTAGTGGCTAGTTCGTAAGAGTTCAGTCGTATGAAAATGTATGATTTTAAAACCCCGGCCCTAAATTCAACCATCATTGGGTGATGAGCAAATCGTACTAAATTGTACAAATTAGATTGTACGAATTTATACGAATTACCCACTAAATCAAAAAGTTACAAATTGCTGTGAGAGCAACCAGCAATTAGGATCACTCCCTGCACTGTTATGATACAAAACCGTGGAGGAAATCAGAGAAACAATGTCACTATATGTTTGCACATGTTTAGGTAAGTTACATAATAAATGAATGATTTTAGCGACATTTTTTGCCTTGAAAGGGCGGGACAGCAACTCAGTGCATTTAGGCATGTAGACATGGTCAAGACGATTTGCTGCAGTTCAAACCGAGCATCAGAATGTGGAAGAAAGGTAATTTAAGTGACTTTGAACAGGGCATGGTTGTTTGTGCCAAATGGGCTGGTCTGAGTATTTCAGAAACTGCTGATCTACTAGGATTTTCACTCACAACCATCTCTAGAGATTACAGAGAATGGTCCAAAAAAGAGAAAATATCCAGTGAGCAGCAGTTCTGTGGGCATCTGCAACCTTGAGGTAGATGGGCTACAGCAGCAGAAGACCACTTCGGGTGCCACTCCTGTCAGCTAAGTACAGGAAACTGAGGCTACAGTTTGCAAAGGCTCACCAAAATTGGACAATAGAAGATTGGAAAAATGTTGCCTGGTCTGATGAGTCTCGATTTCTGCTGCAACATTCGGATAGTAGGGTTAGAATATGTCAACATCATGAAAGCATGGATCCATCCTGCCTTGTATCAACAGTTCAGGCTGGTGTAATGGTGTGGGGGATATATTCTTGGCACACTTTTGGCCCGTTTCAACTGAGTGGTACGGTACTGTACGGATCGGTTCGGTACGCTTTTATGGCCGTTTCCACTGTCAAAAGCGTACCGAACCGATCCGTACCATACCACTTTTTCGGCACTCTTTCGAAAGGGTACCAAAGACGAGAAAGGGTACTAAAAGGTGGAGCTACACACGCAGCTGAACGCTGATTGGTTTACAGAGATACGTCACAATCTCGTGGAGCTAGCCAGAATCAAAACAATGGAGCCGCCATGTTTTTAAATGCACAGCCGAGACAACTATATGCATATAATAACGATACATGGATGACCCGGGCTCAAAACAAACCTTGTCATTGTCTTGATGAACAACCACAAAGCCAAGATTCTGCCGTGTCCTGTTGTTGTTTTATGAGGCCGTCTAAAAGTGCGAGCGGTTTTTCGCTTTCTCCAGGGAGCCCGCGTTCGCGTCTAGATTTGATATAACAAACTTCTTGAGCTGATAATAATAATATGTGTGTGTGATTAATGAAGCGTCTTCGACATCTGATCCATTCAAAAAGAAAAGGACAAACGCGAGAGTGAAGCGCAGAAAAAAGGAGAAGCCAGACAGGATTACACGGATTCCCGACAGGAGCAAATAGTTTCAGAAACCTGAAACATGAACAAACTGCCATGTTTATCATCACCTTTTGGACTATTATGAACTCGGAATGACGGAGTTACTCTCTAACAGAGGCTACATGTGCTGGTGAAGATTACAGACACAGATGAGAGGTTAGCTCTGACTGTGGGCTACTGTATATGTTGCGTGTTGTTTTTAAACTCAAATAAGGACTAAATGTATGCTGTGTGTAGTTTATCTGTAATTGGTAACATATCGGAGACTGTAAGGGTCTGTATGTGTTCATATATGTTGCATTTATTTATTTTATATAATTGCAGACGTTACAGTAGGCTGTAACACTGTCATTGATCTGCAGTTATAATCAAATCATGTTCATAGAAATGTTAGAAATAAACATTTATAAACAAGTATTAATATGTTTAAAGCATCTGTTTTGTTAGAAGAGCTTCTCATATAATGTGAACGAACTTTACAGCTTTACTGTAGACATATATTCGAGCGAGAATGACGTCGACTGAAACTCTCTGTAGTACACCACGCCCACCAAAAGGGTACCCTTTGTAATGGAAACGCAAGCTTGATAAAGGTGACCCGTACCAACCCGAACCGTACCGTACTGTACCACTTAGTGGAAACGAGACATTTGGGCTCATTAGTTGCTACTGTACTCGAATGGCCTCCACAGTCATCAGACCTCAATCCAATAGAGCACCTTTGGGATGTGGTGGAACAGGAGATTCGCATCATGGATGCGCCACCAACAAATCTGCAGAAACCACTTGATGCTATCATGTCAATATGGATCAAAATCTCTGAGGAATATTTCCAGTATCTTGATGAATCTATGCCATAATGGATTAAAGCAGTTCTGAAGGCAAAAGTAAGGTGTACCTAATAAAGTGTCCAGTGAGTGTACGTAATTCAGATTCAAATCTGTTTAATTTGTCAGTGTAGTCAACATGTATGGAAATAGACATGCCAACATATACGGCTAAAGAATAATAAGTGCAAAATCAAAAAACAAAGGTCATATTTAGATCATATATTTAAAAAATGCATCACAACTAAGACCACCAAGAAAACATGTTGATTTTAAATAGTTTTTCAGACTTTGTGTGTGGCTATGTGTGTGTGTCTGTGTTCATTTGTGTATCCATGTGTGTGTGCACGTGTTAAAGGGACCTGTAGGTAAGAATGGCTCTGGCACCAGGGGGGGGCTCATTGTGCATCAGATCTCCCACACTTCTTACTACCGTCCATCTTCTTCCCATCACCCCTTCTCTCTGCCACTTGCCTTCCTTCCTTTGGATTCAAGTGCTTTGTTCCTTCTCAAGTCTTTTGTTCTTCCTCCGGCACAACATTCCTGTCAAGCTGAGCACACAAACACATGCATATGAATGTGTGCCATCCTCTTTATTGGCCCTCTTCACTGACACACATTACATTTATCAGCCCTCTGACTAATTTAAAGCCCTGCCTGCTACTTAAGAGCTCAATACTACTAGATTAAGGAGGTGAATGAACGCTGTTAGTTTGCTTGTGGATCAAAGAAACACCATGGATTAAGAAGAAAAGTTTCGAGATGAGAGGTTGATTGTGTGCTAATGGCATGGTTGGCTACATAAACATCTTCAGCGTATATTATACTGGTATAGTTAATTGTTTTGGGTTTTATTTTTTGGGTTTGGGTGGTTAATTTTCATCTAAATTAATTTGTGGGTCAGAGACAACAAGGGACTTTCAAGCCTTCAAAATAATAGGGGAAAGCGGGGACGAAAACTCCATTTATCCTAAAAAAAAAATAAATTTTAAAGGATAATATTGTTAGAAGACACAGTTTTGCTGTAGTTACTAACTCACAAGAGTGGTCTATCAAAATCAGGTGTTGTTTCATGTCAGTGGAAATCAACTCCAATATAAATTCACTTTTAGCAAAAGTTGCACATTGCTACTTTTGACCCCGTCAGCAATGGAAGAAAGTAACACATGGGTGGGTCAAAGGTAACAGGACAATATTTGCTAGATTTTCTGGCTTAATCTTGGCCACAGCCATATCACCCTGCAGCCCAGGACCGGTTACTCACTGAAGCTAAGCAGGGCTGAGCCTGGTCAGTACCTGGATTGGAGACCACATGGGAAAAGTAGGTTGCTGTTGGAAGTGGTGTTAAAGAGGGCAGCAGGGGGTGCTCAACCTGCGGTCTGTGTGAGTCCTAATGCCCCAGTGAAATTGAAGGGGATACTACACTGTCAGTGGGCGTTGTCTTTCGGATGAGACGTTAAAAACCGAGGTCCTGACTCTCTGTGGTCATAAAAAATCCCGTCGCACTTTTCGTAAAGAGTAGGGGTGTAACCCTGGTGTCCTGGCTTAATTCCCTCTCGGCCCTTACGATCATGGCCTCCCAATCATCCCCATCACTGTCTCTCCGCTCCACCTATAGCTGGTGTGTGGTAAGCGCACTGGCGCCGTTGTCCTGTGGCTGCCTGTGCTGCACACTGGTGGTGGTGTGGAGAGACCCCCTCTCATGATTGTGAAGCGCTTTGGGTGTATGGCCATACACAATAAATGCGCTATATAAATACACATTACATTACATTAATCTTGTTTATTTTAAATATATCTGACTATGACCTTGTTAATCATTCATTTATTCATTTTCTTTTTGACTTAGTCCCTTTATTACCTGGGGTCACCACAGCAGAATGAAACGGCAACTTATCCAGCATATGTTTTACGCAACGGATGCCTTTTCAGCTTCAACCCATCACTGGGAAACCCCCATACACTCTCATTCACACACATACACTATGGACAATTTAGCCTACCAAATTCACCTGTACCGCATGTCTTTGGACTTGTGAGGGAAACCGGAGCACCCAGAGGAAACCTACGCGAACACGGGGAGAACATGCAAACTCCACACAGTAACGCCAATTGACCCAGCTGAGGCTCGAACCAGTGACTTTCTTGCTGTGAGTCGAATGTGCTACCCACTGTGCCACCATGACGCCTGACCTTGTTAATGTTAACTGCAAACATATTTTGTCCTTTATTTTTGCAAAAAAAAAAGTTAAATATAAAATATGTAAACACCAATCATGACTCACTAACAGAAATAGTTTAGCTAGCGTTTTACCTGCAGCTCTCATAAACAGGAAAACAAGATATAAAAAAATATGTGTTTGCTCCACAGGTCAAACCTGAAAAGGAGTGTAAGAATGTCATATTTTACCTTTCAAAATTAAACACTATCAACACAGAATATGCCTTTCTGCTAAAATACCACTGCAATGGAATATTGCATTTTAATGAGTTTCAATGGGGACATTTTTGTCTCTACCTTTTTGCCAAATATATACGTTTGTCTCCATTAGGACAGCCATAATGGAAATGGAATAAAAATCAAAATCAGTATCAATCTTGACATACTAACAGAAATAGTTTAGTTAACTTTTGTCCTGCAGCTCTCAAAAAACTCGAAAACAAGATTTTAAAATATTTATTTTCTCCACAGGTCAAACATGGAAAATAAAAAGTGCCAAAATATTACACATTTTACATTAAAAAAAAGAATGGAGGCCTTGCCAACAAAATAAAACACTCTCAACACAGAATATGCCTTTCTGCTAAAATCCCACTGCAATGAAATATTGCCTTTTAATGGGGTCATTTTTGTCTGTACTGTAGAATAGATTTAAAAAAAAATTAAAATTCCAATTTTTGCCAAATATATATGTTTATCTCCATTAGGACAGCTATAATGGAAATAGAAAAGACAAAAATCTAAATTAGGATGCACAATGGTGACTTTTTGCTCTAAAATAAATCTTGCCATACTAACAGAAAAAAGTTTAGTTAACTTTTGTCCTGCAGCTCTCAAAAAACTCGAAAACAA
>CAIGQZ010007154.1:18864684-18880927 GCA_903798205.1 Danio tinwini | reverse complement strand
TGTGTGTGTGTGTGTGTGTGTGTGTGTAAAAGCTGTTTGAACTGATTACAATTTATGAAAGGAAACCAATCAAGTGGCTTTTGTGGTCAAAAGTGGACGAGACCTCATTGTTGCAACATGATTCTGAAAAGTTAGCCCTATATACATTTCTCGAGATCGCGAATTATGTAGCCAGAAGTACGCATGTCTGCATTTCATCTTTAAAACGATTGCTACGGGGTGGTATGACGCCGTTCCTTTTCGTGCTTTCCAGCTGACCACTTTCACGCTGTTACCAGTTTGTCCAGTAGCTTGGTGCGTACACTTAAAAATTTTTTTTTAAAGTTGATTGCTTAGATTGACTTTTTTTTTAAGTGAAGTGGTTGTAAACAATTTATTTGGGCTGAATTTAAACAAACAAATTTATAAAATTTTTTTATTTATTTAATTATTAAACTTTTTAAAACTGTCGGTTGAGTTAAGGGAAGTGGGTGGACGGGTCAATCGGTGCTTTCAAAACACTGTCGTTTGGGTTTAGGAAAGAAGGAGGATGGTGGCTCAGATGATTGGTCAGTCAGTTGACAGCAGCCTCTGGTGGATTTATGCTAGAACAACAGGTGCGAATGGCACTCGAGAGAGAAATTTGGGATCTGAAAAAGTGTACACATCGGCATCTGGCAGATTTGCGAAAACAAAAACTGCAAAAAAATTTAGCTCCTGGGATGTATTTGGCACTCTCCAGAAATGTATATAGCGGTACGTTTTCAGAATGAGCCTGGGTTGCATTTATAGCTGTATTTGGCATTGTCCCTTTAGAATCAGACTGACAAAAATATAAAAGAGATAGTTCACCTAAAATAAAAATTCACACATCAATTATGGATCCTCAGGTGGTTTCAAACTTTTATGAATTTCTTTTTTTCTGTTGAACCCAAAAGAAGACGTTTTAAAGATGGTAGCCTAGTATGGTGGCTGGTAGCCTTCGACATCCATTTTATAGGAAAAATAAATACTATGGAAGTCAATGGTTACAGATTTCCATCATTCTTCAGTTTAAATCAGGAAAATGTTTTGTTTTATTTTGGCATCAGTGGATCCACAAGGAACATGTACTATGCATAGAACCAATATATTCTACTAAAGCTTGTTTGTTAATGGTATATATATATTGTTTAGATTAATAAAATATTCTTTACACTAACAAATGAAAAACAATAAATGAAAACCAAAATCAGACCCCTCATGATGTTTTATATTTGAAAATGTATGGCATTGTTTTCTTCAACTCTTGTTTTTTTATTTATTTTAAGAACCATTGGATTTGCAAAATGATTATTCTAAAGGCAAATAAACAAGACAAATAAATGTATTTTAAATGTAAAAGAATATTATTTTTCTTGCCACAGTGGCAGATTATTGTCATTATACTCAATTCATTTGGATGAAAATGGATGAATTTGAATTTATTTTCTTAAAATAAGATTTATTAGAGCTGCAACTCATCACTGGGAAACACCCGTTCACACTAATGCATACACATACACTACTGACAATTTAGCTTATAATTCACCTATAGCGCATGTCTTTGGACTTGTGGGGGAAACCAGAGCTTCCGGAGGAAACCCACGCGAACACGGGGAGAACATGCAAACTCCACACAGAAATGCCAACTGACCCAGCCGAGGCTCGAACCCGCAACCTTCTTGTTTTGCCACTATGCCACCCATGTTCGTAAGTGTATAATTATTTTTAAAATGTTATAGGTTTATTTTTGCACATTTTTATATTGGAGAACTCTACAATATAAGTGAATGAAAATCAATTAAAAACACACAAACAATTTATTAACGATTTTTCTTTTATTGATGTCAAGCATTTATTAATGCTATTAACAAAACTGTTAATGCTAATGTTGAGTGCATTAATTAATGATCATTTTAACATGAGCTGAGATTATTGTTCATCATTAGTCTATTTAATGTCAACAAATATAAACTAATTATTAACTTTTAACAAAATGATGCTCTGATACCTCAAAACCTTGACGTTTAAGCCAGTAAAAAGTCTTGATTTGGTTCAGGGTCCTGCCACATGAGTTTGTCTAAAGCCGAGGTCTTTCATTCATTGTGTGTCTAATGAATATTCATAGCGACTCACACAATGCACGCAGCCTCCAAAGCTCTTGAGAAGAAGTCAGCTTGTGTTTGACTCGCAGGTCAAGGAACTCTGACAGACTGCCAAACAAAAGAGACTTGACTCAAGCATTCCTCTGCGTTGCCCGGCGAGGCTTTTGTTCGCCGTATTTCTCTGTCTACATATTCATACTCCTGCAACTCATTAGTGGTTATTCATTCATTGATGCAAGCCCACTTGACCCCTTCTCTCACTTGTCATGGGAATGAAATAGTGATGGTTGGTTTGTTAAATATTTTGAGTGTGTCGTAGTGCAGAGGTTTTTAATCTTGATGGAAGTTGACATGGACCCCCAGATATGACCATATCAAGGGAACCCCATAAAAGATTTTTTTTGTTGTTGTATAATTACCAACTCTCATAAGCCGTGCTACTTTTTAAAAGCTAAATATTTTGTATTATTTATTTTAATCTAATTTTGTATTTATTTTAGTCAATTTTGGATAATTTATGTAATTTAATCATTTTATGTTTGTTTTATTTTTATACAAATATTTGCATAAATAGTATATAATTTATTTGGCAATTTTTTCTAGATAGTTGGTTTATTTTAATCTTATTTAATGATATTTTGTATTTAAATTAATATTTTTTAGATCCCTTTAATCCAATTTTAATAATTAGCTTATTTGTTTTCCAATGTGTGTTTATTTATCTTAATCTTAATAAAATGTTTAAATATAAATATTCGTTTAATTATTATTTCTAATTATTATATTTTTATTTGTTTGTTTGTACACAGCAGTGTTTTTATTTATCTTAATTTAAATAAAATACCTTTGTCTTTTTTCATGTCAGTTAAATTATTCATTTTAAATATTACTTATTTTTAATAATTATTTTATCAACTTAAAATATTTACATTAATAATATTTACTTATTTTAATATTAAATTGTTTAATCTTGTAAATTTTTATTTACTTGTTTTTATACATTATTGTATTTATCCTAATTTTAAAATATTTATTTTTGTTTTATGTATTTTAATTATATGAAATATAGTTTAGTCTTGGTTATTTTTAGCCATTATAAGGTTTAATTAATTATAATACATTTTTACTTAAGTCTTTTACACGTGTCTCACATATTTGTTTCTTTTAAGACGTGTTTGTTTATCACCATAACATGTTAATAAACTTTTTACTTTTTTACCTTAAAGATTTAGGGCTAGAAAGAAAAACATATAGAACTCCAAAATGTTTACAACTGCACATGTAAAAGTGTATTTTCGTGTCTATTTTAAATTATGATTTTGTCTCATGTGATTTTTTTCTAGTTATAATAAATATGATGCATCGAACATCTGCTTTCGAATCACCGTTAACAACCATTACTAACCTTTTCATCCTGAAACCCATTAAAATCCGTGGCCAACTGCATAAAAACCTGAAACTCCTTTCAGTCTACAAAAATACCTGGATATTAGGCTTCAAAGCAGACTAGGACTGAAAGCGCTCTCTTTGAACTGATACCGTACCCAATCGTCTAAAATTACTATTGTGCAAATGAACATGGGCAAACATCCGAAACTCATTGAACAGGTGTAGGGACCGTCAATCAAAGCGCCCACGCGTCTCGGGTCACGCCCACCCGTACCATATATAGAGCGCATTCCAGGGGCAGGGGGCGGAGTATCCTCGCTTTCCATATCCATGAATGAAACCTCACCAGCATTTTTAGTTGAAGTTCCTTCATGTCGGAGTCGGAAGAGTTTCGCATGGACCAACAAGTTTAATTGGACAAACACGATGGATTACCGACTCACTCGCGTTTCTTTCTTATTTTTGTATTTATTTACTAATATATTTATTGGGATCCAGTCGAAAGAACGTAAGTACACACTGTGATTTACTTAAAAACACGTGAATTAAAACTTTACAATACGGTTTTGTTAGTTAATGTGGATGCATTTACTAATTTTAACAAACAATGAAGAATGCATTTATTACATTTAATATTATAAGAATACAGTATTACATTTATCACCTGTTTTTTTTCATTCTTGTCATAGTACGTTAATAGAAACACTATATATTGTTAATTCACATTAACTCATGCATTACACACGCATAACACACGGCATTAGTAGGTCTAAATGTTGAATTATGATTAATAAATGCTGTACAAGTGTTGTTCATTTTTATGTCATGTTAGTAGTGAATATCATTGTGACGTGTGACCGATTTTGCTAACTTATCGCTGCTTGTTATTACTGTATGATAAGATATAGGCTATTATGTGTGGACAAAAACCTAATGGTTAGATTCTCGTTGCTAATGTAACGTCTAAGTATGATTTAGGTGAAATTCTTTGGCTTGATTTTTATGTAATAATAAATTATATGATTCTCAGATGTGCTGCTTGACATGAAGGCTGCCGGGAGCGAATTAGGTTGGTTAACCTGGCCGAAAGAAGAGGGGGTGAGTTTATCTTTCTTTAATTAATTTATTTGTTCCTTGTACACACTGCCTACATATTCATACCCCTGAATAGTCACCTTTCAGTTCAGTGTCGTTGAGTATAGCCTACTTAAAGAGGTTACATGAGTCACTGTCATTTGGTGCTGTAAAACACCAATCATAAATGAGTCATATCCTCAAAGCCATTAAAAAGCTTTTCCAGCCATTAAAGTTTATACATGAGCAACGTCGGTCGTTTTTTCTTCCTGGCAACAGGCTAGAAAAACATCCGAAGCCATCTTATTGTGTATTGTTTCTAAAGGAGGTTTGTGTTTTATGTTATTTAACGAGGAAGATTAAAAACAGCAACTCAACAAACGCATTTGTCTCTCTTAAAATGACATAAAAGTCACTGTATTAGTAATCAATTCAAATTAGGGCCATTGGTTAAGAAGATGCCACACAACTTTTAACAAAATAATGACAAAATACGATAACATTTTGCTTATAAAAAGATTTTTCCGAGTTAATGCTTGTTTACAGATCTTGATATTTGATTTCCGTGTCTAAGGCAATGTGATTATAATATTATGTTGCAAAGGTTTTGGTGTATATCTTGTGATCACACTTTTTTTGATGTATATATTTTCTGTTCCTTTCAATCTATCAGAAGAACTATATATAGCTTGATATATTGTTCCATAGTGTCTAAATATTTCATTTCCGAAGGACGGAGCAGAAAATAGTTTCACAGAAAGACTGAAAGCACACACACAAAAAAAACACAGTTTCGTCTTTGAAACTTTGCTCTATAGGAATTTGCTGTGAATTCCTCTTCAGCCACACAAAGGCCTCTCCTGAGATACCGAGAGGGTCCCACCACTTCCTCTGACCATGCATATACTCACACGCTAAAGTGTTTAATTAGTCTTTTAGAGGCTAGTCCTGTCATCTTCATTCCCTGATGTCGTGAAGGCTTCCATCAGCTTAGCTGCCAAATCCTCCCCAAAAATACTTTGAGGCCATGCTTGTTTTATCAGCTATTTCAGAACTTTTTTTGAAGAGTTCAGTGAAAAGGGAAAAAGATAAAGGCAGAACATGGCGGAAAAGAGAAGAGCGGAGGTCTACTTTTTGTATCCCACACCCTTAAAATGAGATACTTTTACAAAGGTGTGTGTGTGATTCCCACATTTAGTATGTATTTTTAATAATCTAATATTTAGAAGAAGGATACGGGAGTTTTATTTTAGGGTAAAACACACTTAAGCACAATTCATGATTGATTAACTCATGATTTGCAAACAAATCATCACCTTAGAATTATAAGGTTCTATCTGACATTTTTGTCAAAATTGAGTTATTGACATATTCTTATTAAATGACAACTTATTTACATTATGGCATGATTTTTATAAGTTGTTTAAAAATTTAAGACTTTTTATTAAAAAAAAAAGATTACACACAAACTGTTTGGTATGGAATGCAAAAACTTTGAAGCTCAATATCTCAAAATCATTCAGAACGCAGATAGAACCTTATAATTCCAAGGTGACGAAATGTTCTGGAATGTTGCTTAAATATGCAAATAATGCAAAATCTAGTTAAGTATACACTAAACTTTACTTGTGTAAAAACCTTTAGGATCATGTTTTGGATTAAAATGTATAATTGTTTAAATTTGGATTAAAATTGTGACGTTTCATGCTGAAGTGGAGATTTTTTGTTTGTTTTTAGGTTGTTTTTTGTTTTTTTAAAACAACACTTTATGAAAAATTAACTGACCAATGCATTATTATGAGATTAGAATAGATTAGATAAGATTCAACTTTATTGTCATCACACATGTACAAGTACAAGGCAACGAAATGCAGTTTAGGTCTAACCAGGAGTACAATAACAGCAAGTGCAGGATATGGGTATAAGTTATAAAGTGCAATTATAGAAAAACTATGGTGGTATTTACAGATGGATGTACTATGAACATTATAAATGTACAAGTTACTATTAATAATCAGAGGTATGCAGATAGATATGAACATAATTACAATATGTACAGTGGGTATGTACAATTCAATTATTGCAACATAGTGCGATATTTAATATTTTATTAAATATTTTATTTAATATTATATTAAATAATAAATAATAAATAATGCAGTGCTTAAGGGGAGTGTACTTTTTGAGGAGAGTGTGTTGGGGGGGACAAAAAAGTCTATGGGGGGCAGAGTAGTATTATATCTGTACATGATGTGCATTATATATTTGCCTATATTGACTTATACTTGTTTTATCTGTATTAAAAGAAAACTATTACCAAGCAATTTTATTAATGATAAAGTCACTGACTTTCCCATTTGACCTTTCCAACTTTACCAATGCTTTTAGGACTACTCATCTAAATCATTGTCATTATCATTAAAATCATTATTCCCACAATTCAAACACAAATTAGATTCATTACTTGTAAAGTGTATTCTGACTAACTTTTCCTCAGTCTAACATTATAAGATGATTGGGGAACGCTTTAGTTTAAGTACCAATACTTAGTATTAACAAGTGGCTTATTACCTGCCTATTAATATGATATTGACTCTTTATTAGTACTTAAAAAGTACATATCTTACTCTACATCTCTAATTCTACCCAACATCTAAACCTAACTACATTAATAATAAGCAGCAAACTTTATTGAAACAAAAGATTTGTTAATAGTGAGAATTCTACTCAACTTAACTTAATTTTATTGGGTACCAAAGCGCTATGCATAAAAACACAAAATACATGCAAACTACCAAGGAGTCAAAATACATAAACTTACAACACATGATTAAAAGCTAAAGTCAGTAACCTAGGAAATGACTCCAAAGTAGGAGATGTTCTTAAGGATAGTGGAAGATGATTCCAAAGTCTTGAAGCTGCTACTGAAACAGCTCTATGACCTGTCAGAAATAGTTGATCTTTAGAGCAAAGAGATATCATGGGTTAATGTATACTAATTAGCTCTGAAATATACTCAGTGTGACTGTATGTAAAGTGTGTCTTTTCTCTCTTTTCCATCTTTCTTAGTGGGAGGTTGTGCAGACGGTGGTGAACGGCTCTCTTCTTTACACCTACAGTGTGTGCAATGTTGCAAGTGACACCGAACAAGACAACTGGCTTCGTACGACCTTTATCCAGCGCAGACCTGACGTCTCACGCATGTCTGTTGAGCTGAGCTTCATTGTCCGCGACTGCAGCACTTTTGGAGGCTCTTCGCCCTCCTGTCGCGAGACTTTTGGCCTCTTCCTGGGAGAAACCGACACAGATGTTGGCACAAATTTCCGCAAGAGCCAGTTTCGAAAGGTAGCCACCGTAGCACCAGACGAAGTGACAGCTGATCGTGGAAGAGGCCGAGCTGATCTGCGGGTGAACGTGGAGACGCGGAGCATTGGGACGCTCTCCAAAAGGGGTTTCTACCTTGCGTTCCAGGATTTAGGAGGCTGTGTGGCTCTCCTGGGGCTAAGGGTGTTCTATACCACCTGTCCGGCCATCATGAGAAGCCTGGCTGCCTTCCCTGAGCAGGTGGCATTGGGAGCGGAGGTGGAGGGCACCTGTGTGAAGGACGCAGTGGTGCTTGGAGAAGCATCTCCTAGGATGTACTGCACCGCTGATGGAGACTGGGTCGTTCCTGTGGGCCAGTGCGTTTGCCGAGCGGGATACCAGGCTGTTGGAGACTCTTGCAAAGGTGAGCTTGTGATTTTTGGGCTTTATTGATTTTCTGCTTGGTGTGCTCTGAGGGTTGAGGTGCTGCTGTAAGGGTATCCGCCACATAAAATATATGCTAGAGTAATTGGTGGTTTATTCCACTGTGGCAATCCCTGATAACTAGTGAATAAGCTGAAGGAAAGTGGGTGAGGGGTTTTCTGTGCAAATTAGTGGTTGATTTTGTATCTAATGGCAAATTCTCGTTTTTTTCTAAGGCAAAGGTTTCTGTTCTACTCAATCCTTCAGGAGAAATGTATAGCTATAGATAGACATCTATAGATTATCCAGCTGCATAGATAGGCAAGGCAAGTTTATTTATATAGCACATATAAATATTTATTTCATACACAATGGTAAATCAAGGTGCTTTACATAAACAAGAATAAAAGAAACATAAAATACAAGTACAAGAAATAAAAACAACAAAGAATAAAACATATTAAAAACAGGATAAAATGTGCTAAAACTGGTTTGAAGGAATTAACAAAGAAAAGAAAGACATAAAAGATAGACAATAGTGGCCCCCAGGAGGCCAGGGCCCACTAGGGGGGCCTAATCAAACTTCCAATGGAAAATTAAATTGACTTTGAATAACTTAAAAAGGCTTTAAAATGAGCTCAAATTATTTAAAGTTAAGATATTTGGATATATAAGATATTTTATAGAAGTTATTTGATTATTTAATGAAGTTATGCAAATTAAAAGTACATTTACACTATAACCAAAACACTAAACACGTAATATGAATGTGCGGTTTCACAAAATCGTGCTTTTGTAGATCATATGAAGTCAATAATGTTATCATTTTCAGAAACGTGCAATTTGAAAGTAATTTGATAAGTTTGCTTGAACACCAAATCCCTAAAAAATCTTTTTAAAACCCTTTAAAGCTGCATATATTCACGGTTAAATACATTAACATTTTTCCAGTAGCTATGCATTAAAATGCTTATCAGGTTGAAAATGTTTATAAAACATACTTGATATGGAAGAAACAGTTTCTGTATGAGATGCTATTTAATGTTGTGGACAGTTTTGAGGAACTTCGAGAACAAAAAATATTGAAAACCAAGATGGCCAATAGCAAATATAGAAGTGATAATGCACAAGATGTTTATTATCTCAAAAGTTCAACCTATTTGACTGCAAATATTTTAGCGATTCAGATACAAGTATTTAAGAGAGCTTATGCCAACCCCATTTTGAATATCAATATTTTTATCCATTTCTCAGTGAATATGGTAATATATATATTAGTGCATTTGAACAAAACAGATTTATTAAACAGATATATTTATTAAAATTATATTTTAGTCACAAAACGTCTTTAGAAATGGAAAGATAATACGTTTAAATTCAAGCAAAATATTATATAAAGTAAATAGTATATATTTTTGTTTCTCTTGATTTTTTTAGATTGCATCTAAATTTGCCCTACTAATTTTTGAACCATTATTGTAAGTTATTTTGTTAGATTAGCTCCAAATTTGGCTTTAGTACTGACTAAACTAATGTAGATGCACAAATATAATATTGTAAAGCATTCTTTAGAAAAATATTAATTTAAATAAGTGATTTGTGAGGGGTGTACTCACATATGCTGAGGACTGTAGACTAAGAATTAACAATGATGCTTATTTAATATTGCTGGAATCTGATGTAGTCAATTAGTCAATAAAACTTGTGAATAGGCTATTGCAAATACCAGATTTAATCAGCACATATGTTACATTGCTCCAACTTCTGCACAGTCATCGGCTCCAACAATGAAGAAAATTTGGGAACAACTGCAGGTCTTTGTGGGTGGGCAGATGGTAAGCGTGTTGTCGGGTGAGGGTGTGTTCTGGAAAGCTTGGGAGATTTTTGTGGTTGCCACAGAGCTGTCTGAGGAGTTTGTGAGAAGCCAGAAATATGACTTCAGTCAAAAGGAATGTCAGCCGTCTCCACACCCTTTCACCTGCTGGTGTATTATTTCTACATGTGTGTTTAGCGCTTCGGGAAGGAAGTGTGAAGATATTAGGCTCCTATTGTAAAGCAGTGTATGTACATAGTTACAGTGGTATTATTTTCGTTCATAGGGTTTTTTAACCTTTGGACGTCTCAAATATCTTCTGTTTGAATAGAAGGACTTTTGTTTGGATGAAAGGGTGGATGACTTATCAGCAATAATGCTTTTCGTTTGAAAATATGCCATCAAGCGCTAAGTGCAAACAAATGAGCTGTAATTTTACTTTAATCAGTCAGTGACTTAATCAAATTTACTGAAAGTGTTTTTTTTTTTGTGCACTGTAAAAATTGCTGGCTTCTAAATAATCAATTTGTTTAGGAAAAACATAAAGGAATTAAGTTAATTCATTAGTTTCACAAGTTTAAGTGGATTGAACATAGAACAATTAAGTTGTTCCACGAAAAACTCAAGAATTGTGGTGTTTCAGCTCAGTATTTGTTTAGCGCCAACTAAAAAAACTAAACTATTTACACAATTAAATGCAATTGAGTTGGTCCAACATGATTTTATCAAATAAAAGTTTAAATTCATTTGTATTTTTTATTTAACTTAAACTCTAAGGTCTGATAATATCATGTACAGTTGAAGTCAGAATTATTAGCCCCCTTTGAATTTTTGTTTTCTTTTTTAAATATTTCCCAAATTATGTTTAACAAAGCAAGGAAATTTCCACAGCATGTCTGATAATATTTTTTTCTTTCTGAAAAAGTATTATTTTTGTTTTATTTTGGCTAGAACAAAAGCAGTTTTTAATTTTTTAAGAACGATTTTAAGTTGAAAATTATTAGCCCCTTTAAGCTCATTTTTTTAGATAGTCTACAGAAGAAACCATCGTTATACAATAACTTGCCCAATTACCCTAACCTGCCTATAACCTAATTAACCTACTTAAGCCTTTACATGTCACTTTAAGCTGTATAGAAGTGTCTTGAAAAATATCTAGTCAAATATTATTTACTGTCATCATGGCAAAGATAAAATAAATCAGTTATTAGAGATGAGTTATTAAAACTATTATGCTTAGAAATGTGTTGAAAAAATCTTCTCTCTGTTAAACAGAAATTGGGGGAAAAATAAACAGGAGGGCTAATAATTCAGGGAGGGCAACAATTCTGACTTCAACTGTATGTCTAATATGTGTCGTTCATTTCAAAGTCTATTTTTAATTTTTTTATTTACTCTTTAAGTTCTATTTGAAGTTAAATGAACTAAAAGAGCCATTTTAATCGTATCACTGAAAAAAATAATTTAAAGATGATTTTTTTTTTTAGTTATGTGGTTGTAAACAATTTATTTGGGCTGAATTTTAACAAACAAAGTTGAACATTACTAAAAAAAATTTTATTCATTCACTTTTTTTTCGGCTTAGTCCCTTTTTTAATCAAGGGGTCGACACAATGTAATGAACCGCCAACTTATCATATTTTTTTCGCAGCCGATGCTCTTCCAGCCGCAGTCCAACACCGGGAAACACCCTAACACTCTTGCATTCACACACATACACTATGGCCAATTTAGCTTACCCAAATCACCTGTACCGCATGTCTTTGGACTGTGGGGGAAACCGGAGCACTCAAAGGAAACCCACGCGAACACGGGGAAAACATGCAAACTCCACACAGAATTGCCAACTGAACCAGGTGGGGCTCAAACCAGCAACCTTCTTGCTGTGAGGCAATCGTGGTACCCACTGCGCCACCATGATACCTAAATTTAATTAGTTTGATTAAATTCAACACATAAATTGCAACATTTTACATTGATTTTATACAGGTAGTTTGAACAAGCAGCAGTAATAATTTTTTTGAGTGTATAAATGGTTTGAACAAACAGTAAAAATAATTTTTTAGCAAGCAGAGCATGTTTTTTCGCCGTCCATGTAACAGATTAGAGCTTTCATACCGCTCGTAGAAGCAGCGTGTCAGTGCAAGGCGTGATTGTCGCTGAAGCAGCAGTTCTTCGATTGTTATAGCGCTGGGTGTATTTTTGCCATGCTGCTCACGTGCAATTAAAGTGACAATGCACTGATAATGACCAAAAACACATTGAATGACAAATTTACCCAATAAATGCATCAATAATATCCACAGATTTTTATATATTCAATTAAATGAACTTAAAACCAGCAACAAATAATTATTCAGGCCCAAACTACAAATCCCAAATTTAAAACAATTTTAGTATTGGTTTTGCTTAAGTTGCACACTAGTTTGGTCATGTATAAATATCATTATAACTATATTGCATAAATAGTATTATAACTATAGGCCTACATCATCCTGACAATTAAAAACAAAATGACATCATATCACTGACGATTGTCTTCTGACCGAGTGCACCTGAAAAAACATGAATGACACTCCTCAGAGCATGAGAAGCACACAGTTATTTAGGATCGTTTGATCGTATGATTGTTATATCATTCGTAAAATAAAAACTTGCAGGTTAAGGAAACAGCATAGGAGAAAGTTGCCGCGGGTCTTGGTGCAGATGACAAGTAAAAAAAAAAGTGTATTTATAGATAGATAGGTAACTAGTTAGAATAGACAGAGAGAGATTGATCTGTGCAGCAGCCGCCGATGAGCTGCGCGCTGCAGATGCAGTCAGTGGAAAAGGTAAACGCTGCTTCTGCTCTCCATATGTGCTGCGCACGCACTGCTCATGCCCTGCTTGCGCTTGCAGTGTGAAACAGGCGTCAGTTTTAAATGATCGTTATGAATAATAGTTCTTTATTCATTATAATTTGATTATTTATTCATATTTATCAATATATCAGTGTTACATTTATTTAGTGCAGATCTCAAAATATGTAGCTTAAACTATTACTAATTCAAACTATTGATAAAGCAATTCTTCAAGTTTTGTCATGTCATCGAATGCAGCTACATTAGATGCACGTAATGTATAAATGTATTGGACCATTATAAATAGCTCTGCTCTCAAAAAAGAAAGTATTAATCTTGAGTTTCAATTGAAGGTTTTTTCCTACTAGTTTAAGGAATTCCCCTAAGGTCATGTTACAGCTTTCCCATACCCTCTAACAGCTGATATGACTCAGTGGGCAGAGCTACCATTACCTGAGTTACTTTGTGTGTGTAAGAGTGTTACCATCACAACGGCTCACCGCAGATTACAGAGAAGCTTTGGCATGCCCAAGGTCTGTCTTGGGTAGTCATCATCATGTAATTAAAGGTTGGGTCCAACCTCTCCGGACACCTTTTATATTTGTGGAAAGATGCGGTTATGGGAAGACACGCTATTTATGCACAACTTTAAAACTAAATGTATTAAACGTTATCCATTGCAGGCCATGCTTATTTATATAGACACACTTAAAAATCTGATGACTCTTAAAAGAAGATTTGACATTCATGGAAATTTTACATTACATTTTTTTGTATTTTTGTATGACATTTTTTAGTATTTCTTCTTGCAAAACATGGAAATTGCTCAAAAAAATCTGATTAAATGTACACTTTTAAACATAAAGATTGTCAATATTAAAGTATTTTAAGTATCCCTGAAGATTCACTTTTTTGGGCTTGTCCATTCTGGAGCTGTATGTGTATTTTTAATGAGTTTTATTTTTATATAATAAAAAAAAAAATCTGCTATCCTTAAAAGACTCAAGTATAAAGAGCTTTAAAAATTAAGTTTTAAAGGTGATGTAAAAAAAAAATAATAATAATAATAATAATTATTATTATTAGTAGTAGTAGTAGTAGTAGTAGTAATAGTAGTAATATTCATTTATTATTATAATTCATACATTTATTAAATATGCACTCTTAAACAAAGAGTCTTGATCTTAAAATATTTAAAGTATCCCTGAAGACTCACATTTTTAGACTTGTCTATTGTGTCTTTTAAATATAAAGTGCTTTAAAAATTTATTTTTAAAGGCGCTATATAAAAATAAATGGATAATAATAATGGTTATTATTAATATTAATAATCTAGTATTATTATTCATATATTTATTAAATATACATTCTTAAACATAAAAATTCTTATATTAAAGTATTTAAAGTGTCCCCGAAAATCAGTTTTTTCAGACTTGTCTATTCTGGGGCTATTCTGGAGCTTTTTTCAGCTATCCTTGTGTCTTTTTAAGTTAAGTTTTAAGTTTTAAAGACGATATATAAAAACTATTAATAATAATAATAGTAATAATAACAATAATGTTATTGTTATTATATTATTATTATTCATTTATTGTTATTATTCATATATTTATTAAATATACACTCTTAAACATAAAGATTCTCAAAAATTAAATATTTAAAGTATCTCTGAAGACTCACTTTTTTTTATTTGTCTATATGGGAGGTGTATGTTTTATATATATAATTTTGATTGTTTTACAGCTATCCTTGTATCTTTTAAGTGTAAAGAGCTTTAAAAATTAAGTTTTAAAGGTGATATATGAAAAAAATATTATAAATAATAATAATAATAGTAATTATTATTCATATATTTATTAAATATACACCCTTAAACATTGTCAATGTCATTGTCACACCCAAGATTGTCAATATTAAAGTATTTTAAGTATCCCTGAAGACTCACTTTTTTAGACTTGTCTATTCTGGAGCTGTATGTGTATTTTTTTTTTTTATTTGTATGTTTTTATTTTCATTTGATCAAATTTAAACAGTTTTTCTGCTGTCCTTGTCTTTTACACATAAAAAGCTTTGAAAATTAAGATTTAAAGGCGCTATATAAAATAAAATATTAATAATAATAATAATAATAATTGTTAATATTATTATTATTAGTAGTAGTAGTAGTATTTATTAGTATTTACTAGAACATTTACCATCAATGGAACCTTTCAGCTGCACAAAAGTTCTTATTTTCTTATTAAAACTTGGGGAAGAAACATATTCATTTTTATCAATTTAGGAATTGTAACCTTTTAAAAGCGTTTTGTTGAAAAAGGGAAACAAAGTTAACATGAAGTCTTTTCAACCATTAGAAAAATGCAATCTCAGGAAACCATGCTTTAAAGACCTTGGCCTCTGGCAGCCCTACAGGAACTTGCACCTGAAGCGGACATTGAAGCACATCAAGGGAGTGCGGAATATTTGAAGCCATTCAGGGTCTTTGGAAATGGGCAGATTCCTCACATTTCCTTTATAAAGTAGTCTCTAGGAGATGTGCTAAATGTTTTGACACCCTTGGAGGAAACCTGATGAATGATGACCCTATGAAATAGCTGATGGGTAGATGTAATGGAGATTGCTATCTTGTTGACTTATGTGATGACATGCTTTAGGAATGAGGAGTTACATGTCCAGACATCCCAACCTGCGCTTCTTTCCGTTCCCATTCTGACAAAGACCTTTTCTTCTGCACTTCATCATTGTTTCACTCTATAATTTGTTCATGCACTCATCACTTGAAAGACTGTACTAATTAACAACCTATTTTGCCTCTTGATTCAACTTGCTTGTTTTTTTCTCCTCCATGTAGTGCCTCAAAGCATTCAATGCAAAAGGGGTCCTTAACCCCAAACAGCCATTCAAACAATGAAGTTGCTGTTGTCATTGTTTTCATGGGATTTTTACGAGTGGTTTTCTGCGTGACTGCTGCTCCGTTCGGCTTATCGCCACCTGCCAGTGTTTGATGGGGTGGATTGTGGTTGGTTGAGGGCTGGGAAATGGGGGAGGGGTCTCGTTTGAAAAGTTTCGGGGGAGATCCCAAATGTTCCACTGGTTTCATTGCTGGGGAATTTGATACTGGCCTAATATATTAGATTGCAGATGACTAATAATTTCTTTCTTTCTCTTTTTTGTTTTTCTTCTTTCTTTTTTCTTTCTTCATTTTTCTATTTTTTCTTTTTTTCTTTCTTTCTTTCTTTTTCTTACCTGCTTTTTCTTTCTTTCTTTCTTTCTTTCTTTCTTTCTTTCTTTCTTTC
>CAIGQZ010007154.1:18845039-18864674 GCA_903798205.1 Danio tinwini | reverse complement strand
TTCTTTTTTTCTATTGATGATTGTTTAATTGTTATATATTCTCATTTTCTATATTATTTACATGTATTTCACATTACATAACAACAATTGTTCCAGTTAAACACAAATTGCACTATTCAGTGTCCTCTTTTCAATTTTCAAGTAAAATAATTCCAAGTATATTTAAAACACACACACACACACACACACACACACACACACACACACACGCACGCACGCACGCACGCACACACACACACACACAAAAATGACCCTAATAAAATATTTAAAAATTACAATTGTTTCTCAACGATACTGAAATGATACTGTAAATTTATAGCATAATTGTAATAATATAAATGTTGTAATAATATAGTAATAATAAATAGTACTGTGATAGCTATTTTCTTCATTATTTTGACAAAATGATAAAAAAAATATGAGTTTAATTGTTGTTTATGACATTAACATTTCAACAAAAAATTACACTTAGAATATATATATTTTTTTTAGAATTTGGACTTAAAATGATTGACATTAAGCCTTTATTTTTTTCTTTAAAAAGCCATCATTGTGGAGGACTACTGTGTCGGCGAAACTGCTATTCTAACTGTTGACCTTTCTGCCCAAAGGGCATTAACTATTCCCTCTGTGCATTGTGTTCACAAGCCAAAGACTTCAGAGTTTTATCAGCTCTGCCAATCACTTGTGTCATGCATATTTTAGCAGTTGTGGGAACACAAGTACGCAAATGCCCTTTCTGTCGCTTTTCCACACTTTCCTCAGAAAGTGTTTGTCATGGCGCCTTGACCATCCACCAACGCAACATTGCCCGAAATAGCTTCTCAGTCAAATTGGCCAGCCAGTATTTAACTAGTCAGTAGTGCCATAATCCAGTCACAACTTAAAAACCACATTCTAAACATATTTCACACCAAGATCCCACAGAAAACGATGCTAACGTACTGAATCAGACTTATTACTCATTACTGACACATTTCTTCATTCTGTGTAATTCTGCGAATCTCGCCAATTTCACGTTTGCCACTCTCAATAGAGGCAAACACCAAGATTAGAGGAATAGAGTGGGAGTTTCCCTGCTCTTGTTCAGGCTTCAAATAAAATGCACAAAGAAGGGTTTGCTTTTCTTATGCAGGACCCCCTCCTATAGACGTCCACCCTTATACACAGAGCAAATACACAAAAACCCAATGTAAAATCCCAGCAGGAGGACTTCTGTAAGCAATCCTCATGCACCCATTCACGCTCACACTCGCACACCTCCCACCGGTCGTCAATCTGAACCTCGGCCCTTTGTTTGAGGTGAGCACTGAGAGAAGGGCCCCAGGGGGGACACACACCCCTCAAAGGACGTTCCTGGGCTCTGTGGAATCCATATTCACAGTGATTTTGCAAGCCAGTGAGTTTCTCATGCCCATTAAAAGTACAGCTATCAGAACCGGCTGCTTTTTAAGAATTTGCATGTGATTTTGAATCATTGCACCCGGCTGCTTTTGTTAATGATTGTTATATCACCCCTGCCCTAACAACCCCCCCACCCCACCCCCAACCAGCCTCCATTCCTTGTTTCCGGAGTTTCTTCCCTTTGTGTTTGTTATAGCATGTCCTCATCCTTCAGCAGAGGAAGGAAAGGAGGAGAAGAGGAGACCTTTATATTGACGCTTGCAATTCCGACATCCTGTTTTGTCCAGCGGACATCCACATGTGCTTCATTTAGCTGTTTTAAACATTTTTACACGTTTTTATTTGAAGAACTTGACAGTTGATATGCTGTTCTGAGTCATGATACAAAAGTTTAGTGACCAGTCGAACTGGTTTTATTTCAAATAGCTGCGTCTTCCGGTTGGATTGTGAATCTGTTTACTGCTTTGTTGAATGTTTGAATGTCTGTTGTGCACTGCCTGTCTTGATTGGCCTGTTTTGATGGTGCCAACAGATTAAGGCTCCCTTTATGTGTGCAATGGACGAAAATAAAATAGGTTATCGAATCTGCATGCAAATCTATATAGGGCCATTGTTTACATTTATCTAAAATGAGTAAACAACGCTTGTACAAGGTCTGAAAATCTTGGAGTTTATCCACCGTTGACAACTTTGAAGTAAAGTTGGACTGTCCCTATCGACCAGGGGTGCTCAAACTTTTTCTTATAATGGGCCAAAAACCAAACTTGATTGAGGCTATTGGGCCGAAGGTAAATATAATTCCTAATTTATTTAATAATATTTAAAAATGACTAGAAAATATATTGCTTTATATTAACTAATACAGTATATTTTACATTTTATAATCAACTTATTACAGTAAAAACAAAACTATCTCATTTATAACAGAATTACACTAGTTTTTGCCTTAACTTGCTCGCTAATGTCTTCTGCATACTCCTGATCTGTTAAATGACAGTGTTTATATTTTTTAAAAATCAGATTCATTTACAAGATTTAATTATTTTATTTCAGTTTGCTTTTTTGTAGCTTAGCAATAAAACCAACAAATTAAAGCTCCAAGCAGTGATGAAAGGGACCCTGTACTAACAAAAAATGTTACGTCAAATTAGAAACAACGATCTCTGTGATAAAGGCATTCGCCCCAACCCTCTCCATCATTCTCACTATCCTCTAAATTGGGATGGTGGGCCAAATCAAAAGTTACAATGCGCCAACTTTGGCCCAAGGGCCCTACTTTAGGCATCTCTGCTATAGACATTGTTGTGGTTGAATGCTATTAAAAAACCCACAAAAGACCAGCTTCTTAAACATTATGAGATGTATTGTTAAATTGCAGTAGTCAGACATGATTTAAAGTTTGTGGTTTGAAATTGTAAGTTTAGTTTGAAGGTGAAAAAAAGCGTCAACTCACCAGTTCTGTTTCAAGCAAGAACCCAAAACATTTTACATAGTTGGGCAGTTGTTGGACTAGAAGCTAAAGTTGTTACTGTCCATATAATTTGCAGTGCTGTTTTTGTGTTCATATGTACATTTGCACATGCTAATTTAACAATATTAGATCGAAAGATCAGAAAAAGCCAATATATAAACTTTCCCTTCGAGCAAATCATGAATATTCACAATTAAACAGTGAACAGAAATGATTGGAAAGACAAAAAAAGCATTTTTTTTGGTGATTTTATTTGTTCCAAAAATGAGATAAAGAGATAGTTCACCTCCCAAAAATGCTTTCACACCTGTAGATTAATTCTTTTGTTCTGAAACGGGGATTACATTTGTTACAATGTTTATTTTTGTTCTTGGTGCGGTTGGCTTTCACACGGCAAAGTTAAACGGACCAAAATAGCTAAAACAAATCACGTGCAAGTAAACTCTCCTCACATTGCTCAGAGTTTCAGGGTTTATTTCGCAGCGTCCCGCTCAGCTGTCATGCGTCTTTATTTTAATTTATGATGATGAGCAATAAGACATTATAAGCGAAAAGCTGCACTTTAGTTTTGAATGGTGACACCCACAAACATCATCACGTTGTCACGGATGAGAGTGAGGACGGGGGCGGGTGGAAGGGAAGGGTTGGTGCACGCGTTTGCCGCCATCACTATTCTGCTGCCCTAGGCGGCCGCCTAGGTCGCCTCTATGGACGCGCCGGCCCTGGCTCTACTCATAATTCTTTCTCAGTACAATCAATCCGTGCCAGAGTTCGTTTAAATCAAGTCGAGGCCACCGCATCCATGCGATCTCAGACTTATTGTTTTGGCACGGATCCGAGGGCGATTGCTGGATTCACATATGAACTAGATTCCGAAACAAACTTCTAGGTGTGAAAGCACCCTTCATTTTTTACTCACCCTGTGGTTTAAACCTTTATGAGTTTTTTCCTTCCAAAAAGAAGATATTTTGAAGAAAGCTCAAATTCGGTAACTATTGCCTTCAATAGTAGAAAAACTAAATACTACGGAAGTCAGTGGTTACAAGTTTTCAACATTTTTCAAAATATTTTCTCTTGTGTTCAACAGAGGAAAGAAATTTATAAAGGTCTGAAACGAGTAAAGGGTCAGTAAATTAGAACATAATTTTTATTTTTGTGTGAACTATCCTTCTAATACTGTGTGTAAATGTTATCTGTATTGTTTTAAATGATTAAATGCCTCATCGTGTTCATCTTTTCTTCTTTTCTACAGCTTGTGAGCCGGGTTTCTACAAGAGCACTGATTCCAGCCAGCCATGTGAAGTGTGTCCAGAAAACACCCAGCGTTCCGGACGGGGAGAGCTGTTGTGCCCCTGCATGGAGGGTTTCTACCGGGCTCCCGCAGACCCAAACTCTGCTCTTTGCTCTTGTAAGTTTGAATCGTCACTTTTGAAAAGTTCATTCTGAAACTCCTGACCTAATTCTTAAACATTATACCTTGCGCTGCTCCTCTAGCTCTTCCTTCCCCACCCCGAGACCTGGTTTACACTCCTCTCCTGACAGCAGGAAGTTTGCAGCTGCTTTGGCGCCCACCAGCAGACACTGGTGGTCGGAGTGATGTCACATACAGTGTGGCATGCGAGCGCTGTGAGGGTGGTCTGTGTTCGCCGTGTGGTGGAAGAGTGCGATTCGAGCCTGCGCAGACGGCCTTGAGAGCCCCTGAGGTGGTGGTTAGCGAGCTGGAGCCTCATGTGAACTACACTTTTACAGTCGAGGCCCAAAATGGCGTCTCCCAGTTCAGTCGAAAGAGAGCCATGGCTAGCATCACAACAGTGCTTCACTTCACAGGTTAGATTTTGCATTAGTATAAAGCTATTGTAATGCCTAAATTACAGCTAATCACATTTAATTTGATGCTACTTGAAGCGGAATTTTGTACCAGCGTGGGTAATTTGTGGGTGGAGCTACTTTGTGCACTTCATTGCTTGTCACAGCTGGAGAAGATTAACAGATTAGCAAGGAGGGGAATTGACAACATGTCATGCCGCTTAAGACACGCCGTATCAAATTCTGTTTACTTGTAATTTGTGACTGATGGTTTTAGTCAAAATACTGATGACTTCTTGTACTTTTGTTGTTCAGATGGCCCGAGGGTGCTGTACTTGAGAGTTGAAGATCGGACCACCAGCAGTCTGACTTTATCCTGGGCCGTGGACCATCATGTTCAGAATCAACCCTCCCCTCGCTATGAGCTCATGTACCGCAAGAAGGTGACTAAACATCTCTAACATTTATTTATTTTATTTTTCGGCTTAGTCCCTTTATTAATCAGGGGTCACCACAGCAGAATGAACCGCCAACTTATCCAGCAAATGTTTTACGCAGTGGATGACCTTCCAGCTTCAACTCATCATTGGGAAACACCCATACACCCTCATTAACACACATACACTACGGACAATTTAGCTTACCCAATTCACCTATACCACACGTCTTTGGACTTGTGGGGGATGCCGGAGCACTCGGAGGAAACCCACGTGAACATGGGGAGAACATGCAAACTCCACACAGAAATGCCAACTGACCCAGCCGAGGCTTGAACCAGTGACATTCTTGCTGTGAGGCAACAGCGCTACCTACTGCACTACCGCGCCGCCCATTTTCTCTAACGTTTTTTCATAAATTAAAAATAGCAAAGACAATTTTTTGGTAAACAATGATGGTAAACAACCTCTTTGGAATACTCAAGAATCACATATATTACCCTAGCAATCACCTAGCAATTCCCATGAACCAACTCTATAGTCACAGCATGGCAATAAACACTAGAACACTCTAGAAACCACACTGCACGAACCCTATAGAAAACCCTAGCAACCACTTACCAATATACAAAAATCACATATATTACCATAGCAACAACCTTCCAGAACCCAAGAACAGCCTAGCAACAACATGGCAATAAACACTAGAACACACAGCAATTTCCACGAGCCATCTAGAACAGTGGTTCTCAAACCTTTTTCACCAAGTACCACCTCAGAAAAAAATTGTCTCTCCAAGTACCACCATAATGACCACCATAAAGTCATAATTATTAGCTCCCCTTTGATTTATTATTTTTTTTAATATTTCCCAAATGATGTTTAACAGAGCAAGGACATTTTCACAATATTTTTTGTTCTGGAGAAAGTCTTATTTGTTTTATTTTGGCTAGAACAAAAGTTTTTATTTATTTTTTTAAACCATTTTAAGGTCAAAATTATTTGCCCCTTCAAGCTATATATTTTTTCAATAGTCTACAGAACAAACCATCATTATACATATACACTAAACTGCCTAGTAAACCAAAATAACCTAATTAAGCCTTTAAATGTCACTTTTTTATTTTATTTTACCAATGATGCAGCATGGGGGAGTTTGCAGTAACTGGAATGCCAACGCAACAGCACTGGTTTGTAGAAGGGCTTCTCTAGTGCTAGTGTAACTGCTCCACAAGTGCCGTGCACCTCTTCCTCTGGCTCTGCGCCAAGCAGATTAATTTTTAACATCTGATGATGTGATGCACTAAAGTAGAGGTGTCCAAACTCTGTCCTGGAGGGCCAGTGTCCTAGAGAGTTTAGCTCCAACCCTAATCAAACACACCTGAAGCAGCTCATCAAGCTCTTCCTAGATATACTGGAAAGTTCCTGCAGATGTGTTGAAGCAAGTTAGAGCTAAACTCAGCAGGACACCGGCCCTCCAGGACCGAGTTTGGACACCCCTGCACTAAAGTAAACATTCTAGGCACACCGGTGTAAACGTACACTTCAGGGAACAGCCAATGCTGTCTGATCACATGAGTCTCAGTGTTATCGTATGCGTCGAGAGGTTAAAAGTGTGTTCATTTTATTCTTTTATTAATCAGCAATTCTTTCGTGTACCACTAGAAGGAAGCCACAGTTTGAGAACCACTGACCTAGAACATTCTAACAACCATTTGACAATTCCCATAAATCTTCTAGAACTCACTAGCAACCATTTAGCAATTCCCAAAAAGCACATGGATCACCCTTAAAAACCACTTGGCACTACCTACAAACAACCCAGAACACCCTAGCGACCGCTTAGCAGTACCATAGCACGTCCATAGCAACAGCATAAATTTCAGTTGTATTGTGAAACCTTAGCATTTTCTTCACAAAATCTAAAAATGTTTCATGATTTCTCGTTCTTCATGGGTTTCATGGCCTTTCCGTGTTTTCTTTCTAGCATAAACATTCAATTTCCTCTCCTCTTTGTTTCATAGGAGGATCCCGGAGAGCTGGATGTCACCACCTACACCGTCCTGGTTCTGGAGAAGAACTCGGTGCCGATTAATGACCTCTTACCAGGAACAAAGTATGTGTTTCGTGTTCACACCCTGACAGCAGAAGGACATCCCAGCAGCCACAGCGCGGAGCTTGAATTTGAGACGCTGCCTCTCGGTAAGTGCGTGTGAACACATGTGTGGGCGTCAAGTTTTAATGCTTTCGGGCATGAGAAAATGTGTAACTTTGATGCATTTGTGATAGGCTGTGTGTGTGTGTGTGTGTGTGTGTGTGTGTGTGTGTGTGTGTGGTGCATCAGTGTTTGTCTCAGTATGAGTAAAGTCAACTTTTTTTTTTATTTTAACAGCGGAATCTCGGACACAGAACAGTTCCATGGTTGTCATGGGAGCCGTCGCCGGGGGCGGGGTCATGTTGCTGATTGTGGTGGTTATTTTGCTTCTGCACAAAAGGTTAGCAAACGTATCTCTGCTCTCACTTTTTCCAGTCTATTCTTTTCTTTATCTCTATCCAGACCGCAGAGCAGGATTTCCCAACTTGGCCTGCAATGCCTGCCCACACTGTTTACATTCCAGCTTTGATCTGCAATCATGCTCATTTAAAGAAATCATTGAGATAGCAGCTTAAATTATCTCGCTAATGTGATGTTGAATGCTCTTTCATCAGGAGGCTGAATTCCCACGTCAGGCGGAGGGTTGATGGAGATTACTTTTCATGTCCAGGTATGGAATAGATTTTCATAATGGATTTTCATACCTGGATTTTCATGTGTTTGGTATTTGAGATGACAATATCTGATGATCAGGAATAACTTTGTATGAAATCACTGGAGATCATCGTACAGTGGGAGTCATCTGCAATCTAATCCAAAGTCAAATCTTTTCTTGTTTTGCAGAAAAACTCCTTCCGTTGAAAACCTACATCGATCCCCATACATATGAAGACCCCTGTGCGGCCATCCTCAAGTTTGCCAGTGAGATTCACCCTGGTCACATCACCAAGCAGAAAGTCATTGGTGCAGGTCAGTGTTGTGTTGGGCGTACAGTAATAACATTTGCTGTTACATATATACTAATATAATTATCTAAATATTTACATATTTATTTTAGATTTTAGTTTGTCACTTTTAGCATTTTATTTGTTCATTTTAGTTGCAATGAACTCCATTTTAATCTTATTTAGAGATTCATGGCATCATGTCATGTCAATATTATCAGTTGAACAATACAATAACTTGTATCTACCAAAAACATAGAAAAAGATCAACTATAAATGTTGCTTTGGCACATTGAGATAACATTTTGTAGTTTCATTGTAATTAGAGAAGATAGTTTTAAAATAGCATTTTTTAAATGAGCATTTTTATTTTACTTTAAAGGCCCAAAAACAACCTTAAAAATGCAATCACTAAACCTACATACTGGAGCCTGAGAAAAATGCTCATTTTAAAAGAAAATT
Source organism: Danio tinwini (assembly GCA_903798205.1). NCBI lineage: Eukaryota > Metazoa > Chordata > Actinopteri > Cypriniformes > Danionidae > Danio > Danio tinwini. The sequence continues at coordinate 18,856,055 of CAIGQZ010007154.1, read as the reverse complement.
TCATATGACACTTAGAGGCTTTTGCATCTGAACACTGTATATGCAGTACCTAAAAAAAGTGTCACTAAATATACTTGTGATACTTGTATACTATATATATAGTGCTTCCCACACATAGACTTTACTTGGGGGGGCCGCCAAGCTTTATTAACGGCTGCTCAAGTATATTTAGTGACACTTTTTTTTTTACTATTATTATCATCCTTTTACGCTGTATCCGCCCAATATAACCAAACATCCACGATTAATTAAGTAGTGAAAAAATCTTCTCTCGTAACTACTGTGTGCGCCAAGACCTGTCAACACTCCCATAGACATGCTCCACAGAGACCCAAAAAGATGCACATTTTTGAGCCGGGGTTTTTAAATTTCTCAAAATGTCTGGGATTTGTTTTTACTTTTGCTTTAGAGAGCAAGAGAAACAAATTAAATGTTTAAATTCTTGTTTAAATTTAAATTGATTCTTTAATCTAAAAAACTCCAAAAAAATAAACTTTACTGAACAATCAGAGAGGACAAAATTTAATCTAAGTTGGCTGTAAAATATTTTTACACCATTAGAAATGGCTAATCAACTCATTTGCCTTATTGAAATAATCTACACGTTTTATTCTTGTAATTATTATACTTTTTAGAGATATTATCTGATTTTATTCCTTTTTTATTTTATTTATTTCTCCTTTGCTGTATATTTTATTAATTTGATGATGTTACTATATTACATATTTTATACATCTAAAATACTTTGGCAATACTGTACAAAATGTCATGCCAATAAAGTAACCTGAACTTGAATAAGAGTTAGAGAGAAGCAGATTTGACCTGTCAGGGTGTGCACATGGCATCTGAATAGCAATAAAGTAAGATAAATAAAAAAAACTTTTAACTGTATAACAGTTTCTTAATAAATTAAAATATTGGTAAAAATCTAATTATGTGTAATTGAATCTAATAATTAATTGTTTGTTGCATATAGTTAACTATTTATGTGTTGTGGGTAAAAGGTGCACTGGACTTCATTTTTATAGTTAAAATGTAATTAAAAAGCATGTGTGCATTAACATGAATTAAAATCAACAATTGTGTTTCCGTAATTGTCCAACAGGAGAGTTTGGCGAGGTGTTTCGTGGCTCTCTGAAGATGCCGGGCCGCAGTGAGGTTGCAGTAGCCATAAAGACACTAAAGCCAGGCTATACAGAAAAGCAGAGGCAGGACTTCCTCAGCGAGGCCAGCATCATGGGCCAGTTTTCCCACAAGAACATTATCCGCCTGGAAGGTGTCGTCACCAAATGTAAGTATCAGATTATAAATGCATGCTGCTGGCAACTCTACATAGCAATGCATGTATTAACAGGATGTTCTCTTTCATTTCAGTTAAAGATGCCATGATTATCACCGAGTACATGGAGAATGGAGCTCTGGACCAGTATTTAAGGGTGTGTTTTGGTCAATGGATTAACAAATCTGAAAAATCTGAAATGTATTAGAGTCACTGATGATTTTATTTGTGCTTAACAGGATCACGATGGGGATTTTTCCTCATACCAGCTTGTGGGGATGTTGAACGGCATTGCAGCAGGAATGAAGTATCTCTCAGACATGAACTACGTCCATCGGGACCTCGCAGCTCGCAATGTCCTGGTCAACAGCAACTTGGAGTGTAAAGTGTCTGATTTCGGCTTGTCTCGAGTGCTGGAGGACTTCCCTGAGGGAACATACACAACTACTGTAAGTGATAGGAATGCACAGAATCATTACAAAATAAATCTGTAAATTTATACACACTATATTTAATTCACTTTATATTGATGGCACCATTTAGACATTATCTTGACTATGGCCAGACAGAATATACCAAACTTTTTTGCTGTCTCTGAGGATTTATCGTAATCAACACTTGAAATGCAAACATGAAATAAAAAAATAATACCTTTTTATTTAAAGTTTACAATGTAAGTTCAATTGTAAGTTCAATTGTTTGGAAAACAAAGCAAGTTTCTTATATAATATATTTACTTAAAGACAGAAAATGTGATTGACATTGTATGTCAAACAAACTGTGTTGTAAATAAATCATATAAACATTTGCATATTAGTCAGTAGAGCTGCACGATTAATCGAAAAAAGATCACAATCTCGATCCGACCCTACACACGATCTCAATTCAGCTTTTCTACGATTAAGCCAATTATAATTTTAAGGTCAGGAGAGAAGCATAAAGGCGGTCGCACAAGTCTTTACATCAACATGAACACCTGCAAATGGCATTAAAAGTGTCATATACTGTATTTATAAGGTATAAGTCACCCAAAAATGTCATTTCGGTTTTAATGTAATAATGTATTCGCGGCTGTGAATCACACGTGAGCTAACCGTGAGTTGTTTGTTTACTACCGAGAGGACGTGTGCATGCCCGCCAATGATGCCTGCTTTTATGAACAGAACCTGCATAGGCTGTGAATAACAGCTAATAAAATTGTAAAATAACGTTCAGTTTGTTGCACAGAGCAGTCTTTTGGGAGCCATGCGGGAAGTATGATTTGCATTGCATGTGTGTGTTTTTTTCTCAGAGTAACGCACTCGGATGTGAAAGTGAAACCAGTGCACACATAATTTAAATTATCATATTGCATTTTAAAGTCATGATTACGACAAGCATTTGATATGTTTTTTTCTTTGATAGCGAACACTAAATGTTGTGCATGAAAATAAATGTTTACTGTGTCAGTATTTACTCTAGCCTGTTAAATATAATGCAAGAGTGAATTTGATAATGTCAAATGTCTCATTTTATCAGTGAATAAAATGCTCTAATAATGTTGTCAATGACAAATGACAAGCATATGTCTCAAACAGAATAATTCAACTTTAAAATTATGAATAGATGTATTCTGATGCCATCACTTTACAACCAGGACACATTTAAAATCTGTTCAAGTCCACCATTCCATGTCTATACAAAATGTAGCATTTTAACCAACAGTAGACCTACACATAGGCCTATTGTTATTATTATTGTTGTTTTACTATATGTTTGATCTCATATAAGTCTTTATTTTACATCGACAGAATTGTGAGAAATTCAAGAGTTCACACTTAGATAATGCTTGACTATATTAGCTAGTTTGGCATGCTGTCCCGGGAGAGAACCCTGAGCTCAGAGATAGGTGAGCCCAAGGCTCCCGCCTGGTCAATAAGCATTAGGAGGGATACGAGATCAGGTAGTTCTCGATAACCTCCTGAGAATAGGCCGCTGATTATGTTAGTTTGTACTTAGTAGGTGCTTATGACTGTAGTTGCATGTTTTTGAGTGTGGGAGGAAACCGGAGTACCCGGGGAAAACCCACGCGAACACGGGGAGAACATGCAAACTCCGCACAGAGAGTGTCGACTGTTTCAGCTAGCGTTGAACCAACTCGCCCTCCTTGCTGTGGGGCAACAGTGTTAACCACTGAACCACCGTGTCGCCCGAAATCTAAACTGAGGAGGAGGGAGAAGGGATGGATGGGGGGGGGTTCCAAAGCGAAGATGAGGAATGAAGTTTAGGCTGGATATTTATATTAAATTTGAAATGATCCGATTGGCTGGTTAATGATTGGTGATAGGGATCAGCTGTTGTCAATCCTATCACGTGCTCCTCTCGAAATTAGTTTGTGAAACTTCACTTCATGATCTTGATTTTAAGCAAAAAAACATGATTCTCATTTCAACCAGAATCGTGCAGCCCTATTTGTCAGTAATATTACTGAAATTAATATAAAAAAGTGGAATATACACATTTACATAAGTAACTAAATAGGACTCAATGATGGACTAAAAGTCTGTGTATTTGTGCACAGGTTTCATGTGGGCCTTATAGTCCATAAGTAACTTTAGAACTACATATCAACTAACTGTCATTATAGTATTAGTAGATGGTTCAGTTAATGTAAGCAGAATAAGTTGTCATGTACTTGAATGTGTGTTGGAAGACCATCAAATTATAGCATTAGCAGATGATGAGCTGCTAGTCTACTAATACTTTAATGACTAGTTGTATGTAATTGCACAGTTAATTATAGCTAACAGAATGTCTATATCAGGGGTTTTTAATCCTTACAATGCCACAGATCCAAATTTATGACCCTCCTCATGAGAACCCCTATGTTAAAATTCAAAAGGGACCATCAATATGAATTTATACCTGTTATTTACAAAAGTCTGACATTGTACGTTGATTGTTTTATTTTTTTTTAGGGAGGAAAGATTCCTATTCGCTGGACTGCACCGGAGGCAATAGCTTACAGGAAGTTCACTTCAGCCAGTGATGTGTGGAGCTTCGGTATAGTCATGTGGGAAGTTATGTCATTTGGAGAAAGACCCTACTGGGACATGAGCAACCAAGAGGTATGGGGTGTTACTTATTATGCACTTTTATGACAGTTGGTTATACATCAGGATGCTGATTTAAATTGGGTGATGATGAAAAGCATGAGTTAAGTAAAAACATTTCTAGGGAACACAAAATAAAAGGGTTAGTTTACCTCAAAATGAAAGTGTTGGCATTTTAAGCCCATAAGTTCTTAGTTGGTCTTCTCGGGCCGATTGCACCTGTAGTCAATGTTGCCAGATATATCTGACTGATTCCAGCTCAAAAAAACACCCAGACATCATAGCCGGTTCTTAAATAAAGATCTGGAAGGGAGGAGTAGATGGCATCTCTTAGAGAGATCATAACCGGTTTATAAGTGAAGAACGGGGTTGGCAGTTGGGGGGGTTCGGTGGCTGGGGGGAGCACCGTTGCAAAGCCGCCCAATTTTTCATTACCCGCCTATGTCATTTCTTACTCGCACAATCAAATTCAAAATCTGGCAACACTGCCAGCTGTATGTAATGCCGAGTTCAGACTGCATGATTTTCAAAGTAGTCGTGTCACAGGTGTTTTCATACTGCATGACTATCTGAGGTAGCGTTTCATGGCTGCTTTGTTTACACTGCAAGATAGATCGGCAGCAGGGGGTTTCACACTGCATGACTTTAAAATAGAAAGAATCGCCGACAACTCGGTGCAGATGCAATCTAAGCTGCATCCAATGCTTTTTAATGCCCACACCTAACCCCACCCCTAACCCTACCCCTCACAGAGACGTCACTAGCTCCATTGAGTGCACTGTGTCCGACACTGCATCTCTGGGCAATGCAATCTCAGCTTGCATCATAATGGCTGCATCCAGATACTATTGGACATGTTTGTCTTTGTTTGAAAACTACGTCTCTCACAACCAAACACACGTGAGAAGTGACACGGGAACATTGCGAGGTCACGTAGTATATCTTTTGTTATTAACTACATAATGAGAAAGAAGCCTTTAGTGGGGTAGAACATGTCCTTATTTTGCTCATCTGGAAGGGAATTAGCAATTTCTCTCATACTTTTTTTATTTTTTGACCTGGCTGTGGTATTGCTCAGATGACACGTCAAACAGACACGGGTGCTCCTGCCAAATTTCCACTAGTTTTTCCTCCATTTCTTGGGTCCAAATAGACTGAGAAGAAGTCCTTTTATCTTCTCCCCCAACCTCCCACTGGCCTGCAGATACCCACACTAGTGGATGCTGCTCTCTCATTGGCTGTTGGTAATCGCTGATGTTATTTTTAATCAGAACACATTTCACACGGCATGATTTGAATCGCAGACAGCTCCAGATATTTAGCACACCAAATATCTCACAGGTGTCAGCGACTCATCGGCGATACTCTCAGATCACATTTACACCAGGAGGGTCCAAACTTGGTCCTGGAGCGCCGGTGTCCTGCATATTTTAGTTCCAACCCCAATTAAACACACCCGAACCAGCTAATCAAGCTCTTTCTAGGTATACTAAAAACTTCCAGGCAGATCTGTTGAAGGAAGTTGGAGCTAAACTATGCAGGGTTTGGACACCCCTGGTTTACACTGTGTAATTGTTACTCGCGTGAACAAGCACCGATTTGCCTGTAATTTCAGGCATTTGTCTGCGATTTCTCAAAACCTGTCGGCGAGTCAAAATCGGGGCTAAAATCATGCAGTCTGAACTCTGCATAAACTAAAACGTACCCTAGTTGTGACTTAAAGGGGCACTAGGTTACAACTTACACATTACTAAATTTTTTTTGTGTTAAGCTAAAGCCACAGAACTTAAGCCACAGAACTTAGTTTAAAAGTAAGGCTACCTTCCAACTAAATATTTACAGCAGCCTCTACACATGTATAACGGTAGAAAAGAGACAGCAGCGAGATTAGTTTACATTCAGGAGCTTACGATTATAATGAAGGATGATCTTCCTCTGCAAAATCCAACATTTTGCAGAGGAATCCATCCTCCCAAATCTCAAATTTTTTTTCAGTTTATGAAAAAAGTAAAATTTTCTTTCAAGGAGTCTTAAGAGTTTCTTTCTTAAAACAATAATTTCTTCATGACTGAGTTTTTCTTCCTGCTCTTTTCTCTTTCATATGTAGGATATAAAATTTGTATTTAGCATGCATTCACGGCTCACTATGCAGGCGCGTCTGTTATTAGTGACTGACTTTTAATTTAATGTGTTTTAAAAATATAGCTTATAATTTTCTTTTTCATATGACAGTTATATATAGATGAAGAATTTTAAAGCAGTTTAATGATTTAAATGCTTTTTATTTGATATTACGTCATTCAATGTGACTTAGCATGACTTTTATAGAGAGCTTACGACCTACTAACTACAGTTTGCCTTAAGAACATGTGATGCAACTGAAGTAAGAAGAAATGTAGTTATAAACTAGCTAGTAGTTACTAAGCCCCTAGTGTGGACTTTATGTTCCAGTTTAAAAAAGAACTTATGATCAGCTGGTGCAACCCTACTCAGAATCAGGATATTTTTAATAAATCTGACAGATTTCTTTTTCTCTACTGAAACTCTCTTCACCCCAATTCTGGTGCTTCAAAGCCTTCATTAAAAGCAAAAATTGGAAATAAAATGATGAAACAAGGGGTTATGAATGAATAATGTGGTTCAAGATTTCAAGAACAGAATTCTGGTGCTTTGAACCCTTCATTAAAAACAAAAATTGGGGGAAAAAAATCATAAATCAAGTGGTTATGAATAATGTGGTTTTCAAGATTTCAAGAACAGAAGCTCAAACATGACATGCATGAATGAATCTTTCTCTCTCTCTGAAGACTTAAATTCATGTATTTTCGTTAGACGTAGATTAAACTGTTCAATTTATATGGATTTAGAACATTTTGAAGAGTTGAAATTTTGGTGTGAATAGCAATTTTATTAAAAAATAAACTACTTGACACTTTTTGAAAAGCCATTTAAGGCCTTAGCAAGTACCTAGCAACCTAAGCTTTAATTTAAAATGCACTGAATCAGTCCCTCCAGGATTTTTGGAGAAATATTTTTGTCATATTTGTGTCCTAAAATGACAGATTTTCTCTAAACCTATAGCATTATTCGCTTCAGTTCTTTATCTGGGGAAAAAACAATCTTGTAAAAAACATTTGATTTCAAGAACTATTAGACTTGTAAAATCCTTTAGGGACTGTTGAATGATATTACATCCTCTGTGAGCTTAGTTTCACTGTTTTTCTTTTATTTTGATCACAGGTGATGAAGGCCATAAATGACGGCTACAGGTTGCCAGCACCGATGGGCTGCCCATCAGCAGTTAATCATCTGATGCTGCAGTGCTGGATGCAGGACCGCTCCACTCGACCACGCTTTGTTGATATCGTCAACCTCCTGGAGAAGCTGTTGCGCAACCCAGAGTCACTCTCAACCATTGCCAACATCGACTCATGGTAAGAAACCGCTTCCAAGATGCTGCTGATAGAAAACTGCAGGTCTAATGCAGAATGAGGAGTGTTGCAAATCAGGCACTGATTAATATACACTCATCGGAGACTTTATTAGGTACACTTTACTAGTACCGGGTTGGACCCCCTTTTGTCTTCAAAACTGCTTTAATTCTTCGTGGCATAGATTCAACAAGGTACTGGAAATATTCCTCAGAGATTTTGGTCCATATTGACATGATAGTATCACGCAGTTGCTGCAGATTTGTTGTCTGGCCATTCTCCTCTGACCTCTAGCATCAACGAGGCATTTGCACCCACAGAACTGCCGCTCACTGGATTTTTTCTCTTTTTCTGACCATTCTCTGTAAAGCCTAGAGATGGTTGTGCGTTTCAAATTAAAGTGTGTGTTTCAGTTTGTGTCTGTATATTTCAATTACAATACATATTTTTAATGACAATAAGCCATAAATCTCCAATTCAATAGAATGTGCATAGAAATCTGTGCAAATCAGAATATTCATAACAAAATAATGCCTCTTTTGCACCATTAAAAAAATTCTTTTTGAATTTTTATGCATGAACACACTAATTCCATTATTAATTTTATTTCATTTAAATTAATATAAATTTTTTATTTAATTATTTTTTTAATTACATTTTATAATTGAAATTGTAAACTGCAAAACAGGGAACATTAAACAGTGCAAGGCACATTCATATGGAGGACGAAACCTGCAAAAACAATATATAAATAAATAAATAAATACGCAAATATTTAAATAAATGAGTAAATAAATCCATTAAATCCTGCATAAAAATAATAATATATATATAAATATGCAAATAAATAAATGTCTATAAAAATTCACAAATTCCTGCATAAATAAATATTATTTTTATTATTAGTGCAGGCAAGTAAATAATGCTAAACTGAAAGTTTTTATTTCATAAATGTTTAAAAGGGAGAAAAATAAGCAATTTATTTTTCGTGTAATTTTTTATTATTTGCCTTCCAGCACTATTAATCATTTAAATATTTATTTATGCAGGAATTTGTGGATTTTTAAATATACATTTATTTATTTGCATATTTATTTATTTAATGTTTTATTTATGCAAGAATTCATAGATTTATTTACTCATTTATTTATATATTTGCGTATTTATTTTATTTATTGTTTTTGCAGGTTTCGTCCTCCATACTTTCACACTTTACGAAATAAAACAAAACAAAACAAAATTAAATTAAATTAAATTAAATTAAATTAAATTAAATTAAATTAAATTAAATTAAATTAAATTAAATTAAATTAAATTAAATTAATTATAAAATAAAATAAAACCATCTGTACAAAATATATTTGCATAAGCACACCAAGAGAAAAAAACAAATATATTAAAAATAAATAAATATTTATGAAAATAAAAAAGAGACCTTCAGTTATTATAATTATTTATTATTTTTTTTGTATTAATATTCTTTTAATATTGGAAGCTTTGAACCACTTTCCCAATCTCAGAATGAAAACCGCTAAAAGAGGGCCTACATTTTTTGTTGTTTGTTGTGTGAATATGATATTTACATATTAATGAAATAAAGTTTTATTAATGTTTCATCAGCACATAAATAAGAAAAAAGATAATGTAAATCACATTTGTAACAGCAGATTTCTTTTAGAAAACAATTGAAGTCATTTTAACAAGAACAAGCATAGATATCAACCCAGAATATAGAAGTAAACTCACAATAGAATAAGTAATTCACTTGTGATAGACTTCAAATCAACACCGAATAGTGCATGAAACACAAACCGGGATGCAGCAACACTCACTAAAAGCTCTGTTTTATTTTCATCACAGTGTTTCCATTCGTCTACCCAGCACTAGTGGTTGTGATGGCGCCCCCTTCAGGTCAGTTGACGAATGGCTGGAATCCATTAAAATGGCCCAGTACAAAGAAACCTTTGCCAACGCTGGCATTAAAACTATCGACCAGGTGTTGTGCTTGAAAATTGAGTAAGTATCCACTGCATTCATAAACCAAATGCAAATGTTACCAAAAATTCCATATACCGTAATCTAACGCTTTTCCATCAACTTCTTTTTCTAAAGGGACATTGGGAACATTGGAGTTCGGCTGGCAGGTCATCAGAAGAGAATAGCATACAGCATTTTGGGCCTGCAAGACCCAGTGGGGGCCTTGGATTTGTTTGCAGTGTGATCATATGGCCAACTGAAGCAACACTGTTCTGAATGGACTTAACATAAAACTGGTTGAATAAAAACCAGACTGCCTTTTTCAATCAAACGGACTCCCTCTGGGAATATAAACACTTTACTGTTAGTTTGTTTATGCATTTTATATCCTATTTTTCCACATGTCAGATGGACCCTTATGTTTTTGCTATTCTGTTTTGAACGTAAGCCATATTAAGCACAAGTATGATGGTCTGCTTTGAAATGCTATAACTACTGTCTCAGGTCTGATGATTAGGGTACTATCAAGTCTACGGTAGTAACCTTGAATATTACTGCGGTGCCCTTATAGTGAACAGAGCTGCCCGAATATGAGGGGTTGAAGTCTGATTTAAGTTTGTACAATTGTAATTGTAAAAATGTTTGTAGTAAACCTGATTTTTTTTTATTGTCAAATTGTTGACATGCATCCTTCTGTTTGGAAAGTATGCTTAAAATGTCTTATTTCAGCTCTTTTTATTTAATATTTATTTTTTTATTTATTGTATGTGTTTGTAAAGAAAAATACTGTTGTGTATAGTATTAAAATATTTTTAAAGTCTTATCTCTACTTGTGTTTTTACCATCAAATGCCTGAAATGAAAGCACAAAGTAACAACATTGAGGTGATTTGATTTATGTCCATGTAACTTGTAAAGCATGTGCTTATGCAGTTACTATTATAAAGTGTCATCGACTACTGTTTGATTTAAATCAGGGGTGTCAAAGTCAATTCCTGGAGGGCCAAAGCCAACCCTGCTTCAACACACCTATCTATCAAACAAGCCTGAAGGACTCAATTAGTTGGATCAGGTGTGTTTAATTAGGGTTGGAACTAAACTGTGCAGAGCTGCGGCCCTCCAGGAGTTTGACACATGTGATTTAAATGAATCACTCTTTCCAAAGCTGGGATCAATTGGAAACACTTTTCAGCACGGCCTTATTTATTAACATTTAGTTAATGCATTAACTTGTATTT
>CAIGQZ010007154.1:18818878-18829137 GCA_903798205.1 Danio tinwini | reverse complement strand
ATTATTTATTAAATTGACATTCATATAAAACAACAGTGCAAAATAAAGATTACTTACTGCAATGCTTCATTTTTGTTTGATGCAAACCATAAATTTATTTTTCATAAAGTAAAAGCAGGACCTTTTACATTACATAACTCGCATTCAAGCACATTCAGGGCAGCATGATAATGAGAATTGTTATTTATTGTAAGTATTATTGACATCATCGTCATCATCATCATCAATAATATTTTATAAGATTAGACATTCATTTTGGAATTATTGCACAGATAGCAATAAGTCATCACAGCATTAGTTAGTTGTTTCTGGTTTTTGTTAGTCCTGATTGATGTTGTTTTTAAATACAATAAATCCCTTAATATAAAATTTGCAGTGGTACTCATTCATTTTTGGTGGGTGCTCCTAAACTTTTTCTGGTGCTCCTTTATTAGGTACACCTTACTAGTGCCAGGTTGGTCCCCCATTTGCCTTCAGAACTGCCTTAATCCTTCATTGGCATAGATTCAACAAGGTAATGGAAATATTTCTTAGAGATTTTGGTCCACATTGACATGAAAGTATCATGCAGTTGCTACAGATTTGTCGGCTGCACATCCATGATGCAAATCTCCCGTTCCACCACACCCAAAAGGTTGATATGATATGGCGCGTTATCCTGCTGGAACTAGCCATTAGAGGATGTGTACACTGTGGTCATAAAGGGATGGAGCCTTTTGGTGAGCCTTCTACTGCTGTAGCCCATCCGCCTCAAGGTTGGATGTGTTGTGCATTCAGAGATGCTCTTTTACCTACCTCGGTTGTAACAAGTGGTTATTTGAATTACTATTGCCTTTCTATCAGCTCGAACCAGTCTGTCCATTCTTCTCTGGCATCAACAATCTTCAGCAACTGCGTGATGCTATCATGTCAATATAGACCAAAATCTCTGAGGAATATTTTTAGAACCATGTTGAATGCCATGTAAATGCCAATGTCATGAAGGATTAAGGCAGTTCTGAAGGCAAAAGAGGGTCCAATCCGGTACTAGTAAGATGTAGCTAATTAAGTAATGTGCACCTTTTGTAAAGCTGCTTTGAAACAATTATTGTGAAAATACAAATAAACTAGAATTTAATTCAATATATTTTAATTATTAATTAATCAAATATATTTATTTTAACTACAGCAACAAGTGAAAGAATTTATGATGCCTTTGAAACCCGTTGCCATTCGATTTGCTAAAAACAGTGACGGCCGCAACTCAGGTAAAAGCATCTGCTTTTTTTTCCGCCTATTGATGGTTTGAAGATGTCAAGCTGCTGCCGATTGATTGAGGTTGTATTTGTTGCAATAAGGTTACGTGTATGTGGACCTGCGATCAGAGGCAGAAATCGAGAGAGCCCTGCGCCTTGACAAGGACTACATGGGTGAGCACCTTTTCACTCTTTCTGAAAAGTACACTACAGCAATGACCTTTCATTGCTTCTGACTTTTTTTTTGAGGTTTAATCTAATTTAAAAACAAGTATGGTACATGAAACTGGTTGCAGGTTATGCATTATCTGTGTAAACCCACAGGAGGGCGCTATATTGAGGTTTTCAGAGCCAACAACTTTAAAAATGACAGACGATCTGCAAAAAGAAGTGAGAAGGAAAGGAATTTTGTGCATGAGCTGAAGGACGATGAGGAAGAGGAGGATGTCGCAGAATCTGGACGACTTTTCATTAGAAACATGCCCTACACATGCACTGAGGAAGATCTGAAAGACATATTTAGCAAACACGGTCAGTCACAGACACATGATAAACATTGTTATAAACCACAGGTGGATGACTCAAAATACAGGTGTAAACGGAGTGTGTTTGAGCTTGACTTTCAGAGGTAGTCAAAAGCACTTTTAGTCTGGATAAGTTTTGTAATGTAGGCTCTTATGTCAGGGTGACCGCAGGGTCTTAAATGTCTTACATTTCAAAAACAAAATATTAGGATTGAATTTACTGAAATATTTTGTTGTAGGTCTTAAATAATTTAAAACAGGTCTCAATTTTCATATGTGAATTTATCCAATAAGGCCTACACCCACCAAATCCCCAATAATAAAACCTTTAACAAAAGTTGAATTTTAACTCTTTTTTTTTTTTTTTACCAATAAAGTTTAATTATCTTCTTTACAGTAGCATTTGTTTAAAAATTCTCCATCTATTTAGCTATACCTGGTGAGGACACTGACTTGGACAGACTGTTATGCATACATTTTATTTTGGTATAGTTTTCAAACTTGTCATTTTTTTTTTAGAAATGTCATGTTGAAAACTATGCATGTATACTAGATATAATTAGAGTCTGTTTGTTTTGACACATTATTTAATTTATGTGCCTAAGAAATTACTTTTTTTTTTTTTTTTTTGATGAGGAAAGTAAAACTTTTTTCCAGTGGTCCAACCATACCATGAGAAAAGAAATCCTTTGCGTTTAGCCCTGTATAAGTCTGAAATTTGATTCATAATGGTCTTAAAAAGGTCTTGAAAAGTCCTAAATTTGACTTGATGAAACCTGCAGAAACCCTGTATGTGGTCAAATGCATTACAGCAGCCACTGATTGTTCGCTAGTCAGATGGAATTTAAACTTTGCTGTTAAAATGGCAAGTTCGATTTGATGGCAAAATATGTAGAAAGCTAATGTTCTCTTACAGATCTGGTCCCATCAAAAGTAGTTTTGCATTTATTAGAGCTGAAATCAAAGCTTTAAACATTTTTTTTTGTTGTCTCATCTAGTATTTATGTCTAATTTGTGCTGACTTATTCTGTGATATTAGATAGAATGATTAGAAATTGACTATATATCTATAGACCCTTAAATAATTAAGGGTCTAAAGAAAGTCGACAAAATATTGAAATTAAAACATCAGTTGTAAGTAGGAAATGGTTGTAAATTGGTCTCTCATCTACTTGATCCAATTGACCAAAATGACTGAAATGCTAGGCACTAATACCTAAGAAATTCATTTTATTTTTTCCCAAATGTAGTTTTTATTTTTTTTCTTAATTTCTTTTTCAAATGTACATTTTTAGACTTAATTTTTTTTTTGCCTTTTGTTTTAGTAATAAAAAAGCAATACTTTACACAGCCAAAATTAGAAAAAAAAGGAAATAATTCTGTTAAAGTTTCCCAAATTCTGTGAGATTACATTAAGCAGTAACATTATATACAATACTGTAACTAAATATAAATTCAAATAATACAATTTTATCAGTTAATTCTACCTGTATTTTCTTTAATACATACCTTAATTTCTTCGTCCATTTAAAAAAAAAAAAAAAAAACACTTATTTTTCTTGTGTCCCCCATTAGGTCCTCTTTCTGAGGTGCTTTTTCCCATAGACAGTCTGACTAAGAAGCCTAAAGGCTTTGCATTTGTCACATACATTATACCAGAGAATGCAGTATCAGCCCTGGCTCAGCTGGATGGACATACATTCCAGGTACTGATCTGTTCCTTTGACCTCAGCTCTGTCTGTTGGGGTTATCTTTGTTTTCTTACCTGTGTTTGGACCCTATAGGGCCGTGTTCTGCATGTTATGGCTTCAAGGCTAAAGAAGGAAAAGGCCGATCAGGGGCCCGATGCTCCCGGCAGCTCCTCATATAAGAGAAAGAAAGATGCCAAAGATAAAGCAGCCAGCGGCAGGTCAGTATCTGTCTTAAGCTGAATAACTTGCTTGCACTTTATTATAAGGTATCTTTGTTACAGTGTTACTATACATTTTAAGTATTTAAAAGTTAAAATTAACTACATGTACTTGCTGCTATATACAGTTGAAGTCAGAATTATTAGCTCTCTATTAATAGCTTTGTTTATTTTTTCCCCAATTTTTGTTTAATGGAGAGAAGATTTTTTCAGTACACTTATAAATATAATAGTTTTAATAACTCATCTCTAATAACAAATTTATTTTATCTTTGCCATAATGACATTACATAATATTTTACTAGATATTTTTCTAGACACTTCTATACAGCTTAAAGTGACATTTAAAGGCTTAACTAGGCTTCTCTCCGTTAAACAGAAATTGGGGAAAAAAAAAATTAACGGGGGCTAATAATTCAGGGGGGGTAATAATTCTGACTTCAACTGTATATGTTTAGGGTCAGTCTTGGGCACAATGAGGTACAAAGAAATTAAATTGCTTATCTATCTAAAGTAATGGACGGATTACTTTCATTTTTTGGTCATTTAAAATAAATCAGTCAATAGAGAAACAAGAGAACTACACATACTTAAGAAATAATGAATGTAGTATAAATTCATAGTAGCAAAACAATTATTATTGTTTTTTTGCTATAATTTGCTATAATTTTGCTAATATTTGAACTGTTTATAATGTTTAAATAAATAATATTATGTTTGCTGTTATGTTATAATTTTAAAATGCTTAAGTATTAACATTTTTAATAAAGCTAAAAGGTCTTATTTGACTCTTATTTAAAGATTTAAGAGTTTGGTTGTCTGTGTATTGAGATTTACATCTTTTAAGTAGCATTGAGTAAAGTAATTCAACTTAGGGTGCTTTCACACTAGCACTTTTGGTCCGCACCCGGGTTCGTTTGACGTCAGAGTTTGGTACGTTTAGCTAGTGTGAACGTGTCTTTTGAACTCTGGTGCGCACCCGTGAACCATACCTGAGTCCACCTGAAAGAGGTGGTCTGGGGGGACAGTTTGCGCAAACTCTTGTCTGGTTTACTTCTGATATGAATGCAATTGTACCAAATAACGGAAGCGAACCGCCAACTGTACAACAAACTTTAGTTTCATAGCGTTCATTCGTGTGTGTGTGTGTGTGTGTGTGTGTGTGTGTGTGTGTGTGTGTTTCTGTGTATCACCTACTGTACCTTGGTAAGAAGCAGGACTGAGCTAGGGCAAGTACAGTGATAATGTCTGCTTGTCTCCTTCAAAAACAGCTTCTGTAGGCATCTCAGGGCGTTCTAAACGTTTTAATAAAAAAGATTCAGTAAAAGCAGATCGACCGTGATGTGTGGACGTCTTTCCATTTTGGGGCTTTACTTTCATGGCCATCACCTAGCAACAGCTGTACACACAACAGCAGCTCGATGATAAAAGCGTACCGGGTTCAGAAGGAAAAAAGAAAGTGTGAACACAAACCAGTCGAGAAGGTGGCTAAGGGGGACAATCGAACTTGGGTACGGTCCAGGCAATTGAACCAAGTGTGAAAGCACATTCCTTTTCAGACATGCTAATTAGAAAAATAATTTAGATATAATTTTAATAATGTAATAAGTCATTACTAGCTTTTTTTAAGCAACACTGATTAGGTTTAGCCTGAGGGTAAGGGTTTATTGTTATTTATATAGTAAGTACATGGAACGTGTTAAGAACAAAAACCTTAATATTTCCAGTTGTCTTCCCTTTATTGTGCTTTTTTAATTCAGCTCTCATAACTGGAACACGCTGTTTTTGGGTACGAGTGCAGTGGCCGATGCCATCGCTGAGAAATACAACACAACCAAGAGCCAAGTGTTGGATCACGTGAGTCTTTGAGCCATATGAATGCTCTTTATTTTGTTTTGGAGATGATAAACAATGGACTTTATGTGTTTGCCAGGAGTCTGATGGCAGTCTGGCTGTCAGGATGGCCCTTGGAGAGACGCAAATTGTACAAGAGACCAGACAGTTTCTCCTGGACAATGGAGTTTCTCTGGACTCGTTCAGTCAGGTAGAGTGTGTTTGCTTTGCTCATACACTATTCAATAGTCTGGGTTCAGTGCAATTTTTATTTTAATCAATTACTTTCAACATGGGATACTTAATCCAAAAAGGAAAATCCTGTCATCATTTGGTTCGTTTCATAGTTTTGGGGTTCTGTTGAACAAAAAAGGAGATATACTGAAACCTGTAAAAAAACATTTGCATAGTATTTGTTTTCTTTTTCTGTGGATGTCAATGTTTACCTGTTTCCAACATTCATCAATATATCTCCTTTTTTTAAAAAACAAACAAAACAACTGCAAATTGGTATGGAACAAATTAAGGGTGAGAAAATGATGACAGAATTTTCATTTTTGGGTGAACTATTCCTGATCAAGAATACCAGTAAAATATTGGTGTTTTACCATGTACAGTTGTTTTTGCAAACACATTAGTTTATATGACTGCTTTTAGCATTAATAATAACAAATGTTTATTGTGCATCAAATCAACTCATTACAATAATTTCTGAATATCAGCACTCATTCAGTCAGGTATAGTGTGTTTGCTTTACCCATATACTGTTCAAGTTCACTGTTCATACACTGTTCATAGTACACTTTTCAGAGTCTTCGTTCAAAACAATTTTTATTTTAATTAATTACTTTACAAACTGAAAATCCTGTCATCATTTGTAGCATTTCAGGGATTTTCACAAAAGGAGATATACTGAAATCTGTAACCATTTATTTCATAATATTTGTTTTTTTGCTACTATGGAAGTCAATGTTTACCTCTTTCCAACATTCATCAATATATCTCCTTTTCTGAAAAACAAACAAACAAACAAAGAAAAAAAACAACCTCAAAGTGGTATGGAACAAATTAAGGGTGAGGAAAATTATGACAGAATTTTGATGTTTTACCATGTACCGTTGTGTATTGCAAACACATTAGTTTATGTGACTGCTTTCAGCATTAGTAATAATAACAAATGTGTCTTGTGCATCAAATCAACTCATTACAATAGTTTTTGAATATTAGCACTCGTTCAGTCACCTATAGTGTGTTTGCTTTACATATACACTATCCAAGTTCACTGTTCAGACACTGTTCATACACTGTTCAGAGTCTGTGTTCAGTGTAATTTTTATTTTAATTAATTACTTTCAACCTGTGGACCCTAAAGGACCTAAACTTCACCCCAGAAATGTAAATCCTATCATCATTTGATTCATTTCAGAGTTTTGGAGTTCTGTTGAACACAAAAGGAAATATTGAAACCTGTAACCATTTTCTTACATAGTATTTTTTTTCTGTGGATGTCAATGTAAACCTGTTTCCAAGATTCATCAATATATTTCAGGGTATCTGTGGGGCCTTAAAAATTTCAGAAATTTCAAAAACAAAATTTTAGACCTTAAAGTCTTAAAAATCACTCAAATATTGTCTTGTAGGTCTTAAATAATTTTAAATTAATTTTCCTTTGTTAATATAAAGCTACCCAATTAATCTGACATGCATCTAATCACCAACAACAACACATCTCAATAGCAAAACTATTCATAACTAACATTATAACCGTCTGTTGTTCATACCTTTAGTTTTTTTCCGTTGCAAAAAATGTATCTATACAACTAAGGTCTGCTTGTTTGGACACATTATATAAATATGTGGCCAAGAAATAACTAATTAGATATGTTTTTCTGCCGGCCATTAAAAATATCAGCATTAAGGCCTATATAAGTCTAAAATTTCATTCTTCATAGTTTTAAAAAGGTCTTAAAGTTTTAAATTTGACTTGGTGAAACCTGCAAACTCTCAAACTGTTATGAAACAAATTAAGAGTGAGAAAATGATGACAGAATTTTCATGTTTGGGTGGACTATCATTTTAAACTGATCAAAAATAGCAGTTAAACATTACTGTCCAGTTTTATTTTTCAATTTTATTTTTATTTTATTTATATTTTTTGTACAATGATTTTTGCTAACATATTAGTTTTTAGCATTGATTATAATAACAAATGTTTCTTGAGCATCAAACCAGCTCATTACAATCATTTCTGAAAGATGATGTGATGCTGAAGTATGCTGATGCTTGAGTATTCAGCTTTAAAATGTTATATATATATATATATTGTGCATTCTTGGTTGAATCGCTCAAATTATCCTGCAACATCTATTGAATTATATTATTAAAGTATATATTATTAGGGCACCCTCCAGGAAAAGCTTGATGCGACAACATCAGTGTCTAAATCCATGTTTTTTATTTGTATGCACATGATTAACTTATCTTTATGTTTATATGTGTGTGGTTTCCAGGCTTCAGGTGAGCGCAGCAAAAGTGTTATCCTCGTAAAGAACCTGCCATCAGGAGTGCAGGTTGGAGATTTGGAGGCTTTGTTCTCGCCCCATGGCTCTCTGGGTAGAGTTCTGCTGCCCCCTTCTGGCCTCACTGCCATAGTGGAGTTCTTGGAACCCACAGAAGCCAAACGTGCTTTCATGAAACTGGCATACACAAAGGTCAGTGGGCACGTGTTTGGAATGGCAATTTCAGCTAATGTTTTAAGCTATGTATGTTTAGTTGGTTTAATCAAGCTTCAATTAATGCAAGGATATGACGTCATATGGTTGTATTTCTCTTTCTAGTTTCAACATGTCCCTTTGTATCTGGAATGGGCTCCTGTCGCTGTCTTTACAACTCCCTCAGCACCTAGAGCAGGTAATGCTTTAATTCTGATGTGGTCATCTGCTGTAATTAAAACAGCAATTCATCTTTTTTCTATGAAGGATGCATGTATGCTGATCATTCAAAATTCTAAACATCTGCATCAGAATTACATAGAAAATTTTGTATATTTAAATATATTATTTACACTCACTTAGGGTGCTTTCACACCTAGACGTTTGTTTCGGAAGCTGTCTTGTTTGCCCAGTTAGCCCGGTTTGTTTGGCATATGTGAAACCCACAATCGCGCTCAGATCTGCGCCAAATCACGCGGTCTGAGATCGCCTGAATGAGGTGGTCTTGGCTCGATTGAAACAAACTCTGCAGCGGATCGATTGTAGTGAAAAAGCAAAATGAACCAGGCTATATAACAGTATTATGGATATGTAATAGCCATGTATATATGGCTATATGAAGAGAGAATGATGAATAGGACGGGATGTAATTCCTACTGGTAAATGTGCATTTCATTTTGAGTGCTGTTTATCCGTTAGGAAAATTGACCGAAATTATCATCAGATAATTTTTCCATAGTTTAATCTTATAATATTTTAAAGGCCTATTGTTTTGTTCATTTTTGCACTGACACCTCGAAAGAAGATCAACATTGATCTGCTTCATGATCTGACTGCAGTCTCGATTCATCTGTTATTTCTCTCTTGAATGAAAGCCTATAATGCATCATTCTAGCCAACGTTTTTTTTTAATAGATTGATTGATTCAATAGATAGATTTTATAAAACTTGACAACTGGAATGAGGCTTTGTATGAGAAAGTTCTACCTCTCTGATTTATATTTGGTGACTGTGGGTGTCAAAATTAATGTGCACCTTTTCGCTGATAATGTTTTATTGCTTATCATAAATTAAAATAATGACGTAACAGCGGAATTCGTGGGACTCTGAAAAATAAACTCTGAACTCTGACCAATGTGAGGAGAGTTTACTCGCACATGACTTGCTTGAACTATTTTGGTCCGTTTAGAAACTTTGCTGTGTAAAAGTGAACCGCACCATAATGTTAACAAATTAAATTAAAGCAATTATTAAATTCTGGACAAACATATTTGACTGGTACTTAAAGGAGGCTTATAGCAGACCTTTTCTGCCAGATGCTGAACTTGCCATCTTTAGATTCTCACAAGTTATATCTTCTCTCCCTCAAACAATGCAAGAGTCTTTAATGCAAGGCATGGTCTTGGGTAATTACCATTAGCCTTGCCATTACCCAGCTTCATTCCAGGACTGTATTTCTGACATGATATCTGTTATTCTGATGGAGAGACTCAGATTTTGAAGGACTAGCTTCATAAGAAAATGTTTGGCTACTTGAAGTCAATTTCTTGATTTATTTGACAAATTGTTATCTTAAGAGCAATCCAGTGACCCATGGAGGTTTAATTTATATACCCTCTCTAGTTTTGATTGTTTGTTATGTGACTGATGTGTTTTTATTTGTTGTCTCTTTTCTTTTTTGTTTTCCATTAATAATAAAAATAAGTAATAATAAAAAACAATTCTAGTACATCCCAAATTGTGTTTTTTTTCTTTCTTTTGTTTCTGTGTTGTTGTCCCAATATGTGTTTCTGTGTTAGTTCTTTGTATTATCTTCTGATTCCGTTCTTTTTTTTCTTCCCTCCAGAGCCTCAAATCAAAGAGAAATCTGTTTCGAAAAATGAAGAAGAAGAAGAAGAGGAGGAGGAAGAGGACGACCAGATTTTACCTGGCTCGACTCTCTTCATTAAGAACCTGAACTTTATCACATCAGAGGAAACATTACAGGAGGTAAACTAAAAACACACACACACACACACACACACACACACACACACACACACACACA
>CAIGQZ010007154.1:18796288-18817446 GCA_903798205.1 Danio tinwini | reverse complement strand
TTTAGGATCGTTGTTGTCTACATAAAAAAAAAAATTCTGCCTCCTCCCATGCCTTCACTTCATGGGGCTATTTTGGAATTTGGCTCTTTCTGTAGATGGTCTGCTGCACTTTAACTTCTCGTATAAGCAGATTTGTTTCTTTGCTAGGGAAGTGTTTAGTTTTTCTACTTACAAAATCTGACATGCAAAAAGCGAATCCACTTGGCATAAACACAACTTGTTTTTAAAGGGAATGGCAAATGACACTCTAATTGGTTTACTGCATGTTGCACCCAAAATTCATTAAGAGAATAAGCACAACCCTTTTAGGCAAGGCAAGTTTATTTATATAGCACATTTTATACACAATGGTAATTTAAAGTGCTTTACATAAACAAGAATAAAATAAATAAAAAATAAAAACGATTAAAAACAGAAAAAAAAAAAAGATTAACGTGTTAAAACAGGTTATAAAAGAATGAAAAAGAAAAGAAAGACATAAAAGACTATTATGAAAGACATTTTAGACTATGCACTGGGTGTGCTGACGTTTTTCTCATTCTTAAAATAGCAAGAGTGGATTTGGACATGCCTTAAGTGCACCTGCGCTTTGTGCTTTAGACCATGCGCTTAGCTTGTTAAAGTAGAGCCATTGTCATGTTCAAGAAACCATTTTGGAATGATTTAAGTTTTGTGACATTATCCTGCTGCAATTGGCCATAACAAGTATCGTGGTATGGACATTGTGAGAAACAATACTCAAAAACTTGGCCCAAACCTGGCCTGTTGATACAAAGCAGCATGGATCCATGATTTCATTTTTTTTTTTTACATCAAATTCTGACCCTATGATCCAATAATGCAGAAGAGGTTAAGACTCATCATACCAGGCAATCTTTTAAAAAAATCTTCTGTTATTCATTTTGGGTGGGAGAGTAAAAGATGAGTAAGTTTACCATCCCTTTAAATTCTTCTTTTTATGTGGTTTCCTAGTTCACGTGACCCTAATGTCATTAAAATGTGGCACCGGTCACATGCATGAGTGAAAAGCGTGTTCCTCATGTTGTTTTTGCAGGTCAGGTGTGGCACAGGCCAAGAAGAAAAAGCAAACCTCCAGGAAACAGACGACCTCTAAGATCCTGGTGCGAAACATCCCCTTCCAGGCCACAGTCAAAGAGCTGAGAGAACTCTTCTGGTAAACATCCTTTCACATTTTAATGAACATGTTGGCTATGTTCCATGCCATGTTATTCTGACTAGTGTGGAATTTCTAACTTTGATATGGTAGCTGAAATATATTGGTATACAATAGCATTTATTATACCAAAGACAAAACATTGCATCAGCAGTAAGTAAAATTAAAATGTTTATACATGTTTTTAAGACGTCAAGCATGGTTAAGATGTTTACTTGCATTGCTAAAATTTGACCATTGTTTGAAAGTTGTTTTGATTGTTGTTTGAAGCAATGTCTATGTTAACGTACAGTTGCAGGCAAAAATATTAGACTATTAGAAAATTATCTGAAATTTGAATTCTTCTTCAAATATTTCCAAGGTGATGTTTAACAGAGCAAGGACATTTTCACACAATTTCCTATTATATACTTTTTTATTCTGGATAATTATATATTTTTAGTTTGCCTGGAATAAAAGTATTTTTATTATTATTTTTAAGTTATTTTAGGGTCAATATTATTTACCTTTTTAGGAAATGATAATTGTTTGATTGGCTACAAAACAAACCACGGTTGTCTGACTTACCTAATTAAGCTTGGCAAGTCAAAATAATTACCTAGTTAAGCCTTTAATGTGCATTTTAAGCTGAATAATATTATCTTCCAAATCACTAGAAAAATATTATGTACTGTTATCATGGCAAAGACAAAATTAATTATATTTAAAAATGTAAAACGCGACGCTGTGGCGTAGTGGGTAGCGCTGTCGCCTCACAGCAAGAAGGTCGCTGGTTCAAGCCTCGGCTGGGTCAGTTGGCATTTCTGTGGAATTTGCATGT
Organism: Danio tinwini; assembly: GCA_903798205.1. NCBI lineage: Eukaryota > Metazoa > Chordata > Actinopteri > Cypriniformes > Danionidae > Danio > Danio tinwini. The sequence goes on along the minus strand of CAIGQZ010007154.1, from coordinate 18,815,452 downwards.
TCTCCCTGTGTTTCCCCCACAAGTCCAAAGACATGTGGTACAGATGAATTGAGTGTGCTAAAAAAAATTGTCCATAGTGTATGAGTGTGAAAGAGTGTGTATGGTTGTTTCCCAGTGATGGGTTGCAGCTGGAAGAGCATCCGCTGCCTAAAACATATGCTGGATAAGTTGGCGGTTCCTTCCGCTGATGCGACCCCAGATTAATTAATAAGGACTAAGCCGAAAAGAAAATGAATGAACGAATGTAAAACTTCATTAAACATTACTTAGGAAATAGTTGAAAAACCATTACAATTTCATATTGAATTTGCCTTATACTGTATACAGTGGTCGCTCGTCATAACGTGGTTCACCTTGCACGACCTTGCAGTTTTGCAGGGGTTTTTTTGTGCAATTTGACATGCTTTTTTCCCCAGCGCATTGTGTTTTGCATCCTAATTGGCTGTAAACCACTATCAATCAATCTCCGTGCCGTGTCTCCTGTACAGTACATAATGCGTTCAGCTTGCCAAATTTACTTAAATCTTTGATTGCTAGCAGTGTGACTCTCAAGTGCTGTACTGTATTTTTGCAAGTTTACTTCCCAACAAACTCCATAATGTCAAAGAAACATTCTGCACAGTCAAAGGCACCTGTATTAAAACCCTTAAAGGCAGAGGAAGATGTTAACATCACACAAAAAGTTGGACTTCTGGACCATTCATAATGCTCTTAAAATGTCTTTTGAGTTTTAAATTTAACTTGCTGAAACCTGCAGAAACCCTTTGTTTTGCTGCTTTTTAAACGGATAAAATACATGTATTGATGCATAAGTACTGAATATTGCAAATTATTGCTAAAAAGTACTGTTGTAATTTCATGGTTTTGTACTCTAATAGAAGTTGAGGTGTTTTAGATGATGTTGGATTCATGTCTTTCCCTCAGTACGTTTGGAGAGCTGAAGACGGTCCGCCTGCCAAAGAAAGGAATTGGTGGATCCCACCGTGGTTTTGGCTTCATTGACTTCCTCACTAAACAGGATGCCAAGGTGTGTGCAGCTGTCTCTGTTTCTTTCTGTCGCTCTTGCTTTTCACAGTCAAGCAGCTGATTGTCTTTGATTCAGTTCAGTGTCTAACAGGAACTTTGTGTATGTGTGTGACAGAAAGCGTTCTCAGCGCTGTGCCACAGCACTCATCTGTACGGCAGGAGGCTGGTGCTGGAGTGGGCAGATGCTGAGGAGACGGTAGACGACCTGCGGAGGAAAACCGCACAACACTTTCATGGTAAAATCTCATGAAGAGCAGACACTGTGAAACTGTTTGATCAGTCACATTAAATGCAAACTTAATTTGACACACTTTTTTTAGTAGCCTCACAAAACATCACAGTAGCATCACAGGATGAAAAAAAGATTTGCTTTTTCATTTTTATAGCACTATGAAATAGACATTTTTAATAGTTTTTTGTGGTGAATTTTTGTTTTCAGTTGAGCTTCGAATACAGGTAAAGACTACATTATTTGTCCTCCTGTGAAATTTAATTTCTATTTTTGAAATATTTCCCAAAGGAAATATTTTTAATGTATTTTCCCAATTTTCACAGTATTTCTTATAGTATTTTTTCTTCTGGGAAAATAATTATTTATTTTTCTTTGGTTGGAATGAAAGCATTTTTTTAACTTCTAAATAAAAAATTAAATAACATTTTTACATTAAACTTTTTTTTTAAATAGAATTTATATAATAATTTTTCTTCTATTGTATGTTTTATGTCATTAATTAAAACAAAATAAAGTGTCTTCAAACAAATATAATATTTATTTACAGTATTTACAATTACTGTATTAATAGCAATTATACTTGAGACAAATGCTTCTTCTGTGGTTGGATGTTAAACAGAATGATATTTAACTACAATGCAAAGTTTTTATGGCATAGCAATATAGGAACGAGTTAAGCAATGTTCTTTATAAAACATTCTGTCTTCAACTTTGTTATAAACTAAAATAAATAAATAAAATGAAAAAATTAAATAAAAGCAGGTTTTTTTTATTCTAAATAAAAAAATGTAAATAATTTTTACATTAAACTTTCTAAAATATATTTTAATAAATAATTTAGCCTTCAATTGTATGTAATTGTATGAATTTTAATAAAATAGTGTCCGCAAATGGCTAAAAATTATTAAATTGCTAAATTTGTATGGCATAGTAATATAGGAACGAGTTGAGCAAATTGATAAAAAATTTTATAAAACATTCAGTCTTTAATTTTTTGTTAAATAAATAAACAAAATAAATGAAATTGTTTTTTTTAAAGGTTTATTTATTCTAAATTAAAACATGTAAATACAATTTTTACATTAAACTTTTCATATAATGTATACAATAAATTAGCCTTCAATTGTGTTTTTTTGTTACTTAAAACAAAAATGAAATGTCTGAAAATGGCTAAATGACAATAAATGCTCAGTTAATATAAAGTTTATGTACAACATTTACAAAATACTGTATTAATAGCAATTATAATTCAAATACTTGTGAAAAAGACTGCATCTGTGGTTGGATATTAAACAGAATATTATTTTATTACAAAGCACAAGTTAGGTTAAGCAATGTTCTTTGTAGAACATGCTGTCTTTAACTTTTAGTTAAAAAATAAAACTTTATAAAAATAAATGAAAAAAAAGCATTTTTTTATTTAGAATAAAAAAGGTAAATATCTATTTTTACATGAAACCTTTTAGGATATTTTATATAATAATTTTCCTTCAATTGTATGTTTTATTTCATTAATTAAAACAAAAAAGGGTCTAATTTCCTAAAAATTACAATAAATGCTCAGCAAATATAATATTTATGTACAATATTTACAAATACTGTATTAATAGCAAGTATACTTCAAATACTTTAGACAAATGCTTTATCTGTGGTTGGATGTTAAACAGAATATTATTTAATTACAATGCAAAATTTTTATGGTAAAAATTACCTGACAAAACTCTTGTCATCAATCCTAGTTGTAAGAGAACCAAATAATAACTTCACTTCTAGTTGATCATTTGGAAAAGTGGCAGAAGGTAGATTTTTCAGATGATTCATCTGTTGAACTGCATCCCAATCATCACAAATACTGCAGAAGACCGATTAGAACCCGCATGGACCCAAGATTCTTACAGAAATCAGTCAAGGTTGATGAAGGAAAAATCATGGTTTAGGGATACATTCAGTATGGGGGCATGTGAGAGATCTGCAGATTGGATGGCAACACCAACAGCCTGAGGTATCTACACATTTGTGCTGCCCATTACATTACAAACCACAGGAGAGGGCAAATTCTTCAGCAGGATAGCACTCCTTATTATACTCCAGGCTTCACATCAAAGTTCCTGAAAGCAAAGGTCAAGGTGCTCCAGGATTGGCCAGCCCAGTCACCAGACATGAACATTATTGAGCATGTTTGGGATAAGATGGATGAGTCATTAATGTATGGATGCAGTCCTCCAAGCTCATGGGAGTCATACACAATATTAATTCTCTTCCCACTGCAGCATGACTTTATATTCTATACTGTACATTATTTCTGTTAAGTGACGAGACTTTTGTCTAAGCAAAGTCAGACCTTACTGTCCTAATTAAATAACTAAAAATTAAGCCATGGTCATATATATATATATATATATATATATATATTTTAATAAGCGTAATCTAAAGACCTTTGCCTTTCATATTAGCCACTTCTGATACAAATGATCAACTAGAAGTCAAATTGTTATTTGTTTCTACAGCTTGGTTAGGTGAAAAGACTATTGTCAGGTAGTGTATATGGACTTAATTATTTAGTCCTGCTGCTTTAGAAACATAAGAAAAAAAACTTTAACCAGTAATACCTAAACAGATTGATCTAAAATGCTCACTTGTTATTTTATGTTAAATTAAAAAGTCATTTTAAAACCAGAGCATCTTAATTTATTTAGTTGTAAATTAAATGAATTTCAACTTCTGTTAAGTAATTCAGCTCATCATTAGTTTGTGCCAGATACAAAAAATAAGTGTTGATTTGTATTTAATAACGGTTAATTGTTTGAATTGTTTACTTTGTTTTGTCTAACTTTTTATTTTTTGGCGCTACTTTGACTGTCAAAACGCTGCCAAAACACAAGCTACTCCTAATTTGAAGCGTTTTCTCCAACATCGGTCGCAATCCTAGTCATTTCCCCGTCTGTAATTGAATTAAAACAAATCTGTGCACAAATCTGTCTCCCTCAGATGCTCCTAAGAAGAAGAGGAAGGCGGAGGTGTTAGAGGGAATCCTGGAGCAGATGGAGGTCGGCGATGGAGACGGCGAGTGAATAGCAGCCGTCAGTCATTCACCTCCGGCATCAATAAGAGAGTAAATCATCCAGTGCAACTTCATTTATCTCTATTATGACTGCGTCTTAAACAGCTGCTTCATGGACCCTCTTCAGGAATTCTTCCTTTTGGCCCCAGATGCTCCCAATTAGCTTTTATTATATGCTCATACATCATCCCTGTTATTACTGTCAATGCATTAAACACTGCTTCTCCCTGCAGACCCGATCCGACTGAAGGTGAACTCCAAGACTAAGTTCTTTTAGAAAAGCAAAAGCCCGAAGGCCACGCTTGCTTTGGCTGTTTTTAATCGTCACGGAGGGCCGAGACGTTTCATAAACTGCCTTGACACACGGATGACATTGAGAAATCGTATCAGAAATGAAATGTGGAAGTGGTTTGATTGTTGTTTGTATACACAGAGATTGTATATTGTAGTATTTTCCAGATACTTACATAATATTGTAAAGTTTTTGTGGTGTTTAAAGTTATAGTTCAGCTCAAAGTGATATGTTATTCACTGTCAAGTGATTTCAAAACATTGAGTTTCTTTTTTCCTGTTGACCACAAAAGAAGATATTTTGAAGAATGCTGGAAACTGGTAGGAAAATGGAAATCCATTATGAAGAAGAAAAAAAACTTAAGTTAGTGGCTGTCGATTTCTCAAAATATCTTTCCTCTAAAAATGTTTCAAACAATGTTTCCAAACATTGTGTGGGGTGAAAGTGTTTTTTCATTGCATTGCTATTCAATCTGGCCACTGGTCAGTGTTGGTTTTTGAAAAATGACCTTTTTGGGATTATACTGTATTTATGACTATAATAAATTAATCCGCAAAGGGGAGCAATCACTCTAAAAACATATTTTTGTAAAGTTTGTACAGTCTGAAGAACATCATGTTGCTTCAAACTAACCTGTAATGCCAATTACATTTATTGTTCAGTTGCTTTATTGAAATGTTTGTTCAACTAAAAATGTACCTTTCTATCAACATTTACCTTATTTTATTATTCGTATTCCAAAGCAATATAAAAGTGTGGAATACACAGCCAATTTTGGGTTAGTTGCTCTCAAAAAAGTCATTAATTTCTGATTAAATCATTACAGTTGTTTTATTACATTGTAAAGTAGTAGAGTCAAAAATTTAAGTGCATGAATCTCAACGCATAGACAACAGACATTACAATCTTAATTCTTTTAAAGTTGTTTTTTTTTGTTTTGTTTTAAAAATTTTTTCTCCAAATTTGTATTAAATGAAATATGGAGTCATTTAAAACATTTTGTGAATTTGTTTTTAAAGCATGTGCAGTTGTAGGATAAATAAAACCTTTTTTTTTTACTGGATAATTATTTAAAAATTATGGATATATCTAAACAAAATAGAAAATTTAGTATGACTTTCTCTAAATTTATACCTTATATTATCATGAAATAATATTTTTTTTTCTTAAATATAAAATAAAATTTTCTGCAAAAATGATATTACTCTGCTTCTCTGAAATGATTTATACAAAACTGTTGAATTTACATACAGTATTTCATTAAGTGCATTATTAGTAACTAACAAAATTACCTAAGAGGAAAAGTAATCCCTTCACGTTTTCAGCAAACAAACAAAAAAAAAAAAAAAACTAATTAGTAACTAACTACACCAAATACGGCTGAAATATAAACCGCTCGGTGGATTATAAGCGTGCAGATTTTGTAAATGATAACAGAGAGACAAAATGTGCCATTATATATGAAAAGCTTTACATAGTGCGGCGTTTAAAAGTGATATTTTTAGTTTGATTAGAAGACTGTTACATGATTAAACCAATGTCATAGACTAAGATGGCCAATCAAATGAAAGCAGGCAAGGTTTACCGCTCACTAAATTGTTTTTGTCGTTATTTTTACACTATTAAATCAAGTCATGTAGTTTTCCCGCATTGCTTTTTTTTCTGTGGAGTGCAAATGCCTCCCCTCGTTGACCCTTCTCTTTTGCATACAATGGCTGCGTACAGCGACCAGATGCTGCCCGGCTCCAAAAATGACCATTAAAGTAGTTCATAACATTTATAAACTTTATTCCGGGTCTTCAGAAGAACTAAAGAAACTTGTAAAAAAAAAAAACTTCCCCGAAGGTCGAAGACGTCATACAAGGCATGAATCCTGCAACGCGCCATTGGTTTTTCTGTAGTTTTTAGTCCACATCAAATGTGTAATTTTGAAATGTCTATCTTATATAACTTAAATGTCTTTGTTATTTCGTGTAACTTATTTCGACCTGAATTTAGTAAAAATGTATTTAGGAAATAAGTGATTACAACATTGCTATATTTTAAATTATTAAAACGTTTGGTGACAAATTAGTAAAATCGTGTTCATCATCATAAAATCATTTTAGAAGTCGTCATTATCAGAAAATGTATATTAGTCACTTGTTTTTTCCCTTGAAATTAAGCAGGACACCTATTATTGTACTGGGGGGAAACGTAAACAAATTAAAGCTAAACTACAGTTGTATTGGTATGATGCTTAAAAACCCTCTTTTTTGTTTCTGACCCCACACAACTGAAGTATTTTATTGCCAAACTGTTCGGGATTATACTGAAAAACACTAAATAGAAATTTTGAATAAAGTAAAAAAATAAAATAATAATTTATATGTGTATGAATTTTCATTTTGTGGTGATGTTTTGACATTCCTCACACAACCTTTCAGGAGTCTGAACATAATGCATAGCTGATGAATATTTATGGCAGTTTATGAGGGTTTTGAATGACATGACAGTGAGCAAATGACAATGTTTGGTTAAGCTATTATTAAGCAGTGTTGTGGGTAACACATTACAAGGTGAGTTACATGATAATATTTTCCAAGTAACGAGTAAATTAATGTAGTTAAAAAAATTATATATATATATATATATATATATATATATATATATATATATATATATATATATATATATATAACGTTACTTTTTAGATTAATTCACTTTTAAAAATAGTTTGAATTGAATCAATTGAGTGTTGAATCAATGAGAGTATGCGCTCGCTGCGAAAACAGACAAAAACCAAGATGGCAGAGCCTTACATTTGTTTTGATGGAAGTATTCTCATTATTTTGAACCTGTGGAAGAAAGGAGGTCTTAATGGACAGTAATTTTACTGAACTAAGACAAAAATACAAAAGTAGCAAACACTGCTTTCAACTTTCATTAATCTGTATATACGGCATGTATGGCATCAGGTATTTCTCAGAAGGTATCGTTTTTCAAATTTTCCTAATTCATTTTTTTAAAGGTAAATGAAAGTGTACACAGTGTGTCCTTAAATGCAGAGCTCCTCTATTAAACAACAAAAAAAAGTTCTGGAAGACATCAAGCCTCAGGCAGGTATGAAAAGTAACTCAAAAGTAATGTAACTCATTACTTTCCATAAAAAGTAACTAAGTAAAATAACTAGTTACTTTTTTGGGGAGTAACTGAATATTGTAATGCATTATTTTCAAAAGTAACTTACCCCAACACTGTTATTAAGCACATTTAATGACATTTTCTTTCTGTATGTCAATGACAGATAATGCACCCAAACGTTTGCATGATCATTTTTATAAATGTCTTTTATTTTGTGATCCAGTATAAACAGATAACCTTGGAGGAAAAAGCCAAAGAAGTTTGTTGGAAAGCACTGCTTAGAGAAAGAGCGTTCTGCCTATGACAGACACACCGATACACAAATCTTCAGAAATGGATGACTGTATTTGTATCCTTTTGTCAAAAGTTCATCGGTTAGTACCTAATGAATGGAATGAATACATCCACATGCAGAGCCACGGTAAGCTAAGAAACGTCTATTCTGTTTGTTAGATAAAAACTGAGATGAGTTCTGTAGGAAACTTTGATGTCTGTCCACTTAAATATAAATTATCTGGAATATACAAAAACGCATTTACATATACATTTGTTTTCACACAGTCTTAGAGCTCCATGTGTCCCTTTAAATGAACACTACACTTATTTTTTTATTTTTTTGGAAATAGGCTCATTTTAAAAAGATCTAGTTTACAGTTATTGAATCCATTGAGCCAATCTTCAGTTTTAGCCTAGCATACTTTGTGCCTGCTTTAGCCATGGTACAGCAACAAAGTTCCCTGACTATTACGCCTGAATAAGAGTATAGTTCCTAATCACATCGGTCTAGAACAGGAATGGGCAAACTCAGTCCTGGAGGGCTGGTGTTCTGCACAGTTTTGCTCCTACACTAATCAAACACACCTGAACATGCTAATCAGTAATTTCAAGATCACTACAAATCTATAAGCAGGTGTGTTTGATTAGAGTTGGAGCTAAACTTTGCAGGATATCAGCCCTCTAGGACTGAGTTTGCCCACCCCTGGTCTATGAAAATAGTAGTGGTGGGCAAAGAGAGGCTTCATGAAACACTGAAACAGTCGAAGCAAATGTGTCGAAGCTTCGAAATGTTTCGAAACCACTCTCTACAGTCACACCTAGTGGCCATTTTTATGTATTTCTCTGGAACAGCTTCAGCAAAGAAACAGTTAAGCAAATTGAGGTATTAAACCCCACGTTTTAGAGTTGAGGTTTCAAGTGATTTAGTGGAGCGGTGAGCGTTCCAGACTAGCATGCAGAGATAATGGGTTCAAATTCAGGGTGATGCAGCAGTAGATGTTTTTAAATGCTCTGTTCTTGTAACGTGTTTGTTTTAACATTGGTCTGACATTCAAATGAACATTTTGTAAATAAGTATGCCTTGTTTTGGTCATAATTTTTTTTTACATTATTAAAATACATCAAGACATAATCTCAGAGTATTTGTACAAGTCGGGATTCGATCGCGAGCCATTTGCAGCATAGTCACTCTGTGCACATGCACGGTCCACTACAGTCTCGAAACACTTCTGAAATGACTGAAGCTTTGAATTGCTTTAGTCATGTGACCAGTGTTGCCAGATATAGCTGACTTTTTCCAGCCCAAAAGCTGTCCAAAACCCGCCCAAAATATTAGATGAATATTTTATTTAATTTTAATCCTGTTTACTTTAACTGTCATCATTTTTAACCATACTCCAACCAACACCAGCAGTCACAGAACCACAACATAACCGTTTGTTTGTGCTATGCACTGGTCACTACTAACTGAATGGAGTAGGAGCACACGGTTATGTTAAATGTGTTAAACAAGTTGCACATGAAATTTTTGCTCCAAAACCGCCCAATCTGGCAACACTGCACATGACCTGGTGTTTCAAAACCACCTGGGGTGTTTCGTATCACCTTAGGGCGTACTCACACTATGCTATCCGAACCATGCCCAGGGCCATTTCCTGGATCATTTAAAAAGTGTGAGTGCTCTGAATCGGGCTCAGGCACGGTTCACTTGGGCGGCCCTGGCTCGGTTGTAAGAAGTAGGTCTGAGTGTGTTACGCTTGCAGTGTTAGTGCAAGTGGCCTGAGCCCGAAACTAAAAGCGAGAGAAGACTTTTATTAAGGGACTGTTTGATATGGATTAATGAATCAGTCATACTGTTCAATGAACGCAAACTGACATAGTTTATTAAAGACGCAAACCCCTCACTGCACCTTCAGCAAACCTTCAAATTCCTGCAGCACGAGGACTTTTCACTGTGCTGAGTGAGAGCGCTTACTGAACAGTGCATCATCGGTGACGTAAGCGCGCACAGGCCTGAATGTAATGTGAGTGCAGGCCGTCCGTAGAGACGGGAGGGGGACAAGCGTGGTTTGACCCAGTTTAAAGCAACTGTACATAGTGTGAGTACGCCCTTAGTCACGTGATCTGGGTTGTTCAGATCATGCTTCGGTGCAATGTTTTGAAACACTTGCGCTTCAAAATCTCAACACTGCGTTGAAACGTTAGTTTCAAGTCAACCATCCCTATTTAAAGCTTAATTCTTCTGTCATTACATTTTGTTCTAAGACTGATAGAAAATACATAGCTGCTATTTTCTAGATTGAAACGACTAGAACTATACTCTCTTTCTAGTTTAATAATCAAGGAACCTTTTACTTAGCAATATTAAATAGGCACAATGACATTACGCAGCACCTGACAATAGTTCCCAGCTACGCAACTAGGTAGTTGCACTGTGAAATATCATTGCACCTGCTGCAGCCATGGTACGACAGCAAAGTTACTTGATTATTATGCCAGAATAAGAGTATAGTTCCTATATAGCAACTTTTCAATTTCCATCTTAGTACATGATGTAACTACAGAAGAGTTTAGCATAATATAGAAAAATGACCAAAACTCAAAACATTTTTGAGCAAGATGCTAATGGTCTAATCTGATCCAATGATTTATGCTAAGCTAAGCCTAAAGTCAGACTCCGAGATGGGCTGAATGGATTCAAAAATGGTAAAAATCACCTCTGTAACTCTAGGGAAGTTGTAAAATGAGCCTATTTCCAAAAAAAAAAAAAAAAAAAAGTGGTGTTCCTTTAAGCAGTACGTCTATTTGCACCTCAATAAATGACAAGCTACTTTCATCGCACCATCCCACATGCCTTTTTAAAAAAAATGCAGAGCCCGCAGCCCCTACATTAGTAGAGGTCACACACACGCACACACACACACACACACACACATACACTGTATTGCCTTGAAACAATGAGAAACAGCATAGGGCTGTTATAATATGGAACATGGAAGCAATAAACTCACACCAGCTACCCAAAAACCCCAGCATCCTGCTTGACTAACCACTCACAGCACTGGCGTCCAGCACTTATCTAAGTAGGTAACGCTAAGAAATATGTATTAAGGCTTTTCTGAGGACCTGAGGATTCCAAAAAACACACAATGAGGCACACAAAAGGCAAAAAAGAGCTCTAGATGCGACTCACAAACAGTGAAGCGGAAGATGACGGAAAAAGTAGATGGTCAATGTGAACGCCTGGTGTCTTTTTTTGCTGACCAGAGAGGATGGAGGTGACAAAGATGCCAATGATCGGCATTCAGGAGTCCGCCTTGGCCTCGTAGCAGCATTCTCTCGAGTTCCTGGTCAGGTTTTTTTTTTTTTTATTATTTTTTTAAATGTTTAAAATGCTTTCTTCCAGACATGATTTCAGTGCAAGTATTCCCGCGTCGTAAACAGTAAGAAGTCCTTGGAGATTCTTTGCTCGTTAAGTACGTGTGACCCTCAGAGGAGCGTCTGCCTCAAATTATAATGATTAGTTGGTTTTCAGCCAAATATGTCTCGCTTTAAATGATTACGTTTCAGACACCTGCATTCTCTTACAAAACATTGAACATGACATGCATCTAAAGCAGTTCCTACACACCCGGCGTACTGTATTAGGAACAGACAGACCGACTGGATCAAACAAACCAAAGAGAAACAAAAAAAATAAAGGTAAAAAGCTAAATATGTCTAACATACAAAAGAAGCATGTGACATATATTCCTCAATTTTTTTTAAGCTGCTTTGGTAACATCAAATTCAATCCCATAATTCTTCGATCTCATTTTGAATTGGCTAGTGAACCACACAACCTGTTTTTTTTTTAGTTTTTTTTTATCGCTTTTCTCTTCATCCCGGTATTATGGTTCACGTAGGTCCTCTGGTTTGTATGAATGGGTTTTCATCGATCTGTCTGAGTCACTTTTCTCAGAGTCTCCTCTGGAGGAAGACTGTGTGGCGTGAAGTCAGCGGCCCGCGCTGTGTTCTGTCATAAAGATGTGCGAGCTGTGAGAGACAGAGCTATTGTACTGAGAGCTGAGAGAGTGGACACACTGGAAGCAGAGCCGATGGCGTTGGAACCTAAAAGAGAATGAAATAAATGAAGGTAAAATGAAGCGCTAAAACAAACAAGAGCATGATTTATCGTCAGTCAAAGATCTCAGTGCCACAGAGTACCTGGACCTTGACCCTTTTTAACCTGTCCATTTCTCGACTATTTTCAGAGAAACTCAAAACGCATTTGATCCAATAGTTTTTTTTTTTATACTGGAATCTTTGAATGCATTCAAACATCCAGAAAACGACATATCGGATTTACCAAATTTTTTTTAAAGGGCACCTATTTTACCCCTTTTAAAAGATGTAAGATAATTATTTGGTCTCTCCAGAATGTGTCTGTAAAGTTTCAGCTTAAAATAACCATCAGATTATTTATTTTAGCCTCCAGAATGTGCCCATTTTGGTGTCTGACTACAATGTATGTAGCTGTTTTTGTAGCCTGTGTCTTTAAATCCAAATGAGCTGCTTCTCCCTGCCCCCTGTTCCCACGTGTGTTTGCTTCTCCTGTGTTATGTCAGATAAACAACAGTCAGTGATAAAGACAGACACGGATGAAGCTGAAAGCTTTACAACCTGTTTTAACACATTTTTATCTGATTATTATCTGTTCTTATTTTTTTTTTACACTTGTCTTTTTTATTCTTGTTTATGTAAAGCACTTTGAGTTGCCACTGTGTATGAAATGTGCTATATAAATAAACTTGCCTTGCCTTAAAATACAGTTCATTAGTCAAAAATACCAAGTTTATTTTATGTATTTGTGGTGGAGTTTATTCAAGCCTTTCTGAAATGATAAGTCTCACACAAATGCCATTTGCAACACACACACGCACGCACGCACGCACGCACACACACACACACATTAGCATTTACTGACACCATGCGGCTGTGGTGATTATATCGTTTAAGAATTACATAGCGCTTTTACTCTCTTTTGTAAAAGCATGCTCTGTTTTAAAAAGGTTTTAAACTTATAAAAATCACAGAGAGTTGTAACAGATAAATAAATGTTCTGTGGACATGTGTATACATGTTATTGTAGAAACATGGAACCTGTCAATCAACTTGGTGGGAAATACATCACGTTGCAGTAGGCCTTAAAATCACAGGGATTTGTGTCCTATTTTAACTTCAGGAAATAAAAAAAAAGAGATATGTTGGGTTTCTATCACTCCAATATGACTGTGGACACTATATCTACACACAGTTCTGTCCAAACAGCTTACAAAAGTTTATTTTCATCATAGGTAAGTAGTTGCAAACAATTTATACAAGCTGAATTTAAGCAAACAAATTAAATTTAGCAATGTTCAACTTAATTTGTTTGTTTAAATTCAGCCCATATAAATTGTATGCAACTACTTACCTTAAAAAAAATAGTAAATACAATTAATAATTTTAGTGAATACATTTTAAAGACTTGCTTTTACATTCACCTATAAGGTGCGTATCACATTAAGAGGGAAAGTTCTCAAAGTCTGAACACCAATGGTCACAAATGATGCATTTAATTGTAAATTCCAGATGCAAAGAGCAACTGAAGTGAATCTTACTTAAAGTTCAAAAGAAAAAAAATCCCATATGGGAATTATATGCATTTTATTAAGTTGTTAGAGCAGCCGACTGTAGTATTGGTAACCTAGTAACCAACAAGGCAAGCATAATGGAGACAGCTGAGTTTATTCAGCAAATGTGTATCGTTCTCCCATTATTTGCATTCAAATACCACCACCAGCGAGTATGAAAATGTTTTTTTAATTAGAAATTTGGCATTTACTTCAATTGTTTCTCATGCGATACTTCAAAATGCAGGGTAATAGAAACCCAGCTACTCAAGACTAGAGGAATTACTGCTGAAAATCCATTGACTAAAATTAGGGGCTGCCAATCAATTAAAATGTTTCATCTAATGTGTTAATTATTGTTTTGGCAATTTATATGCAATTTATTTTTACATTTTTCAGAGAAATCACCACAAAAATGAATGAAATTAAAAATATACTAGACATTACAAAAATGATCAAGATATTTGGTGAGCAGCCATGTAATCAGCGGTAAATGTACAGTCTGCTGGGCTTGGTTTGTTTTCAAATATTTCATAATTTGATTACATCACGTAATCCAATCTTGGTTTTGGTCCGGATCAAACCTTCAGTTTGGGTTTTTCAGACCTTTTTTGTAGGATTTGGATCACTTGGATCCAAAAAATCTGGATTAAACTGATCCCATCAAAAGAAAAATGTAGTGAAAATGTAAATGAAAACGTAAAACATTTATCAAATAATACTATATTTGGATCATGCAGTATCTTACAAGACATCCTATTTATTCATAAGGTTTTATTTTATTTGTTCATCCGTCAGGCTACAGTGATTAGGTCGGCTTTAACGTATTCAGCCTTTCAGTATAGGTCTACAGCAAAGTAGAAAGAGTTTGGCCTCATAAAACAATCCCCCAAACATCTGTGAAAATTGACCAAAAACAATACATTTTATTCTGTCACTAATTGCTATATATATATATATATATATATATATATATATATATATTCATCACAATGGAAAATATTTATTTTTTAGAATATTTATTAGTGATGCATGCAATGATTACAGAAAACCCAAAAAAATGCAAAGAATGGCAATCACTGATTTTTGAAATCCAAAACAAATACTAATCAGAAATAGTGTAACTATTGTGTCCCTTGTTGCACGTCCTGTTTGCTCATTCTGGCAGAATGCAGGAGGTTCTTTAGGTTCTCGAAGGGGCTCAGGTGCATCATTGTCAGCACAGAGAGGGACATTGCGCTTAGTAGCGATGTTGTGCTGGACAATACAGGCAAGGGTTATGTTAAATGCTTTCTGTGGTTCCACTTTCAGGTAGTTATGGCAGTGGAATAACTGACTCTGGCCAAACTGCAGCAAACCAAGGCCAGACTTGAAATCCGCTTCCTAAAGTCTACGCTCAGACAAGCTGTTCTCTTCACATCAGATGAGGAAGTCTAAAATTATTGTGGAGTTTTTGAGTCTTTTTTTTCTTTATTCAATACATGTATATTTGAAACTTGTTATAAATATCCTCAATGTACAGTGTTTGTGTTGTAGGTCTCAGATACTGGAAGAGGATGGGGTGTTTTTTTATTTTATTTTTATGTTTGTGTTTTTATTTCAAATAAAAATAAACATATCGACTTCACATTGGCTATTCTACTTGTTTCTCTTTACCTATCTAAAGTTCTACATTGTGATTTCCTATCCTGTTTGAGCACTGGTTATCCAGATTTGGTGATCCTGAAAAGTTCCTATCCGGATCAGATTGATCCAATCCGATGTTGCTTTGAAAAACTGTGATCACGGATCGAAAAAAAGGATTACTTAATCCGGATCTATTTTTTTTCGGATTAAACCTTTTGAAAAACCAGGCCCTGGTCATTAACACAAAATAAACCCCTTCATAAATACACATATATAAACCCCCTGATTTAAGTCTGATCTCCCTGTTGAGATTAATTTTGTAATAATGAGTGGTCGATTAAGCATTATGCTTTACATAATATATTATTTAATATTTTTGCAATTTACACTATTTGTTTTTCTTTTAAAATACACGTTATCCGAAAGTTGTCGCACTTTTATTTCAGTTGGATGATGTATTTACAACTGAAAGTGAATATTGAGTATGGGGTGGGGTTTTATCTCTGCACCTCTCCACTCATTATTCACTTGCATTTAACAGGAGGGGTGTGGCTAAAGATATTTCAGTCAAACTGTCAAACTGACATCAGAGAAGAGCCGTTATTTTAGTGTAAACTCATGGTTCGATTTTGATTAAAAATTACTAAAACAAACAGCTTTTTATTCAGTGGATTAATTTCAGATGTGCACTTCCAGAATAAACATGGTAAATTTTGATTTCAAGCAGACTTTAAACACAATTTATCATAAATTAAATATGGCTGCAAAGTATTTTCCACCTGATATTCTAGGAATGGTGATCTGCCGGCTGCTGCTGCCTTCTCCTCCCTCTCCGAACGGTTTGATCTGGATGATGTACTCCTCATCTGTGGGCAGGGAAAGCTCCACTGAGGTGGTGTTGGTCTCCATAATGTTGGGTCTGCTGAAGCGGTTCCTCCTGTACAAGACCTACGAAACAATCACAGAATATTTTAAAACACTGATTTCCAGTTACATCATCTCTCAACTTCATATCAGGTCGATACAAGAATTTTATTTCACAGTATACTTGCAGTGCACTTACCTCGGAAAGTAATGGGTTATACAAATAAATAGGTTAAGGTTAGGTTCAGGGGAATGTTTAGGGATAGTACCTAGTTATTACTCAGTTTATGTAATGAATACTGTTTGCTAAGAACACAGTATGTACATCTGAAAGTGCTAATCATATTCAGATACTTATCTGGAATATACAACAAAAATGCATTTGCACACATTTGTTTTCAACACAGCCTTAGAGGTTTGTGTGCCCCTTTAAAGTTCTTAATTCTTATTTATTTATTAAATTTTTTTTTTGAGCAAGATGCTAATGGTCTAATCCGATTTAATGAGTTATGCTAAGCTAAGCTAAAATTTATTACTCAGTTTATATAATGACTACTGCTGTATGATAAGTACAGCATGTACATGTTAAAAAAGAGCTAATTTTCATATACTATAAGAAAGATATATTTTTAAATACAGTACTAGTGCCTATTGTTAGATAATATTACTTAATCATCTAACAACAGTACTTATTTATTAGATGTGCCCCTATTAATTAAATTTAGCTTTTTTTTTTTTTTTTTTACATACCAGTATTCATTCATCAGAATATTCTTATTCATTAGATAATGGTACTTATTCATTAAATACTTACACCATTTAAATAAATAGTAGTAATTAGATACTGATACTGGTACTTAATTCATAGCCTACTTAATTTAACAAAAAATGTCACATTTTTGCCATGGATTTAAAAATGAGATGTCAACTGGATGTTAGTCGAAATAAGAATTCAGAAGAAGGATTTCTATGATATCTGTTAGGTACTAGTATTACTTTAAGCTATATTTACATGACAATTATTTAGCCAAAAATGGAAAAGTTTTTCCCTTGCATTCAGAATAATTTTCACATCCATCACAATGTTTTAAAACGATTCATGTTTACACACATCCGTGAAAACGGATTGGAATTATAAAGTTCTATCTGCTTTCTTAATGATTTTGAGATATCGAGCTTAAAAGTTTTTGCATTCCATATAGCAAACAATATGTGTGTATCAGTTCTCTTTCATACATAAACATGACAGAGACCCTAAATGTACTAAATTGTAAACGTAAATGATCAAAATTCCCTTATATTTGCAAATTGGGGTAAAAAAAAACAGCAAATAGAGCCTTCTAATTCTAAAAAGTCATTTTCTGCTTTGAATTACAAGGTTCTGTCTGGCAGATCATTAATTGAAGCATTACTTTTCAAGAAATACAATCAGTCTGCTTTTTAATAAAAAAAAATGGTGTTGTAACAATATGTTGATGTTTGAGAAAGTTACATGTTTGCTTTTATTTTAAACATTTAAACATTTTTTAGGATGAATATTTTTTTTTCTTGTTCAAATTAAGCATAAAAGGCTGTGCTAAATATTTTGTCCAGTGCAGATGTTAATTTATGTAACCAATATGGTAATATTTATTGAATTAAATGCTCCATGAATGAAATTATTTGCCCTTCAAGGCTTAATATCAAATTTAAAGACTTTAAAAGAAAGCAGACAATGAGCAAATGAGTTTAATAAACATTAAAAAAAATGTTTCACTGACTATACAGTTGAGGAAAGAATTATTAGTCCCCCTGTTTATTTTTCTCCCCAATTTCTGATTAATGGAGAGAAAATAGTTTTAACACATTTCTAAACATAATAGGTTTAATAACTAATTTCTAATAACTAGGTTAATGAGGTTAACTAGGCAGGTTAAAGTAATTAGGCAAGTTATTGTATAATAATAGTTTGTTCATGTAGACTATTGAAAAAAAATGTAGCTTAAAAGGGCTAATAATTTTGACCTTAAAATGGTTTAAAACTGCTTTTATTCTAGCTGAAATAAGACAAATAACACTTTCTTCAGAAAAAAAAAATATTCAGACATACTGTGAAAATTTCCTTGCTCTGTTAAACATCATTTGGGAAATGTTTAAAACATCAAATAAAAAGGGGGCTAATAATTCTGACCAACTGTATACACAAATAAAAATATTTTACACTTAATATATAATTTTTTTTAACAATGTAAAATTTCATCCCAATGTCAAAAAATGCTCCTCAATCATCATATTTCAGGTTTTTTCTCAGTTTTGAGTGGTGCTGTATTATTTAGTCAACCCTGATTTTGTGTTTCTTTCTGGTTCTTCCTGCTGTCAACGGAGCAGTCCGGTGGAATGACAAAGGAAACTGATCCTGATTGGTCCTTGTGCATCCATTCGAAATGCTAATTGGCTCATAAAAAGGACCAAGCTAGAGTTTAACTTTGTAAATAAAACCTTTTTTATTTTTTTTTATAAAAATCCTTAAAATGTAAACAACATAAAATATCATCACATCATGCAAATAAGTTGTCATTTAATAAGAATATGTGAATAACTCAATTTTGACAAAAATGTCAGATAGAACCTTGTAATTCTAAAATGACGATATGACTGGTATTTGGCGTTGTTTACTTAGTACCTGTAGAGAAGCGATAATGTGTTGGCGGCTTGGCGGTGATTTGAATTTTTAAGAGTTTACAAGTACAAGACAATGGCTTATAGAAAATGTCCACTTTCAAACCACTTTTCAATTTTATGCATTTGCAATTTTATTCATGTCCTTAAAATTAATATTGTTGTGTAAACGAACAGGCTAATTGTAAAAAAAACATTCCCATTTTTGGTGGAAAATATTAGATGAGCTGTACATCATTAAATAATAGAACTTTATCATAAAATTTTCCTCAGACTAGATTTTCATTTATTAAATGTCACCCTGGACCACAAAAGCAGTCATAAGTGTCAAGTTTATGCAAATTTATATAAT